>CATKUP010000398.1:0-230000 GCA_949786385.1 Onychomys leucogaster
GACGTCTTGCTTGAAGAAAGACACAGAGCCTGGCATTTAACTCCGTTTCTGAAGGGAAACACACGCACAGTTCTCATCCATGAAACACACTCTGCTTTAGAGCAAGAAGCAAGCACTTGCTTTCTAGAGTCTCTAATACAGAGGGAAACGTGAGTGTGCTCAGAACAAAAGAACTGTGTTTCCTACACACACAGACCATATCTAGTTCAACTCTGTTTCTGAAACTGATACAAACCACAGGTCCTCTAACATCCAATACTTTTCAGTTAAGAGCGAGAAACGTGTGAGCTTTGTCAACAATGAAGCTTCGTTTGAACTCAAAAGTGACTGTGTTTACATGAAACGAAGTCTTGCTTGTAGGAAGGCACAGAGCCTGTCATTTAACTCCGTTTCTGAAGGGAAACACACGGCACAGTTCTCTTCCATGAAACACACTCTACTTTAGAGCAAGAAGCACGCTCTTGCTTTCTAGAGTCTCTAATACAGAGGGAAATGTGAGTGTGCTCAAAACAAAAGAACTGTGTTTCCTCCACACACAGACCATATCTAGTTCAACTCTGTTTCTGAAACTGATACAAATCACAGGTCCTCTAACATCCAATGCTTTTCAGTTAAGAGCGAGAAACGTGTGGGCTTGTGAACAATGTAGCTTTGTTGAGGGGAAAAGTGACTGCGTTTACCTGAAACGAAGTCTTGCTTGAAGAAAGACACAGAGCCTGTCATGTAACTCCGTTTCTGAAGGGAAACACACGGCACAGTCCTCATCCATGGAAGACATTCTGCTTTAGAGCAAGAAGCACGCTCTTGCTTTCTAGAGTCTCTAATACAGAGGGAAACGTGAGTGTGCTCAGAACAAAAGAACTGTGTTTCCTACACACACAGACCATATCTAGTTCAACTCTGTTTCTGAAACTGACACAAACCACAGGTCCTCTAACATCCAATGCTTTTCAGTTAAGAGCGAGAAACGTGTGAGCTTTGTGAACAATGAAGCTTCGTTTGAGCTCAAAAGTGACTGTGTTTACATGAAACGAAGTCTTGCTTGTAGGAAGGCACAGAGCCTGTCATGTAACTCCGTTTCTGAAGGGAAACACACGGCACAGTTCTCATCCATGAAACACAATCTACTTTAGAGCAAGAAGCACGCTCTTGCTTTCTAGAGTCTCTAATACAGAGGGAAACGTGAGTGTGCTCAGAACAAAAGAACTGTGTTTCCTACACACACGGACCATATCTAGTTCAACTCTGTTTCTAAAATTGATACAAACCCGAGGTCGTCTAACATCCAATGCTTTTCAGTTAACAGGGAGAAACTTGTGAGCTTTGTGAACAATGTAGCTTCGTTTCAGATGAAAAGTGACTGCGTTTACCTGAAACGAAGTATTGCTTGAAGAAAGACACAGAGCCTGGCATTTAACTCCATTTCTGAAGGGACACACACGGCACAGTTCTCATCCATGAAACACACTCTGCTTTAGAGCAAGAGGCACGCTCTTGCTTTCTAAAGTCTCTAATACTGAGGGAAACGTGAGTGTGCTCTGAATAAAAGAACTGTGTTTAATACACACACGGACCATATCTAGTTCAACTCTGTTTCTGAAACTGATACAAACCACAGGTCCTCTAACATCCAATGCTTTTCAGTTAAGAGCGAGAAACGTGTGGGCTTCGTGAACAATGTAGCTTCGTTTGAGGTGAAAAGTGACTGCGTTTACCTGAATCGACGTCTTGCTTGAAGAAAGACACAGAGCCTGGCATTTAACTCCGTTTCTGAAGGGAAACACACGCACAGTTCTCATCCATGAAACACACTCTGCTTTAGAGCAAGAAGCAAGCACTTGCTTTCTAGAGTCTCTAATACATAGGGAAACGTGAGTGTGCTCAGAACAAAGGAACTGTGTTTCCTACACACACGGACCATATCTAGTTCAACTCTGTTTCTGAAAATGATACAAACCACAGGTCCTCTAACATCCAATGCTTTTCATTTAAGAGTGAGAAACGTGTGAGCTTCGTGAGCAATGTAACTTCATTTGAGCTGAAAGAGACTGTGTTTACCTGAAACGAAGTCGTGCTTGTAGGAAGACACACTTCTGGCATTTAACTCCGTTTCTGAAGGGAAACACACGGCACATTTCTCATCCATGAAACACACTCTGCTTTAGAGCAAGAAGCACGCTCTTGCTTTCTAGAGTCTCTAATACAGAGGGAAACGTGAGTGTGCTCAGAACAAAAGAACTGTGTTTCCTACACACACGGACCATATCTAGTTCAACTCTGTTTCTAAAATTGATAGAAACCCCAGGTCGTCTAACATCCAATGCTTTTCAGTTAACAGGGAGAAACTTGTGAGCTTTGTGAACAATGTAGCTTCGTTTCAGATGAAAAGTGACTGCGTTTACCTGAAACGAAGTATTGCTTGAAGAAAGACACAGAGCCTGGCATTTAACTCCATTTCTGAAGGGACACACACGGCACAGTTCTCATCCATGAAACACACTCTGCTTTAGAGCAACAGGCATGCTCTTGCTTTCTAAAGTCTCTAATACTGAGGGAAACGTGAGTGTGCTCTGAACAAAAGAACTGTGTTTCCTACACACACGGACCATATCTAGTTCAACTCTCTTTCTGAAACTGATACAAACCACAGGTCCTCTAACATCCAATGCTTTTCAGTTAAGAGCGAGAAACGTGTGGGCTTCGTGAACAATGTAGCTTCGTTTGAGGTGAAAAGTGACTGCGTTTACCTGAAACGAAGTCTTGCTTGAAGAAAGACACAGAGCCTGGCATTTAACTCCGTTTCTGAAGGGAAACACACGCACAGTTCTCTTCCATGAAACACACTCTGCTTTAGAGCAAGAAGCAAGCACTTGCTTTCTAGAGTCTCTAATACATAGGGAAACGTGAGTGTGCTCAGAACAAAGGAACTGTGTTTCCTACACACACGGACCATATCTAGTTCAACTCTGTTTCTGAAAATGATACAAACCACAGGTCCTCTACCATCCAATGCTTTTCAGTTAAGAGCGAGAAACGTGTGAGCTTCGTGAACAATGTAGATTCTTTTGAGCTGAAAAGTGACTGCGTTTACCTAAAAAGAAGTCTTGCTTGTAGGAAGACACACGCCTGGCATTTAACTCCGTTTCTGAAGGGAAACACACAGCACAGTTCTCATCCATGAAATACACTCTGCTTTAGAGCAAGAAGCACGCTCTTTCTTTCTAGAGTCTCTAATACAGAGGGAAACGTGAGTGTGCTCAGAACAAAAGAATTGTGTTTCCTCCACACACAGACCATATCTAGTTCAACTCTGTTTCTGAAACTGATACAAACCACAGGTCCTGTAACATCCAATGCTTTTCAGTTAAGAGGGAGAAACGTGTGAGCTTCGTGAACAATGTAGCTTCGTTTGAGCTGAAAAGTGACTGTGTTTACATGAAACGAAGTCTTGCTTGTAGGAAGGCACAGAGCCTGTCATGTAACTCCGTTTCTGAAGGGAAACACACGGCACAGTTCTCATCCATGAAACACAATCTACTTTAGAGCAAGAAGCACGCTCTTGCTTTCTAGAGTCTCTAATACAGAGGGAAACGTGAGTGTGCTCAGAACAAAAGAACTGTGTTTAATACACACACGGACCATATCTAGTTCAACTCTGTTTCTGAAACTGATACAAACCACAGGTCCTCTAACATCCAATGCTTTTCAGTTAAGAGCGAGAAACGTGTGGGCTTCGTGAACAATGTAGCTTCGTTTGAGGTGAAAAGTGACTGCGTTTACCTGAAACGACGTCTTGCTTGAAGAAAGACACAGAGCTTGGCATTTAACTCCGTTTCTGAAGGGAAACACACGCACAGTTCTCATCCATGAAACACACTCTGCTTTAGAGCAAGAAGCAAGCACTTGCTTTCTAGAGTCTCTAATACATAGGGAAACGTGAGTGTGCTCAGAACAAAGGAACTGTGTTTCCTACACACACGGACCATATCTAGTTCAACTCTGTTTCTGAAAATGATACAAACCACAGGTCCTCTAACATCCAATGCTTTTCAATTAAGAGCGAGAAACGTGTGAGCTTCGTGAACAATGTAGCTTCGTTTGAGCTGAAAGTGACTGCGTTTACCTGAAACGAATTCTTGCTTGTAGGAAGACACACTTCTGGCATTAATACCGTTTCAGAAGGGAAAAACAGGGCACAGTTCTCATCCATGAAACACAATCTGCTTTAGAGCAAGAAGCACGCTCTTGCTTTCTAGAGTCTCTAATAAAGAGGGAACGTGAGTGTGCTCAGAACAAAAGAACTGTGTTTCCTACACACGGACCATATCAAGTTCAACTCTGTTTCTGAAACTGATACAAACCACAGGTTGTCTAACATCCAATGCTTTTCAGGTAAGAGCGAGAAACGTGTGAGCTTCGTGAACAATCTTGCTTCGTTTGAGATGAAAAGTGACTGCGTTTACCTGAAACGATTCTTGCTTGTAGGAACACTCAGAGCCTGGCATTTAACATCGTTTCTGAAGGGAAACACACGGCACAGTTCTCATCCATGAAACACACTCTGCTTTAGAGCAAGAAGCACGCTCTTGCTTTCTAGAGTCTCTAATACAGAGGGAAACGTGAGTGTGCTCAGAACAAAAGAACTGTGTTTCCTACACACACGGACCATATCTAGTTCAACTCTGTTTCTAAAATTGATACAAACCCCAGGTCGTCTAACATCCAATGCTTTTCAGTTAACAGGGAGAAACTTGTGAGCTTTGTGAACAATGTAGCTTCGTTTCAGATGAAAAGTGACTGCGTTTACCTGAAACGAAGTATTGCTTGAAGAAAGACACAGAGCCTGGCATTTAACTCCATTTCTGAAGGGACACACACGGCACAGTTCTCATCCATGAAACACACTCTGCTTTAGAGCAAGAGGCACGCTCTTGCTTTCTAAAGTCTCTAATACTGAGGGAAACGTGAGTGTGCTCTGAACAAAAGAACTGTGTTTCCTACACACACGGACCATATCTAGTTCAACTCTGTTTCTGAAACTGATACAAACCACAGGTCCTCTAACATCCAATGCTTTTCAGTTAAGAGCGAGAAACGTGTGGGCTTCGTGAACAATGTAGCTTCGTTTGAGGTGAAAAGTGACTGCGTTTACCTGAAACGACGTCTTGCTTGAAGAAAGACACAGAGCCTGGCATTTAACTCCGTTTCTGAAGGGAAACACACGCACAGTTCTCATCCATGAAACACACTCTGCTTTAGAGCAAGAAGCAAGCACTTGCTTTCTAGAGTCTCTAATACATAGGGAAACGTGAGTGTGCTCAGAACAAAGGAACTGTGTTTCCTACACACACGGACCATATCTAGTTCAACTCTGTTTCTGAAAATGATACAAACCAGAGGTTCTCTAACATCCAATGCTTTTCAGTTAAGAGCGAGAAACGTGTGAGCTTTGTGAACAATGAAGCTTCGTTTGAGCTCAAAAGTGACTGTGTTTACATGAAACGAAGTCTTGCTTGTAGGAAGGCACAGAGCCTGTCATTTAACTCCGTTTCTGAAGGGAAACACACGGCACAGTTCTCATCCATGAAACACAATCTACTTTAGAGCAAGAAGCACGCTCTTGCTTTCTAGAGTCTCTAATACAGAGGGAAACGTGAGTGTGCTCAGAACAAAAGAACTGTGTTTCCTACACACAGAGACCATATCTAGTTCAACTCTGTTTCTGAAACTGATACAAACCACAGGTCCTCTACCATCCAATGGTTTTCAGTTAAGAGCGAGAAACTTGTGAGCTTCGTGAACAATGTAGATTCTTTTGAGCTGAAAAGTGACTGCGTTTACCTAAAAAGAAGTCTTGCTTGTAGGAAGACACACGCTTGGCATTTAACTCCGTTTCTGAAGGGAAACACACAGCACAGTTCTCATCCATGAAATACACTCTGCTTTAGAGCAAGAAGCACGCTCTTGCTTTCTAGAGTCTCTAATACAGAGGGAAACGTGAGTGTGCTCAGAACAAAAGAACTGTGTTTCCTACACACACAGACCATATCTAGTTCAACTCTGTTTCTGAAACTGATACAAACCACAGGTCCTCTAACATCCAATGCTTTTCAGTTAAGAGCGAGAAACGTGTGAGCTTTGTGAACAATGAAGCTTCGTTTGAGCTCAAAAATGACTGTGTTTACATGAAACGAAGTCTTGCTTGTAGGAAGGCACAGAGCCTGTCATGTAACTCCGTTTCTTAAGGGAAACACACGGCACAGTTCTCATCCATGAAACACAATCTACTTTAGAGCAAGAAGCACGCTCTTGCTTTCTAGAGTCTCTAATACAGAGGGAAACGTGAGTGTGCTCTGAACAAAAGAACTGTGTTTCCTACACACACGGACCATATCTAGTTCAACTCTGTTTCTGAAACTGATACAAACCACAGGTCCTCTAACATCCAATGCTTTTCAGTTAAGAGCGAGAAACGTGTGGGCTTCGTGAACAATGTAGCTTCGTTTGAGGTGAAAAGTGACTGCGTTTACCTGAAACGACGTCTTGCTTGAAGAAAGACACAGAGCCTGGCATTTAACTCCGTTTCTGAAGGGAAACACACGCACAGTTCTCATCCATGAAACACACTCTGCTTTAGAGCAAGAAGCAAGCACTTGCTTTCTAGTGTCTCTAATACATAGGGAAACGTGAGTGTGCTCAGAACAAAGGAACTGTGTTTCCTACACACACGGACCATATCTAGTTCAACTCTGTTTCTGAAAATGATACAAACCACAGGTCCTCTAACATCCAATGCTTTTCATTTAAGAGTGAGAAACGTGTGAGCTTCGTGAGCAATGTAAATTCATTTGAGCTGAAAGAGACTGTGTTTACCTGAAACGAAGTCGTGCTTGTAGGAAGACACACTTCTGGCATTTAACTCCGTTTCTGAAGGGAAACACACGGCACAGTTCTCATCCATGAAACACAATCTACTTTAGAGCAAGAAGCACGCTCTTGCTTTCTAGAGTCTCTAATACAGAGGGAAACGTGAGTGTGCTCAGAACAAAAGAACTGTGTTTCCTACACACAGAGACCATATCTAGTTCAACTCTGTTTCTGAAACTGATACAAACCACAGGTCCTCTAACATCCAATGCTTTTCAGTTAAGAGCGAGAAACGTGTGAGCTTCGTGAACAATGTAGCTTCGTTTGAGCTGAAAAGTGACTGCGTTTACCTGAAACGAAGTCTTGCTTGTAGGAAGACACACTTCTGGCATTAACACCGTTTCAGAAGGGAAAAACAGGGCACAGTTCTCATCCATGAAACACAATCTGCTTTAGAGCAAGAAGCACGCTCTTGCTTTCTAGAGTCTCTAATAAAGAGGGCAACGTGAGTGTGCTCAGAACAAAAGAACTGTGTTTCCTACACACGGACCATATCAAGTTCAACTCTGTTTCTGAAACTGATACAAACCACAGGTTGTCTAACATCCAATGTTTTTCAGGTAAGAGCGAGAAACTGTGAGCTTTGTGAACAATTTGCTTCGTTTGAGATGAAAAGTGACTGCGTTTACCTGAAACGATTCTTGCTTGTCGGAACACTCAGAGCCTGGCATTTAACACCGTTTCTGAAGGGAAACACACGGCACAGTTCTCATCCATGAAACACACTCTGCTTTAGAGCAAGAAGCACGCTCTTGCTTTCTAGAGTCTCTAATACAGAGGGAAACGTGAGTGTGCTCAGAACAAAAGAACTGTGTTTCCTACACACACGGACCATATCTAGTTCAACTCTGTTTCTAAAATTGATAGAAACCCCAGGTCGTCTAACATCCAATGCTTTTCAGTTAACAGGGAGAAACTTGTGAGCTTTGTGAACAATGTAGCTTCGTTTCAGATGAAAAGTGACTGCGTTTACCTGAAACGAAGTATTGCTTGAAGAAAGACACAGAGCCTGGCATTTAACTCCATTTCTGAAGGGACACACACGGCACAGTTCTCATCCATGAAATACACTCTGCTTTAGAGCAAGAGGCACGCTCTTGCTTTCTAAAGTCTCTAATACTGAGGGAAACGTGAGTGTGCTCTGAACAAAAGAACTGTGTTTCCTACACACACGGACCATATCTAGTTCAACTCTGTTTCTGAAACTGATACAAACCACAGGTCCTCTAACATCCAATGCTTTTCATTTAAGAGCGAGAAACGTGTGGGCTTCGTGAACAATGTAGCTTCGTTTGAGGTGAAAAGTGACTGCGTTTACCTGAAACGACGTCTTGCTTGAAGAAAGACACAGAGCCTGGCATTTAACTCCGTTTCTGAAGGGAAACACACGCACAGTTCTCATCCATAAAACACACTCTGCTTTAGAGCAAGAAGCAAGCACTTGCTTTCTAGAGTCTCTAATACATAGGGAAACGTGAGTGTGCTCAGAACAAAGGAACTGTGTTTCCTACACACACGGACCATATCTAGTTCAACTCTGTTTCTGAAAATGATACAAACCACAGGTCCTCTAACATCCAATGCTTTTCAGTTAAGAGCGAGAAACGTGTGAGCTTTGTGAACAATGAAGCTTCGTTTGAGCTCAAAAGTGACTGTGTTTACATGAAACGAAGTCTTGCTTGTAGGAAGGCACAGAGCCTGTCATTTAACTCCGTTTCTGAAGGGAAACACACGGCACAGTTCTCATCCATGAAACACACTCTGCTTTAGAGCAAGAAGCAAGCACTTGCTTTCTAGAGTCTCTAATACATAGGGAAACGTGAGTGTGCTCAGAACAAAGGAACTGTGTTTCCTACACACACGGACCATATCTAGTTCAACTCTGTTTCTGAAAATGATACAAACCACAGGTTCTCTAACATCCAACGCTTTTCAGTTAAGAGCGAGAAACGTGTGAGCTTTGTGAACAATGAAGCTTCGTTTGAGCTCAAAAGTGACTGTGTTTACATGAAACGAAGTCTTGCTTGTAGGAAGGCACAGAGCCTGTCATTTAACTCCGTTTCTGAAGGGAAACACACGGCACAGTTCTCATCCATGAAACACAATCTACTTTAGAGCAAGAAGCACGCTCTTGCTTTCTAGAGTCTCTAATACAGAGGGAAACGTGAGTGTGCTCAGAACAAAAGAACTGTGTTTCCTACACACAGAGACCATATCTAGTTCAACTCTGTTTCTGAAACTGATACAAACCACAGGTCCTCTACCCTCCAATCCTTTTCAGTTAAGAGCGAGAAACTTGTGAGCTTCGTGAACAATGTAGATTCTTTTGAGCTGAAAAGTGACTGCGTTTACCTAAAAAGAAGTCTTGCTTGTAGGAAGACACACGCTTGGCATTTAACTCCGTTTCTGAAGGGAAACACACAGCACAGTTCTCATCCATGACATACACTCTGCTCTAGAGCAAGAAGCACGCTCTTGCTTTCTAGAGTCTCTAATACAGAGGGAAACGTGAGTGTGCTCAGAACAAAAGAACTGTGTTTCCTACACACACAGACCATATCTAGTTCAACTCTGTTTCTGAAACTGATACAAACCACAGGTCCTCTAACATCCAATGCTTTTCAGTTAAGAGCGAGAAACGTGTGAGCTTTGTGAACAATGAAGCTTCGTTTGAGCTCAAAAATGACTGTGTTTACATGAAACGAAGTCTTGCTTGTAGGAAGGCACAGAGCCTGTCATGTAACTCCGTTTCTTAAGGGAAACACACGGCACAGTTCTCATCCATGAAACACAATCTACTTTAGAGCAAGAAGCACGCTCTTGCTTTCTAGAGTCTCTAATACAGAGGGAAACGTGAGTGTGCTCAGAACAAAAGAACTGTGTTTCCTACACACAGAGACCATATCTAGTTCAACTCTGTTTCTGAAACTGATACAAACCACAGGTCCTCTAACATCCAATGCTTTTCAGTTAAGAGCGAGAAACGTGTGAGCTTCGTGAACAATGTAGCTTCGTTTGAGCTGAAAAGTGACTGCGTTTACCTGAAACGAAGTCTTGCTTGTAGGAAGACACACTTCTGGCATTAACACCGTTTCAGAAGGGAAAAACAGGGCACAGTTCTCATCCATGAAACACAATCTGCTTTAGAGCAAGAAGCACGCTCTTGCTTTCTAGAGTCTCTAATAAAGAGGGCAACGTGAGTGTGCTCAGAACAAAAGAACTGTGTTTCCTACACACGGACCATATCAAGTTCAACTCTGTTTCTGAAACTGATACAAACCACAGGTTGTCTAACATCCAATGCTTTTCAGTTAAGAGCGAGAAACGTGTGAGCTTCGTGAACAATCTTGCTTCGTTTGAGATGAAAAGTGACTGCGTTTACCTGAAACGATTCTTGCTTGTAGGAACACTCAGAGCCTGGCATTTAACACCGTTTCTGAAGTGAAACACACGGCACAGTTCTCATCCATGAAACACACTCTGCTTTAGAGCAAGAAGCACGCTCTTGCTTTCTAGAGTCTCTAATACAGAGGGAAACGTGAGTGTGCTCAGAACAAAAGAACTGTGTTTCCTACACACACGGACCATATCTAGTTCAACTCTGTTTCTAAAATTGATAGAAACCCCAGGTCGTCTAACATCCAATGCTTTTCAGTTAACAGGGAGAAACTTGTGAGCTTTGAGAACAATGTAGCTTCGTTTCAGATGAAAAGTGACTGCGTTTACCTGAAACGAAGTATTGCTTGAAGAAAGACACAGAGCCGGGCATTTAACTCCATTTCTGAAGGGACACACACGGCACAGTTCTCATCCATGAAACACACTCTGCTTTAGAGCAAGAGGCACGCTCTTGCTTTCTAAAGTCTCTAATACTGAGGGAAACGTGTGTGTGCTCTGAACAAAAGAACTGTGTTTCCTACACACACGGACCATATCTAGTTCAACTCTGTTTCTGAAACTGATACAAACCACAGGTCCTCTAACATCCAATGCTTTTCAGTTAAGAGCGAGAAACGTGTGGGCTTCGTGAACAATGTAGCTTCGTTTGAGGTGAAAAGTGACTGTGTTTACCTGAAACGACGTCTTGCTTGAAGAAAGACACAGAGCCTGGCATTTAACTCCGTTTCTGAAGGGAAACACACGCACAGTTCTCATCCATAAAACACACTCTGCTTTAGAGCAAGAAGCAAGCACTTGCTTTCTAGAGTCTCTAATACATAGGGAAACGTGAGTGTGCTCAGAACAAAGGAACTGTGTTTCCTACACACACGGACCATATCTAGTTCAACTCTGTTTCTGAAAATGATACAAACCACAGGTCCTCTAACATCCAATGCTTTTCATTTAAGAGTGAGAAACGTGTGAGCTTCGTGAGCAATGTAAATTCATTTGAGCTGAAAGAGACTGTGTTTACCTGAAACGAAGTCATGCTTGTAGGAAGACACACTTCTGGCATTTAACTCCGTTTCTGAAGGGAAACACACGGCACAGTTCTCATCCATGAAACACAATCTACTTTAGAGCAAGAAGCACGCTCTTGCTTTTTAGAGTCTCTAATACAGAGGGAAACGTGAGTGTGCTCAGAACAAAAGAACTGTGTTTCCTACACACAGAGACCATATCTAGTTCAACTCTGTTTCTGAAACTGATACAAACCACAGGTCCTCTAACATCCAATGCTTTTCAGTTAAGAGCGAGAAACGTGTGAGCTTCGTGAACAATGTAGCTTCGTTTGAGCTGAAAAGTGACTGTGTTTACCTGAAACGAAGTCTTGCTTGTAGGAAGACACACATCTGGCATTAACACCGTTTCAGAAGGGAAAAACAGGGCACAGTTCTCATCCATGAAACACAATCTGCTTTAGAGCAAGAAGCACGCTCTTGCTTTCTAGAGTCTCTAATAAAGAGGGCAACGTGAGTGTGCTCAGAACAAAAGAACTGTGTTTCCTACACACGGACCATATCAAGTTCAACTCTGTTTCTGAAACTGATACAAACCACAGGTTGTCTAACATCCAATGCTTTTCAGGTAAGAGCGAGAAACGTGTGAGCTTCGTGAACAATTTGCTTCGTTTGAGATGAAAAGTGACTGCGTTTACCTGAAACGATTCTTGCTTGTCGGAACACTCAGAGCCTGGCATTTAACACCGTTTCTGAAGGGAAACACACGGCACAGTTCTCATCCATGAAACACACTCTGCTTTAGAGCTAGAAGCACGCTCTTGCTTTCTAGAGTCTCTAATACAGAGGGAAACGTGAGTGTGCTCAGAACAAAAGAACTGTGTTTCCTACACACACGGACCATATCTAGTTCAACTCTGTTTCTAAAATTGATAGAAACCCCAGGTCATCTAACATCCAATGCTTTTCAGTTAACAGGGAGAAACTTGTGAGCTTTGTGAACAATGTAGCTTCGTTTCAGATGAAAAGTGACTGCGTTTACCTGAAACGAAGTATTGCTTGAAGAAAGACACAGAGCCTGGCATTTAACTCCATTTCTGAAGGGACACACACGGCACAGTTCTCATCCATGAAACACACTCTGCTTTAGAGCAAGAGGCACGCTCTTGCTTTCTAGAGTCTCTAATACATAGGGAAACGTGAGTGTGCTCAGAACAAAGGAACTGTGTTTCCTACACACACGGACCATATCTAGTTCAACTCTGTTTCTGAAAATGATACAAACCACAGGTCCTCTAACATCCAATGCTTTTCAGTTAAGAGCGAGAAACGTGTGAGCTTTGTGAACAATGAAGCTTCGTTTGAGCTCAAAAGTGACTGTGTTTACATGAAACGAAGTCTTGCTTGTAGGAAGGCACAGAGCCTGTCATTTAACTCCGTTTCTGAAGGGAAACACACGGCACAGTTCTCATCCATGAAACACATTCTGCATTAGAGCAAGAAGCACCCTCTTGCTTTCTAGAGTCTCTAATACAGAGGGAAACGTGAGTGTGCTCAGAACAAAAGAACTGTGTTTCCTACACACACAGACCATATCTAGTTCAACTCTGTTTCTGAAACTGATACAAACCACAGGTCCTCTAACATCCAATGCTTTTCAGTTAAGAGGGCGAAACGTGTGAGCTTTGTGAAAAATGTAGCTTTGTTTGAGCTGAAAAGTGACTGCATTTACCTGAAACGAAGTCTTGCTTGTAGGAAGACACACGCCTGGCATTTAACTCCGTTTCTGAAGGGAAAATCACTGCACAGTTCTCATCCATGAAACACACTCTGCTTTAGAGCAAGAAGCATGCTCTTGCTTTCTGGCGTCTCTAATACAGAAGGAAACGTGAGTGTGCTCAGAACAAAAGAACTGTGTTTCCTACACACACGGACCACATCCTGTTCAACTCTGTTTCTGAAACTGATACAAACCACAGGTCCTCTAACATCCAATGCTTTTCAGTTAAGAGGGAGAAACGTGTGAGCTTTGTGAACAATGTAGCTTCATTAGAGCTGAATAGTGACTGCGTTTACCTGAAACGAAGTCTTGCTTGTAGGAAGACATGCGCCTGGCATTTAACTCCGTTTCTGAAGGGAAACACACGGCACAGTTCTCATCCATGAAACACACTCTGCTTTAGAGCATAAGCACGCTCTTGCTTTCTAGAGTCCTAATACAGAGGGAAACGTGAGTGTGCTCAGAACAAAAGAACTGGGTTTCCTACACACACAGACCATATCTAGTTCAACTCTGTTTCTGAAACTGATACAAACCACAGGTCCTCTAACATCCAATGCTTTTCAGTTAAGAGCGAGAAACGTGTGATCTTCGTGAACAATGTAGCTTCGTTTCAGCTGAAAAGTGACTGCGTTTACCTGAAACGAAGTCTTCCTTGAAGAAAGACACAGAGCCTGGCATTTAACTCCGTTTCTGAAGGGAAACACACAGCACCGTTTTCATCCATGAAACACACTCTGCATTAGAGCAAGAAGCACGCTCTTGCTTCCTAGAGTCTCTACTACAGAGTGAAACATGAGTGTGCTCAGAACAAAAGAACTGTGTTTCCTACACACGGACCATATCTAGTTCAACTCTGTTTCTGAAACTGATACAAACCACAGGTCCTCTAACATCCAATGCTTTTCAGTTAAGAGCGAGAAACCTGTGGGCTTTGTAAACAATGTAGCTTCGTTTGAGGTGAAAAGTGACTGCGTTTACCTGAAACGATGTCTTGCTTGAAGAAAGACACAGAGCCTGGCATTTAACTAAGTTTCTGAAGGGAAACACACGGCACAGTTCTCATCCATGAAACACACACTGCTTTAGAGCAAGAGGCACGCTCTTGCTTTCTAGAATCTCTAATACAGAGGGAAACGTGAGCGTGCTCAGAACAAAAGAACTGTGTTTCCTACACACACGGACCATATCTAGTTCAACTCTGTTTCTGAAACTGATACAAACCACAGGTCCTCTAACATCCAATGCTTTTCAGTTAAGAGCGAGAAACGTGTGGGCTTCGTGAACAATGTAGCTTCGTTTGAGGTGAAAAGTGACTGCGTTTACCTGAAACGACGTCTTGCTTGAAGAAAGACACAGAGCCTGGCATTTAACTCCGTTTCTGAAGGGAAACACACGCACAGTTCTCATCCATGAAACACACTCTGCTTTAGAGCAAGAAGCAAGCACTTGCTTTCTAGAGTCTCTAATACATAGGGAAACGTGAGTGTGCTCAGAACAAAGGAACTGTGTTTCCTACACACACGGACCATATCTAGTTCAACTCTGTTTCTGAAAATGATACAAACCACAGGTCCTATAACATCCAATGCTTTTCAGTTAAGAGCGAGAAACGTGTGAGCTTTGTGAACAATGAAGCTTCGTTTGAGCTCAAAAGTGACTGTGTTTACATGAAACGAAGTCTTGCTTGTAGGAAGGCACAGAGCCTGTCATGTAACTCCGTTTCTGAAGGGAAACACACGGCACAGTTCTCATCCATGAAACACAATCTACTTTAGAGCAAGAAGCACGCTCTTGCTTTCTAGAGTCTCTAATACAGAGGGAAACGTGAGTGTGCTCAGAACAAAAGAACTGTGTTTCCTACACACACGGACCATATCTAGTTCAACTCTGTTTCTAAAATTGATACAAACCCCAGGTCGTCTAACATCCAATGCTTTTCAGTTAACAGGGAGAAACTTGTGAGCTTTGTGAACAATGTAGCTTCGTTTCAGATGAAAAGTGACTGCGTTTACCTGAAACGAAGTATTGCTTGAAGAAAGACACAGAGCCTGTCATGTAACTCCGTTTCTGAAGGGAAACTCACGGCACAGTCTTCATCCATGGAAGACATTCTGCTTTAGAGCAAGAAGCACGCTCTTGCTTTCTAGAGTCTCTAATACAGAGGGAAACATGAGTGTGATCAGAACAAAATAACTGTGTGTCCTACACACACAGACCATATCTAGTTCAACTCTGTTTCTGAAACTGATACAAACCACAGGTCCTCTAACATCCAATGCTTTTCAGTTAAGAGCGAGAAACGTGTGAGCTTTGTGAACAATGAAGCTTGGTTTGAGCTCAAAAGTGACTGTGTTTACATGAAATGAAGTCTTGCTTGTAGGAAGGCACAGAGCCTGTCATGTAACTCCGTTTCTGAAGGGAAACACACGGCACAGTTCTCATCCATGAAACACAATCTACTTTAGAGCAAGAAGCACGCTCTTGCTTTCTAGAGTCTCTAATACAGAGGGAAACGTGAGTGTGCTCAGAACAAAAGAACTGTGTTTCCTACACACAGAGACCATATCTAGTTCAACTCTGTTTCTGAAACTGATACAAACCACAGGTCCTCTAACATCCAATGCTTTTCAATTAAGAGCGAGAAACGTGTGAGCTTCGTGAACAATGTAGCTTCGTTTGAGCTGAAAGTGACTGCGTTTACCTGAAACGAATTCTTGCTTGTAGGAAGACACACTTCTGGCATTAACACCGTTTCAGAAGGGAAAAACAGGGCACAGTTCTCATCCATGAAACACAATCTGCTTTAGAGCAAGAAGCACGCTCTTGCTTTCTAGAGTCTCTAATAAAGAGGGCAACGTGAGTGTGCTCAGAACAAAAGAACTGTGTTTCCTACACACGGACCATATCAAGTTCAACTCTGTTTCTGAAACTGATACAAACCACAGGTTGTCTAACATCCAATGCTTTTTAGGTAAGAGCGAGAAACGTGTGAGCTTCGTGAACAATCTTGCTTCGTTTGAGCTGAAAAGTGACTGCGTTTACCTGAAACGAAGTCTTGCTTGTAGGAAGACACACGCCTGGCATTTAACTCCGTTTCTGAAGGGAAACACACGGCACAGTTCTCATCCATGAAATATACTCTGCTTTAGAGCAAGAAGCACGCTCTTGCTTTCTAGAGTCTCTAATACAGAGGGAAACGTGAGTGTGCTCAGAACAAAAGATCTGTGTTTCCTACACACACAGACCATATCTAGTTCAACTCTGTTTCTGAAACTGATACAAACCACAGGTCCTCTTACATCCAATGCTTTTCAGTTAAGAGCGAGAAACGTGTGGGCTTTGTGAACAATGTAGCTTCGTTTGAGGTGAAAAGTGACTGCGTTTACCTGAAACGAAGTCGTGCTTGTAGGAAGACACACTTCTGGCATTTAACTCCGTTTCTGAAGGGAAACATACGGCACAGTTCTCATCCATGAAACACAATCTACTTTAGAGCACAAGCACTCTCTTGCTTTCTAGAGTCTCTAATACAGAGGGAAACGTGAGTGTGCTCAGAACAAAAGAACTGTGTTTCCTACACACACAGACCATATCTAGTTCAACTCTGTTTCTGAAACTGATACAAACCACAGGTCCTCTAACATCCAATGCTTTTCAGTTAAGAGTGAGAAACGTGTGAGCTTTGTGAACAATGAAGCTTCGTTTGAGCTCAAAAGTGACTGTGTTTACATGAAACGAAGTCTTGCTTCTAGGAAGGCACAGAGCCTGTCATTTAACTCTGTTTCTGAAGGGAAACACACGGCACAGTTCTCATCCATGAAACACAATCTGCTTTAGAGCAAGAAGCACGCTCTTGCTTTCTAGAGTCTCTAATACAGAGGGAAACGTGAGTGTGCTCAGAACAAAAGAACTGTGTTTCCTACACACGGACCATATCTAGTTCAACTCTGTTTCTGAAACTGATACAAACCACAGGTCCTCTACCATCCAATGCTTTTCAGTTAAGAGCGAGAAACGTGTGAGCTTCGTGAACAATG
This sequence comes from Onychomys leucogaster, assembly GCA_949786385.1. Taxonomy (NCBI): domain Eukaryota; kingdom Metazoa; phylum Chordata; class Mammalia; order Rodentia; family Cricetidae; genus Onychomys; species Onychomys leucogaster. The sequence goes on from CATKUP010000398.1 coordinate 17,148, forward strand.
TAGATTCTTTTGAGCTGAATAGTGACTGCGTTTACCTGAAAAGAAGTATTGCTTGTAGGAAGACACACGCCTGGCATTTAACTCCGTTTCTGAAGGGAAACACACGGCACAGTTCTCATCCATGAAATACACTCTGCTTTAGAGCAAGAAGCACGCTCTTGCTTTCTAGAGTCTCTAATACAGAAGGAAACGTGAGTGTTCTCAGAAAAAAAGAACTGTGTTTCCTACACACACAGACCATATCTAGTTCAACTCTGTTTCTGAAACTGATACAAACCACAGGTTGTCTAACATCCAATGCTTTTCAGTTAAGAGGGAGAAATGTGTGAGTTTCGTAAACAATGTAGCTTCGTTTGAGCTGAAAAGTGACTGCGTTTACCTGAAACGAAGTCTTGCTTGTAGGAAGACACACGCCTGGCATTTAACTCCGTTTCTGAAGGGAAACACACGGCACAGTTCTCTTCCATGAAACACACTCTGCTTTAGAGCAAGAAGCACGCTCTTGATTTCTAGAGTCTGTAATACAGAGGGAAATGTGAGTGTGCTCAGAACAAAAGAACTCTGTTTCCTCCACACACAGACCATATCTAGTTCAACTCTGTTTCTGAAACTGATACAAACCACAGGTCCTCTAACATCCAATGCTTTTCAGTTAAGAGCGAGAAACGTGTGGGCTTTGTGAACAATGTAGCTTCGTTGAGGGGAAAAGTGACTGCGTTTACCTGAAACGAAGTCGTGCTTGAAGAAAGACACAGAGCCTGTCATTTAACTCCGTTTCTGAAGGGAAACACACGGCACAGTCCTCATCCATGGAAGACATTCTGCTTTAGAGCAAGAAGCACGCTCTTGCTTTCTAGAGTCTCTAATAGAGAGGGAAACGTGAGTGTGCTCAGAACAAAAGAACTGTGTTTCCTCCACACACAGACCATATCTAGTTCAACTCTCTTTCTGAAACTGATACAAACCACAGGTCCTCTAACATCCAATGCTTTTCAGTTAAGAGCGAGAAACGTGTGAGCTTTGTGAACAATGAAGCTTCGTTTGAGCTCAAAAGTGACTGTGTTTACATGAAAAGAAGTCTTGCTTGTAGGAAGGCACAGAGCCTGTCATTTAACTCCGTTTCTGAAGGGAAACACAAGGCACAGTTCTCTTCCATGAAACACACTCTGCTTTAGAGCAAGAAGCACGCTCTTGCTTTCTAGAGTCTCTAATACAGAGGGAAATGTGAGTGTGCTCAGAACAAAAGAACTGTGTTTCCTCCACACACAGACCATATCTAGTTCAACTCTGTTTCTTAAACTGATACAAACCACAGGTTCTCTAACATCCAATGCTTTTCAGTTAAGAGCGAGAAACGTGTGGGCTTTGTGAACAATGTTGCTTCGTTGAGGGGAAAAGTGACTGCGTTTACCTGAAACGAAGTCTTGCTTGAAGAAAGACACAGAGCCTGTCATTTAACTCCGTTTCTGAAGGGAAACACATGTCGCAGTCCTCATCCATGGAACACATTCTGCTTTAGAGCAAGAAGCACGCTCTTTCTTTCTAGAGTCTCTAATACAGAGGGAAACGTGAGTGTGCTCAGAATAAAAGAACTGTGTTTCCTACACACACAGACCATATCTAGTTCAACTCTGTTTCTGAAACTGATACAAACCACAGGTCCTCTAACATCCAATACTTTTCAGTTAAGAGCGAGAAACGTGTGAGCTTTGTGAACAATGAAGCTTCGTTTGAACTCAAAAGTGACTGTGTTTACATGAGAGGAAGTCTTGCTTGTAGGAAGGCACAGAGCCTGTCATTTAACTCCGTTTCTGAAGGGAAACACACGGCACAGTTCTCATCCATGAAACACAATCTACTTTAGAGCAAGAAGCACGCTCTTGCTTTCTAGAGTCTCTAATACAGAGGGAAACGTGAGTGTGCTCAGAACAAAAGAACTGTGTTTCCTACACACAGCGACCATATCTAGTTCAATTCTGTTTCTGAAACTGATACAAACCACAGGTCCTCTACCATCCAATGCTTTTCAGTTAAGAGGGAGAAACGTGTGAGCTTCGTGAACAATGTAGCTTCGTTTGAGCTGAAAAGTGACTGCGTTTACCTGAAACGAAGTCTTGATTGTAGGAAGACACATGCCTGGCATTTAACTCCGTTTCTGAAGGGAAACACACGGCACAGTTCTCTTCCATGAAACACACTCTACTTTAGAGCAAGAAGCACGCTCTTGCTTTCTAGAGTCTCTAATACAGAGGGAAATGTGAGTGCTCAAAACAAAAGAACTGTGTTTCCTCCACACACAGACCATATCTAGTTCAACTCTGTTTCTGAAACTGATACAAATCACAGGTCCTCTAACATCCAATGCTTTTCAGTTAAGAGCGAGAAACGTGTGGGCTTGTGAACAATGTAGCTTCGTTGAGGTGAAAAGTGACTGCGTTTACCTGAAACGAAGTCTTGCTTGAAGAAAGACACAGAACCTGTCATGTAACTCCGTTTCTGAAGGGAAACACACGGCACAGTCCTCATCCATGGAAGACATTCTGCTTTAGAGCAAGAAGCACGCTCTTGCTTTCTAGAGTCTCTAATACAGAGGGAAACGTGAGTGTGCTCAGAACAAAAGAACTGTGTTTCCTACACACACAGACCATATCTAGTTCAACTCTGTTTCTGAAACTGATACAAACCACAGGTCCTCTAACATCCAATGCTTTTCAATTAAGAGCGAGAAACGTGTGAGCTTTGTGAACAATGAAGCTTCGTTTGAGCTCAAAAGTGACTGTGTTTACATGAAACGAAGTCTTGCTTGTAGGAAGGCACAGAGCCTGTCATGTAACTCCGTTTCTGAAGGGAAACACACGGCACAGTTCTCATCCATGAAACACAATCTACTTTAGAGCAAGAAGCACGCTCTTGCTTTCTAGAGTCTCTAATACAGAGGGAAACGTGAGTGTGCTCAGAACAAAAGAACTGTGTTTCCTACACACAGAGACCATATCTCGTTCAACTCTGTTTCTGAAACTGATACAAACCACAGGTCCTCTAACATCCAATGCTTTTCAGTTAAGAGCGAGAAACGTGTGAGCTTCGTGAACAATGTAGCTTCCTTTGAGCTGAAAGTGACTGCGTTTACCTGAAACGAAGTCTTGCTTGTAGGAAGACACACTTCTGGCATTAACACCGTTTCAGAAGGGAAAAACAGGGCACAGTTCTCATCCATGAAACACAATCTGCTTTGGAGCAAGAAGCACGCTCTTGCTTTCTAGAGTCTCTAATAAAGAGGGCAACGTGAGTGTGCGCAGTACAAAAGAACTGTGTTTCCTACACACGGACCATATCAAGTTCAACTCTGTTTCTGAAACTGATACAAACCACAGGTTGTCTAACATCCAATGCTTTTCAGGTAAGAGCGAGAAACGTGTGAGCTTCGTGAACAATCTTGCTTCGTTTGAGATGAAAAGTGACTGCGTTTACCTGAAACGATTCTTGCTTGTAGGAACACTCAGAGCCTGGCATTTAACTCCGTTTCTGAAGGGAAACACACGGCACAGTTCTCATCCATGAAACACACTCTGCTTTAGAGCAAGAAGCACGCTCTTTCTTTCTAGAGTCTCTAATACAGAGGGAAACGTGAGTGTGCTCAGAATAAAAGAACTGTGTTTCCTACACACACAGACCATATCTAGTTCAACTCTGTTTCTGAAACTGATACAAACCACAGGTCCTCTAACATCCAATACTTTTCAGTTAAGAGCGAGAAACGTGTGAGCTTTGTGAACAATGAAGCTTCGTTTGAACTCAAAAGTGACTGTGTTTACATGAAAGGAAGTCTTGCTTGTAGGAAGGCACAGAGCCTGTCATTTAACTCCGTTTCTGAAGGGAAACACACGGCACAGTTCTCATCCATGAAACACAATCTACTTTAGAGCAAGAAGCACGCTCTTGCTTTCTAGAGTCTCTAATACAGAGGGAAACGTGAGTGTGCTCAGAACAAAAGAACTGTGTTTCCTACACACAGCGACCATATCTAGTTCAATTCTGTTTCTGAAACTGATACAAACCACAGGTCCTCTACCATCCAATGCTTTTCAGTTAAGAGGGAGAAACGTGTGAGCTTCGTGAACAATGTAGCTTCGTTTGAGCTGAAAAGTGACTGCGTTTACCTGAAACGAAGTCTTGATTGTAGGAAGACACATGCCTGGCATTTAACTCCGTTTCTGAAGGGAAACACACGGCACAGTTCTCTTCCATGAAACACACTCTACTTTAGAGCAAGAAGCACGCTCTTGCTTTCTAGAGTCTCTAATACAGAGGGAAATGTGAGTGCTCAAAACAAAAGAACTGTGTTTCCTCCACACACAGACCATATCTAGTTCAACTCTGTTTCTGAAACTGATACAAATCACAGGTCCTCTAACATCCAATGCTTTTCAGTTAAGAGCGAGAAACGTGTGGGCTTGTGAACAATGTAGCTTCGTTGAGGTGAAAAGTGACTGCGTTTACCTGAAACGAAGTCTTGCTTGAAGAAAGACACAGAACCTGTCATGTAACTCCGTTTCTGAAGGGAAACACACGGCACAGTCCTCATCCATGGAAGACATTCTGCTTTAGAGCAAGAAGCACGCTCTTGCTTTCTAGAGTCTCTAATACAGAGGGAAACGTGAGTGTGCTCAGAACAAAAGAACTGTGTTTCCTACACACACAGACCATATCTAGTTCAACTCTGTTTCTGAAACTGATACAAACCACAGGTCCTCTAACATCCAATGCTTTTCAATTAAGAGCGAGAAACGTGTGAGCTTTGTGAACAATGAAGCTTCGTTTGAGCTCAAAAGTGACTGTGTTTACATGAAACGAAGTCTTGCTTGTAGGAAGGCACAGAGCCTGTCATGTAACTCCGTTTCTGAAGGGAAACACACGGCACAGTTCTCATCCATGAAACACAATCTACTTTAGAGCAAGAAGCACGCTCTTGCTTTCTAGAGTCTCTAATACAGAGGGAAACGTGAGTGTGCTCAGAACAAAAGAACTGTGTTTCCTACACACAGAGACCATATCTCGTTCAACTCTGTTTCTGAAACTGATACAAACCACAGGTCCTCTAACATCCAATGCTTTTCAGTTAAGAGCGAGAAACGTGTGAGCTTCGTGAACAATGTAGCTTCCTTTGAGCTGAAAGTGACTGCGTTTACCTGAAACGAAGTCTTGCTTGTAGGAAGACACACTTCTGGCATTAACACCGTTTCAGAAGGGAAAAACAGGGCACAGTTCTCATCCATGAAACACAATCTGCTTTGGAGCAAGAAGCACGCTCTTGCTTTCTAGAGTCTCTAATAAAGAGGGCAACGTGAGTGTGCGCAGTACAAAAGAACTGTGTTTCCTACACACGGACCATATCAAGTTCAACTCTGTTTCTGAAACTGATACAAACCACAGGTTGTCTAACATCCAATGCTTTTCAGGTAAGAGCGAGAAACGTGTGAGCTTCGTGAACAATCTTGCTTCGTTTGAGATGAAAAGTGACTGCGTTTACCTGAAACGATTCTTGCTTGTAGGAACACTCAGAGCCTGGCATTTAACTCCGTTTCTGAAGGGAAACACACGGCACAGTTCTCATCCATGAAACACACTCTGCTTTAGAGCAAGAAGCACGCTCTTGCTTTCTAGAGTCTCTAATACAGAGGGAAACGTAAGTGTGCTCAGAACAAAAGAACTGTGTTTCCTACACACACGGACAATATCTAGTTCAACTCTGTTTCTAAAATTGATACAAACCCCAGGTCGTCTAACATCCAATGCTTTTCAGTTAACAGGGAGAAACTTGTGAGCTTTGTGAACAATGTAGCTTCGTTTCAGATGAAAAGTGACTGCGTTTACCTGAAACGAAGTATTGCTTGAAGAAAGACACAGAGCCTGGCATTTAACTCCATTTCTGAAGGGACACACACGGCACAGTTCTCATCCATGAAACACACTCTGCTTTAGAGCAAGAGGCACGCTCTTGCTTTCTAGAGTCTCTAATACTGAGGGAAACATGAGTGTGCTCTGAACAAAAGAACTGTGTTTCCTACACACACGGACCATATCTAGTTCAACTCTGTTTCTGAAACTGATACAAACCACAGGTCCTCTAACATCCAATGCTTTTCAGTTAAGAGCGAGAAACGTGTGGGCTTCGTGAACAATGTAGCTTCGTTTGAGGTGAAAAGTGACTGCGTTTACCTGAAACGACGTCTTGCTTGAAGAAAGACACAGAGCCTGGCATTTAACTCCGTTTCTGAAGGGAAACACACGCACAGTTCTCATCCATGAAACACACTCTGCTTTAGAGCAAGAAGCAAGCACTTGCTTTCTAGAGTCTCTAATACAGAGGGAAACGTGAGTGTGCTCAGAACAAAAGAACTGTGTTTCCTCCACACACAGACCATATCTAGTTCAACTCTGTTTCTGAAAATGATACAAACCACAGGTCCTCTAACATCCAATACTTTTCAGTTAAGAGCGAGAAACGTGTGAGCTTTGTGAACAATGAAGCTTCGTTTGAACTCAAAAGTGACTGTGTTTACATGAAACGAAGTCTTGCTTGTAGGAAGGCACAGAGCCTGTCATGTAACTCCGTTTCTGAAGGGAAACACACGGCACAGTTCTCATCCATGAAACACAATCTACTTTAGAGCAAGAAGCACGCTCTTGCTTTCTAGAGTCTCTAATACAGAGGGAAACGTGAGTGTGCTCAGAACAAAAGAACTGTGTTTCCTACACACAGAGACCATATCTCGTTCAACTCTGTTTCTGAAACTGATACAAACCACAGGTCCTCTAACATCCAATGCTTTTCAGTTAAGAGCGAGAAACGTGTGAGCTTCGTGAACAATGTAGCTTCGTTTGAGCTGAAAGTGACTGCGTTTACCTGAAACGAAGTCTTGCTTGTAGGAAGACACACTTCTGGCATTAACACCGTTTCAGAAGGGAAAAACAGGGCACAGTTCTCATCCATGAAACACAATCTGCTTTAGAGCAAGAAGCACGCTCTTGCTTTCTAGAGTCTCTAATAAAGAGGGCAACGTGAGTGTGCGCAGTACAAAAGAACTGTGTTTCCTACACACGGACCATATCAAGTTCAACTCTGTTTCTGAAACTGATACAAACCACAGGTTGTCTAACATCCAATGCTTTTCAGGTAAGAGCGAGAAACGTGTGAGCTTCGTGAACAATCTTGCTTCGTTTGAGATGAAAAGTGACTGCGTTTACCTGAAACGATTCTTGCTTGTAGGAACACTCAGAGCCTGGCATTTAACTCCGTTTCTGAAGGGAAACACACGGCACAGTTCTCATCCATGAAACACACTCTGCTTTAGAGCAAGAAGCACGCTCTTGCTTTCTAGAGTCTCTAATACAGAGGGAAACGTAAGTGTGCTCAGAACAAAAGAACTGTGTTTCCTACACACACGGACAATATCTAGTTCAACTCTGTTTCTAAAATTGATACAAACCCCAGGTCGTCTAACATCCAATGCTTTTCAGTTAACAGGGAGAAACTTGTGAGCTTTGTGAACAATGTAGCTTCGTTTCAGATGAAAAGTGACTGCGTTTACCTGAAACGAAGTATTGCTTGAAGAAAGACACAGAGCCTGGCATTTAACTCCATTTCTGAAGGGACACACACGGCACAGTTCTCATCCATGAAACACACTCTGCTTTAGAGCAAGAGGCACGCTCTTGCTTTCTAGAGTCTCTAATACTGAGGGAAACATGAGTGTGCTCTGAACAAAAGAACTGTGTTTCCTACACACACGGACCATATCTAGTTCAACTCTGTTTCTGAAACTGATACAAACCACAGGTCCTCTAACATCCAATGCTTTTCAGTTAAGAGCGAGAAACGTGTGGGCTTCGTGAACAATGTAGCTTCGTTTGAGGTGAAAAGTGACTGCGTTTACCTGAAACGACGTCTTGCTTGAAGAAAGACACAGAGCCTGGCATTTAACTCCGTTTCTGAAGGGAAACACACGGCACAGTTCTCATCCATGAAACACACTCTGCTTTAGAGCAAGAAGCAAGCACTTGCTTTCTAGAGTCTCTAATACAGAGGGAAACGTGAGTGTGCTCAGAACAAAAGAACTGTGTTTCCTCCACACACAGACCATATCTAGTTCAACTCTGTTTCTGAAAATGATACAAACCACAGGTCCTCTAACATCCAATACTTTTCAGTTAAGAGCGAGAAACGTGTGAGCTTTGTGAACAATGAAGCTTCGTTTGAACTCAAAAGTGACTGTGTTTACATGAAACGAAGTCTTGCTTGTAGGAAGGCACAGAGCCTGTCATTTAACTCCGTTTCTGAAGGGAAACACACGGCACAGTTCTCATCCATGAAACACAATCTACTTTAGAGCATGAAGCACACTCTTGCTTTCTAGAGTCTCTAATACAGAGGGAAACGTGAGTGTGCTCAGAACAAAAGAACTGTGTTTCCTACACACAGAGACCATATCTAGTTCAACTCTGTTTCTGAAAATGATACAAACCACAGGTCCTCTACCATCCAATGCTTTTCAGTTAAGAGCGAGAAACGTGTGAGCTTCGTGAACAATGTAGATTCTTTTGAGCTGAAAAGTGACTGCGTTTACCTAAAAAGAAGTCTTGCTTGTAGGAAGACACACGCCTGGCATTTAACTCCGTTTCTGAAGGGAAACACACGGCACAGTTCTCTTCCATGAAACACACTCTACTTTAGAGCAAGAAGCACGCTCTTGCTTTCTAGAGTCTCTAATACAGAGGGAAATGTGAGTGTGCTCAAAACAAAAGAACTGTGTTTCCTCCACACACAGACCATATCTAGTTCAACTCTGTTTCTGAAACTGATACAAATCACAGGTCCTCTAACATCCAATGCTTTTCAGTTAAGAGCGAGAAACGTGTGGGCTTGTGAACAATGTAGCTTCGTTGAGGGGAAAAGTGACTGCGTTTACCTGAAACGAAGTCTTGCTTGAAGAAAGACACAGAGCCTGTCATGTAACTCCGTTTCTGAAGGGAAACACACGGCACAGTCCTCATCCATGGAAGACATTCTGCTTTAGAGCAAGAAGCACGCTCTTGCTTTCTAGAGTCTCTAATACAGAGGGAAACGTGAGTGTGCTCAGAACAAAAGAACTGTGTTTCCTACACACACAGACCATATCTAGTTCAACTCTGTTTCTGAAACTGACACAAACCACAGGTCCTCTAACATCCAATGCTTTTCAGTTAAGAGCGAGAAACGTGTGAGCTTTGTGAACAATGAAGCTTCGTTTGAGCTCAAAAGTGACTGTGTTTACATGAAACGAAGTCTTGCTTGTAGGAAGGCACAGAGCCTGTCATGTAACTCCGTTTCTGAAGGGAAACACACGGCACAGTTCTCATCCATGAAACACAATCTACTTTAGAGCAAGAAGCACGCTCTTGCTTTCTAGAGTCTCTAATACAGAGGGAAACGTGAGTGTGCTCAGAACAAAAGAACTGTGTTTCCTACACACACGGACCATATCTAGTTCAACTCTGTTTCTAAAATTGATACAAACCCGAGGTCGTCTAACATCCAATGCTTTTCAGTTAACAGGGAGAAACTTGTGAGCTTTGTGAACAATGTAGCTTCGTTTCAGATGAAAAGTGACTGCGTTTACCTGAAACGAAGTATTGCTTGAAGAAAGACACAGAGCCTGGCATTTAACTCCATTTCTGAAGGGACACACACGGCACAGTTCTCATCCATGAAACACACTCTGCTTTAGAGCAAGAGGCACGCTCTTGCTTTCTAAAGTCTCTAATACTGAGGGAAACGTGAGTGTGCTCTGAACAAAAGAACTGTGTTTAATACACACACGGACCATATCTAGTTCAACTCTGTTTCTGAAACTGATACAAACCACAGGTCCTCTAACATCCAATGCTTTTCAGTTAAGAGCGAGAAACGTGTGGGCTTCGTGAACAATGTAGCTTCGTTTGAGGTGAAAAGTGACTGCGTTTACCTGAAACGACGTCTTGCTTGAAGAAAGACACAGAGCCTGGCATTTAACTCCGTTTCTGAAGGGAAACACACGCACAGTTCTCATCCATGAAACACACTCTGCTTTAGAGCAAGAAGCAAGCACTTGCTTTCTAGAGTCTCTAATACATAGGGAAACGTGAGTGTGCTCAGAACAAAGGAACTGTGTTTCCTACACACACGGACCATATCTAGTTCAACTCTGTTTCTGAAAATGATACAAACCACAGGTCCTCTAACATCCAATGCTTTTCATTTAAGAGTGAGAAACGTGTGAGCTTCGTGAGCAATGTAACTTCATTTGAGCTGAAAGAGACTGTGTTTACCTGAAACGAAGTCGTGCTTGTAGGAAGACAAACTTCTGGCATTTAACTCCGTTTCTGAAGGGAAACACACGGCACAGTTCTCATCCATGAAACACACTCTGCTTTAGAGCAAGAAGCACGCTCTTGCTTTCTAGAGTCTCTAATACAGAGGGAAACGTGAGTGTGCTCAGAACAAAAGAACTGTGTTTCCTACACACACGGACCATATCTAGTTCAACTCTGTTTCTAAAATTGATAGAAACCCCAGGTCGTCTAACATCCAATGCTTTTCAGTTAACAGGGAGAAACTTGTGAGCTTTGTGAACAATGTAGCTTCGTTTGAGGTGAAAAGTGACTGCGTTTACCTGAAACGACGTCTTGCTTGAAGAAAGACACAGAGCCTGGCATTTAACTCCGTTTCTGAAGGGAAACACACGCACAGTTCTCATCCATGAAACACACTCTGCTTTAGAGCAAGAAGCAAGCACTTGCTTTCTAGAGTCTCTAATACATAGGGAAACGTGAGTGTGCTCAGAACAAAGGAACTGTGTTTCCTACACACACGGACCATATCTAGTTCAACTCTGTTTCTGAAAATCATACAAACCACAGGTCCTCTACCATGCAATGCTTTTCAGTTAAGAGCGAGAAACGTGTGAGCTTCGTGAACAATGTAGATTCTTTTGAGCTGAAAAGTGACTGCGTTTACCTAAAAAGAAGTCTTGCTTGTAGGAAGACACACGCCTGGCATTTAACTCCGTTTCTGAAGGGAAACACACAGCACAGTTCTCATCCATGAAATACACTCTGCTTTAGAGCAAGAAGCACGCTCTTGCTTTCTAGAGTCTCTAATACAGAGGGAAACGTGAGTGTGCTCAGAACAAAAGAACCTTGTTTCCTACACACACAGACCATATCTAGTTCAACTCTGTTTCTGAAACTGATACAAACCACAGGTCCTCTAACATCCAATGCTCTTCAGTTAAGAGGGAGAAACGTGTGAGCTTCGTGAACAATGTAGCTTCGTTTGAGCTGAAAAGTGACTGCGTTTACCTGAAACGAAGTCTTGATTGTAGGAAGACACACGCCTGGCATTTAACTCCGTTTCTGAAGGGAAACACACGGCACAGTTCTCTTCCATGAAACACACTCTACTTTAGAGCAAGAAGCACGCTCTTGCTTTCTAGAGTCTCTAATACAGAGGGAAACGTGAGTGTGCTCAGAACAAAAGAACTGTGTTTCCTACACACAGAGACCATATCTCGTTCAACTCTGTTTCTGAAAGTGATACAAACCACAGGTCCTCTAACATCCAATGCTTTTCAGTTAAGAGCGAGAAACGTGTGAGCTTCGTGAACAATGTAGCTTCCTTTGAGCTGAAAGTGACTGCGTTTACCTGAAACGAAGTCTTGCTTGTAGGAAGACACACTTCTGGCATTAACACCGTTTCAGAAGGGAAAAACAGGGCACAGTTCTCATCCATGAAACACAATCTGCTTTAGAGCAAGAAGCACGCTCTTGCTTTCTAGAGTCTCTAATAAAGAGGGCAACGTGAGTGTGCGCAGTACAAAAGAACTGTGTTTCCTACACACGGACCATATCAAGTTCAACTCTGTTTCTGAAACTGATACAAACCACAGGTTGTCTAACATCCAATGCTTTTCAGGTAAGAGCGAGAAACGTGTGAGCTTCGTGAACAATCTTGCTTCGTTTGAGATGAAAAGTGACTGCGTTTACCTGAAACGATTCTTGCTTGTAGGAACACTCAGAGCCTGGCATTTAACTCCGTTTCTGAAGGGAAACACATGGCACAGTTCTCATCCATGAAACACACTCTGCTTTAGAGCAAGAAGCACGCTCTTGCTTTCTAGAGTCTCTAATACAGAGGGAAACGTAAGTGTGCTCAGAACAAAAGAACTGTGTTTCCTACACACACGGACAATATCTAGTTCAACTCTGTTTCTAAAATTGATACAAACCCCAGGTCGTCTAACATCCAATGCTTTTCAGTTAACAGGGAGAAACTTGTGAGCTTTGTGAACAATGTAGCTTCGTTTCAGATGAAAAGTGACTGCGTTTACCTGAAACGAAGTATTGCTTGAAGAAAGACACAGAGCCTGGCATTTAACTCCATTTCTGAAGGGACACACACGGCACAGTTCTCATCCATGAAACACACTCTGCTTTAGAGCAAGAGGCACGCTCTTGCTTTCTAGAGTCTCTAATACTAAGGGAAACATGAGTGTGCTCTGAACAAAAGAACTGTGTTTCCTACACACACGGACCATATCTAGTTCAACTCTGTTTCTGAAACTGATACAAACCACAGGTCCTCTAACATCCAATGCTTTTCAGTTAAGAGCGAGAAACGTGTGGGCTTCGTGAACAATGTAGCTTCGTTTGAGGTGAAAAGTGACTGCGTTTACCTGAAACGACGTCTTGCTTGAAGAAAGACACAGAGCCTGGCATTTAACTCCGTTTCTGAAGGGAAACACACGCACAGTTCTCATCCATGAAACACACTCTGCTTTAGAGCAAGAAGCAAGCACTTGCTTTCTAGAGTCTCTAATACAGAGGGAAACGTGAGTGTGCTCAGAACAAAAGAACTGTGTTTCCTCCACACACAGACCATATCTAGTTCAACTCTGTTTCTGAAAATGATACAAACCACAGGTCCTCTAACATCCAATACTTTTCAGTTAAGAGCGAGAAACGTGTGAGCTTTGTGAACAATGAAGCTTCGTTTGAACTCAAAAGTGACTGTGTTTACATGAAACGAAGTCTTGCTTGTAGGAAGGCACAGAGCCTGTCATTTAACTCCGTTTCTGAAGGGAAACACACGGCACAGTTCTCATCCATGAAACACAATCTACTTTAGAGCATGAAGCACACTCTTGCTTTCTAGAGTCTCTAATACAGAGGGAAACGTGAGTGTGCTCAGAACAAAAGAACTGTGTTTCCTACACACAGAGACCATATCTAGTTCAACTCTGTTTCTGAAACTGATACAAACCACAGGTCCTCTACCATCCAATGCTTTTCAGTTAAGAGCGAGAAACGTGTGAGCTTCGTGAACAATGTAGATTCTTTTGAGCTGAAAAGTGACTGCGTTTACCTAAAAAGAAGTCTTGCTTGTAGGAAGACACACGCCTGGCATGTAACTCCGTTTCTGAAGGGAAACACACGGCACAGTTCTCTTCCATGAAACACACTCTACTTTAGAGCAAGAAGCACGCTCTTGCTTTCTAGAGTCTCTAATACAGAGGGAAATGTGAGTGTGCTCAAAACAAAAGAACTGTGTTTCCTCCACACACAGACCATATCTAGTTCAACTCTGTTTCTGAAACTGATACAAATCACAGGTCCTCTAACATCCAATGCTTTTCAGTTAAGAGCGAGAAACGTGTGGGCTTGTGAACAATGTAGCGTCGTTGAGGGGAAAAGTGACTGTGTTTACCTGAAACGAAGTCTTGCTTGAAGAAAGACACAGAGCCTGTCATGTAACTCCGTTTCTGAAGGGAAACACACGGCACAGTCCTCATCCATGGAAGACATTCTGCTTTAGAGCAAGAAGCACGCTCTTGCTTTCTAGAGTCTCTAATACAGAGGGAAACGTGAGTGTGCTCAGAACAAAAGAACTGTGTTTCCTACACACACAGACCATATCTAGTTCAACTCTGTTTCTGAAACTGACACAAACCACAGGTCCTCTAACATCCAATGCTTTTCAGTTAAGAGCGAGAAACGTGTGAGCTTTGTGAACAATGAAGCTTCGTTTGAGCTCAAAAGTGACTGTGTTTACATGAAACGAAGTCTTGCTTGTAGGAAGGCACAGAGCCTGTCATGTAACTCCGTTTCTGAAGGGAAACACACGGCACAGTTCTCATCCATGAAACACAATCTACTTTAGAGCAAGAAGCACGCTCTTGCTTTCTAGAGTCTCTAATACAGAGGGAAACGTGAGTGTGCTCAGAACAAAAGAACTGTGTTTCCTACACACACGGACCATATCTAGTTCAACTCTGTTTCTAAAATTGATACAAACCCGAGGTCGTCTAACATCCAATGCTTTTCAGTTAACAGGGAGAAACTTGTGAGCTTTGTGAACAATGTAGCTTCGTTTCAGATGAAAAGTGACTGCGTTTACCTGAAACGAAGTATTGCTTGAAGAAAGACACAGAGCCTGGCATTTAACTCCATTTCTGAAGGGACACACACGGCACAGTTCTCATCCATGAAACACACTCTGCTTTAGAGCAAGAGGCACGCTCTTGCTTTCTAAAGTCTCTAATACTGAGGGAAACGTGAGTGTGCTCTGAACAAAAGAACTGTGTTTAATACACACACGGACCATATCTAGTTCAACTCTGTTTCTGAAACTGATACAAACCACAGGTCCTCTAACATCCAATGCTTTTCAGTTAAGAGCGAGAAACGTGTGGGCTTCGTGAACAATGTAGCTTCGTTTGAGGTGAAAAGTGACTGCGTTTACCTGAAACGACGTCTTGCTTGAAGAAAGACACAGAGCCTGGCATTTAACTCCGTTTCTGAAGGGAAACACACGCACAGTTCTCATCCATGAAACACACTCTGCTTTAGAGCAAGAAGCAAGCACTTGCTTTCTAGAGTCTCTAATACATAGGGAAACGTGAGTGTGCTCAGAACAAAGGAACTGTGTTTCCTACACACACGGACCATATCTAGTTCAACTCTGTTTCTGAAAATGATACAAACCACAGGTCCTCTAACATCCAATGCTTTTCATTTAAGAGTGAGAAACGTGTGAGCTTCGTGAGCAATGTAACTTCTTTTGAGCTGAAAGAGACTGTGTTTACCTGAAACGAAGTCGTGCTTGTAGGAAGACACACTTCTGGCATTTAACTCCGTTTCTGAAGGGAAACACACGGCACAGTTCTCATCCATGAAACACACTCTGCTTTAGAGCAAGAAGCACGCTCTTGCTTTCTAGAGTCTCTAATACAGAGGGAAACGTGAGTGTGCTCAGAACAAAAGAACTGTGTTTCCTACACACACGGACCATATCTAGTTCAACTCTGTTTCTAAAATTGATAGAAACCCCAGGTCGTCTAACATCCAATGCTTTTCAGTTAACAGGGAGAAACTTGTGAGCTTTGTGAACAATGTAGCTTCGTTTGAGGTGAAAAGTGACTGCGTTTACCTGAAACGACGTCTTGCTTGAAGAAAGACACAGAGCCTGGCATTTAACTCCGTTTCTGAAGGGAAACACACGCACAGTTCTCATCCATGAAACACACTCTGCTTTAGAGCAAGAAGCAAGCACTTGCTTTCTAGAGTCTCTAATACATAGGGAAACGTGAGTGTGCTCAGAACAAAGGAACTGTGTTTCCTACACACACGGACCATATCTAGTTCAACTCTGTTTCTGAAAATCATACAAACCACAGGTCCTCTACCATGCAATGCTTTTCAGTTAAGAGCGAGAAACGTGTGAGCTTCGTGAACAATGTAGATTCTTTTGAGCTGAAAAGTGACTGCGTTTACCTAAAAAGAAGTCTTGCTTGTAGGAAGACACACGCCTGGCATTTAACTCCGTTTCTGAAGGGAAACACACAGCACAGTTCTCATCCATGAAATACACTCTGCTTTAGAGCAAGAAGCACGCTCTTGCTTTCTAGAGTCTCTAATACAGAGGGAAACGTGAGTGTGCTCAGAACAAAAGAACTGTGTTTCCTACACACACAGACCATATCTAGTTCAACTCTGTTTCTGAAACTGATACAAACCACAGGTCCTCTAACATCCAATGCTTTTCAGTTAAGAGGGAGAAACGTGTGAGCTTCGTGAACAATGTAGCTTCGTTTGAGCTGAAAAGTGACTGCGTTTACCTGAAACGAAGTCTTGATTGTAGGAAGACACACGCCTGGCATTTAACTCCGTTTCTGAAGGGAAACACACGGCACAGTTCTCTTCCATGAAACACACTCTACTTTAGAGCAAGAAGCACGCTCTTGCTTTCTAGAGTCTCTAATACAGAGGGAAATGTGAGTGTGCTCAAAACAAAAGAACTGTGTTTCCTCCACACACAGACCATATCTAGTTCAACTCTGTTTCTGAAACTGATACAAATCACAGGTCCTCTAACATCCAATGCTTTTCAGTTAAGAGCGAGAAACGTGTGGGCTTGTGAACAATGTAGCTTCGTTGAGGGGAAAAGTGACTGTGTTTACCTGAAACGAAGTCTTGCTTGAAGAAAGACACAGAGCCTGTCATGTAACTCCGTTTCTGAAGGGAAACACACGGCACAGTCCTCATCCATGGAAGACATTCTGCTTTAGAGCAAGAAGCACGCTCTTGCTTTCTAGAGTCTCTAATACAGAGGGAAACGTGAGTGTGCTCAGAACAAAAGAACTGTGTTTCCTACACACACAGACCATATCTAGTTCAACTCTGTTTCTGAAACTGACACAAACCACAGGTCCTCTAACATCCAATGCTTTTCAGTTAAGAGCGAGAAACGTGTGAGCTTTGTGAACAATGAAGCTTCGTTTGAGCTCAAAAGTGACTGTGTTTACATGAAACGAAGTCTTGCTTGTAGGAAGGCACAGAGCCTGTCATGTAACTCCGTTTCTGAAGGGAAACACACGGCACAGTTCTCATCCATGAAACACAATCTACTTTAGAGCAAGAAGCACGCTCTTGCTTTCTAGAGTCTCTAATACAGAGGGAAACGTGAGTGTGCTCAGAACAAAAGAACTGTGTTTCCTACACACACGGACCATATCTAGTTCAACTCTGTTTCTAAAATTGATACAAACCCGAGGTCGTCTAACATCCAATGCTTTTCAGTTAACAGGGAGAAACTTGTGAGCTTTGTGAACAATGTAGCTTCGTTTCAGATGAAAAGTGACTGCGTTTACCTGAAACGAAGTATTGCTTGAAGAAAGACACAGAGCCTGGCATTTAACTCCATTTCTGAAGGGACACACACGGCACAGTTCTCATCCATGAAACACACTCTGCTTTAGAGCAAGAGGCACGCTCTTGCTTTCTAAAGTCTCTAATACTGAGGGAAACGTGAGTGTGCTCTGAACAAAAGAACTGTGTTTAATACACACACGGACCATATCTAGTTCAACTCTGTTTCTGAAACTGATACAAACCACAGGTCCTCTAACATCCAATGCTTTTCAGTTAAGAGCGAGAAACGTGTGGGCTTCGTGAACAATGTAGCTTCGTTTGAGGTGAAAAGTGACTGCGTTTACCTGAAACGACGTCTTGCTTGAAGAAAGACACAGAGCCTGGCATTTAACTCCGTTTCTGAAGGGAAACACACGCACAGTTCTCATCCATGAAACACACTCTGCTTTAGAGCAAGAAGCAAGCACTTGCTTTCTAGAGTCTCTAATACATAGGGAAACGTGAGTGTGCTCAGAACAAAGGAACTGTGTTTCCTACACACACGGACCATATCTAGTTCAACTCTGTTTCTGAAAATGATACAAACCACAGGTCCTCTAACATCCAATGCTTTTCATTTAAGAGTGAGAAACGTGTGAGCTTCGTGAGCAATGTAACTTATTTTGAGCTGAAAGAGACTGTGTTTACCTGAAACGAAGTCGTGCTTGTAGGAAGACACACTTCTGGCATTTAACTCCGTTTCTGAAGGGAAACACACGGCACAGTTCTCATCCATGAAACACACTCTGCTTTAGAGCAAGAAGCACGCTCTTGCTTTCTAGAGTCTCTAATACAGAGGGAAACGTGAGTGTGCTCAGAACAAAAGAACTGTGTTTCCTACACACACGGACCATATCTAGTTCAACTCTGTTTCTAAAATTGATAGAAACCCCAGGTCGTCTAACATCCAATGCTTTTCAGTTAACAGGGAGAAACTTGTGAGCTTTGTGAACAATGTAGCTTCGTTTGAGGTGAAAAGTGACTGCGTTTACCTGAAACGACGTCTTGCTTGAAGAAAGACACAGAGCCTGGCATTTAACTCCGTTTCTGAAGGGAAACACACGCACAGTTCTCATCCATGAAACACACTCTGCTTTAGAGCAAGAAGCAAGCACTTGCTTTCTAGAGTCTCTAATACATAGGGAAACGTGAGTGTGCTCAGAACAAAGGAACTGTGTTTCCTACACACACGGACCATATCTAGTTCAACTCTGTTTCTGAAAATCATACAAACCACAGGTCCTCTACCATGCAATGCTTTTCAGTTAAGAGCGAGAAACGTGTGAGCTTCGTGAACAATGTAGATTCTTTTGAGCTGAAAAGTGACTGCGTTTACCTAAAAAGAAGTCTTGCTTGTAGGAAGACACACGCCTGGCATTTAACTCCGTTTCTGAAGGGAAACACACAGCACAGTTCTCATCCATGAAATACACTCTGCTTTAGAGCAAGAAGCACGCTCTTGCTTTCTAGAGTCTCTAATACAGAGGGAAACGTGAGTGTGCTCAGAACAAAAGAACTGTGTTTCCTACACACACAGACCATATCTAGTTCAACTCTGTTTCTGAAACTGATACAAACCACAGGTCCTCTAACATCCAATGCTTTTCAGTTAAGAGGGAGAAACGTGTGAGCTTCGTGAACAATGTAGCTTCGTTTGAGCTGAAAAGTGACTGCGTTTACCTGAAACGAAGTCTTGATTGTAGGAAGACACACGCCTGGCATTTAACTCCGTTTCTGAAGGGAAACACACGGCACAGTTCTCTTCCATGAAACACACTCTACTTTAGAGCAAGAAGCACGCTCTTGCTTTCTAGAGTCTCTAATACAGAGGGAAATGTGAGTGTGCTCAAAACAAAAGAACTGTGTTTCCTCCACACACAGACCATATCTAGTTCAACTCTGTTTCTGAAACTGATACAAATCACAGGTCCTCGAACATCCAATGCTTTTCAGTTAAGAGCGAGAAACGTGTGGGCTTGTGAACAATGTAGCTTCGTTGAGGGGAAAAGTGACTGCGTTTACCTGAAACGAAGTCTTGTTGAAGAAAGACACAGAGCCTGTCATGTAACTCCGTTTCTGAAGGGAAACACACGGCACAGTCCTCATCCATGGAAGACATTCTGCTTTAGAGCAAGAAGCACGCTCTTGCTTTCTAGAGTCTCTAATACAGAGGGAAACGTGAGTGTGCTCAGAACAAAAGAACTGTGTTTCCTACACACACAGACCATATCTAGTTCAACTCTGTTTCTGAAACTGACACAAACCACAGGTCCTCTAACATCCAATGCTTTTCAGTTAAGAGCGAGAAACGTGTGAGCTTTGTGAACAATGAAGCTTCGTTTGAGCTCAAAAGTGACCTTGTTTACATGAAACGAAGTCTTGCTTGTAGGAAGGCACAGAGCCTGTCATGTAACTCCGTTTCTGAAGGGAAACACACGGCACAGTTCTCATCCATGAAACACAATCTACTTTAGAGCAAGAAGCACGCTCTTGCTTTCTAGAGTCTCTAATACAGAGGGAAACGTGAGTGTGCTCAGAACAAAAGAACTGTGTTTAATACACACACGGACCATATCTAGTTCAACTCTGTTTCTGAAACTGATACAAACCACAGGTCCTCTAACATCCAATGCTTTTCAGTTAAGAGCGAGAAACGTGTGGGCTTCGTGAACAATGTAGCTTCGTTTGAGGTGAAAAGTGACTGCGTTTACCTGAAACGACGTCTTGCTTGAAGAAAGACACAGAGCCTGGCATTTAACTCCGTTTCTGAAGGGAAACACACGGCACAGTTCTCATCCATGAAACACACTCTGCTTTAGAGCAAGAAGCAAGCACTTGCTTTCTAGAGTCTCTAATACATAGGGAAACGTGAGTGTGCTCAGAACAAAGGAACTGTGTTTCCTACACACACGGACCATATCTAGTTCAACTCTGTTTCTGAAAATGATACAAACCACAGGTCCTCTAACATCCAATGCTTTTCAATTAAGAGCGAGAAACGTGTGAGCTTCGTGAACAATGTAGCTTCGTTTGAGCTGAAAGTGACTGCGTTTACCTGAAACGAATTCTTGCTTGTAGGAAGACACACTTCTGGCATTAACACCGTTTCAGAAGGGAAAAACAGGGCACAGTTCTCATCCATGAAACACAATCTGCTTTAGAGCAAGAAGCACGCTCTTGCTTTCTAGAGTCTCTAATAAAGAGGGCAACGTGAGTGTGCTCAGAACAAAAGAACTGTGTTTCCTACACACACTGACCATATCTAGTTCAACTCTGTTTCTGAAAATGATACAAACCACAGGTTGTCTAACATCCAATGCTTTTCAGGTAAGAGCGAGAAACGTGTGAGCTTCGTGAACAATCTTGCTTCGTTTGAGATGAAAAGTGACTGCGTTTACCTGAAACGATTCTTGCTTGTAGGAACACTCAGAGCCTGGCATTTAACACCGTTTCTGAAGGGAAACACACGGCACAGTTCTCATCCATGAAACACACTCTGCTTTAGAGCAAGAAGCACGCTCTTGCTTTCTAGAGTCTCTAATACAGAGGGAAACGTGAGTGTGCTCTGAACAAAAGAACTGTGTTTCCTACACACACGGACCATATCTAGTTCAACTCTGTTTCTGAAACTGATACAAACCACAGGTCCTCTAACATCCAATGCTTTTCAGTTAAGAGCGAGAAACGTGTGGGCTTCGTGAACAATGTAGCTTCGTTTGAGGTGAAAAGTGACTGCGTTTACCTGAAACGACGTCTTGCTTGAAGAAAGACACAGAGCCTGGCATTTAACTCCGTTTCTGAAGGGAAACACACGCACAGTTCTCATCCATGAAACACACTCTGCTTTAGAGCAAGAAGCAAGCACTTGCTTTCTAGAGTCTCTAATACATAGGGAAACGTGAGTGTGCTCAGAACAAAGGAACTGTGTTTCCTACACACACGGACCATATCTAGTTCAACTCTGTTTCTGAAACTGATACAAACCACAGGTCCTCTACCATCCAATGCTTTTCAGTTAAGAGCGAGAAACTTGTGAGCTTCGTGAACAATGTAGATTCTTTTGAGCTGAAAAGTGACTGTGTTTACCTAAAAAGAAGTCTTGCTTGTAGGAAGACACACGCTTGGCATTTAACTCCATTTCTGAAGGGAAACACACAGCACAGTTCTCATCCATGAAATACACTCTGCTTTAGAGCAAGAAGCACGCTCTTGCTTTCTAGAGTCTCTAATACAGAGGGAAACGTGAGTGTGCTCAGAACAAAAGAACTGTGTTTCCTACACACACAGACCATATCTAGTTCAACTCTGTTTCTGAAACTGATACAAACCACAGGTCCTCTAACATCCAATGCTTTTCAGTTAAGAGCGAGAAACGTGTGAGCTTTGTGAACAATGAAGCTTCGTTTGAGCTCAAAAGTGACTGTGTTTACATGAAACGAAGTCTTGCTTGTAGGAAGGCACAGAGCCTGTCATGTAACTCCGTTTCTGAAGGGAAACACACGGCACAGTTCTCATCCATGAAACACAATCTACTTTAGAGCAAGAAGCACGCTCTTGCTTTCTAGAGTCTCTAATACAGAGGGAAACGTGAGTGTGCTCTGAACAAAAGAACTGTGTTTCCTACACACACGGACCATATCTAGTTCAACTCTGTTTCTGAAACTGATACAAACCACAGGTCCTCTAACATCCAATGCTTTTCAGTTAAGAGCGAGAAACGTGTGGGCTTCGTGAACAATGTAGCTTCCTTTGAGGTGAAAAGTGACTGCGTTTACCTGAAACGACGTCTTGCTTGAAGAAAGACACAGAGCCTGGCATTTAACTCCGTTTCTGAAGGGAAACACACGCACAGTTCTCATCCATGAAACACACTCTGCTTTAGAGCAAGAAGCAAGCACTTGCTTTCTAGAGTCTCTAATATATAGGGAAACGTGAGTGTGCTCAGAACAAAGGAACTGTGTTTCCTACACACACGGACCATATCTAGTTCAACTCTGTTTCTGAAAATGATACAATCCACAGGTCCTCTAACATCCAATGCTTTTCATTTAAGAGTGAGAAACGTGTGAGCTTCGTGAGCAATGTAAATTCATTTGAGCTGAAAGAGACTGTGTTTACCTGAAACGAAGTCGTGCTTGTAGGAAGACACACTTCTGGCATTTAACTCCGTTTCTGAAGGGAAACACACGGCACAGTTCTCATCCATGAAACACAATCTACTTTAGAGCAAGAAGCATGCTCTTGCTTTCTAGAGTCTCTAATACAGAGGGAAACGTGAGTGTGCTCAGAACAAAAGAACTGTGTTTCCTACACACAGAGACCATATCTAGTTCAACTCTGTTTCTGAAACTGATACAAACCACAGGTCCTCTAACATCCAATGCTTTTCAGTTAAGAGCGAGAAACGTGTGAGCTTCGTGAACAATGTAGCTTCGTTTGAGCTGAAAAGTGACTGCGTTTACCTGAAACGAAGTCTTGCTTGTAGGAAGACACACTTCTGGCATTAACACCGTTTCAGAAGGGAAAAACAGGGCACAGTTCTCATCCATGAAACACAATCTGCTTTAGAGCAAGAAGCACGCTCTTGCTTTCTAGAGTCTCTAATAAAGAGGGCAACGTGAGTGTGCTCAGAACAAAAGAACTGTGTTTCCTACACACGGACCATATCAAGTTCAACTCTGTTTCTGAAACTGATACAAACCACAGGTTGTCTAACATCCAATGCTTTTCAGGTAAGAGCGAGAAACGTGTGAGCTTCGTGAACAATCTTGCTTCGTTTGAGATGAAAAGTGACTGCGTTTACCTGAAACGATTCTTGCTTGTAGGAACACTCAGAGTCTGGCATTTATCACCGTTTCTGAAGGGAAACACACGGCACAGTTCTCATCCATGAAACACACTCTGCTTTAGAGCAAGAGGCACGCTCTTGCTTTCTAGAGTCTCTAATACAGAGGGAAACGTGAGTGTGCTCAGAACAAAAGAACTGTGTTTCCTACACACAGGGACCATATCTAGTTCAACTCTGTTTCTAAAATTGATAGAAACCCCAGGTCGTCTAACATCCAATGCTTTTCAGTTAACAGGGAGAAACTTGTGAGCTTTTTGAACAATGTAGCTTCGTTTCAGATGAAAAGTGACTGCGTTTACCTGAAACGAAGTATTGCTTGAAGAAAGACACAGAGCCTGGCATTTAACTCCATTTCTGAAGGGACACACACGGCACAGTTCTCATCCATGAAACACACTCTGCTTTAGAGCAAGAGGCACGCTCTTGCTTTCTAAAGTCTCTAATACTGAGGGAAACGTGAGTGTGCTCTGAACAAAAGAACTGTGTTTCCTACACACACGGACCATATCTAGTTCAACTCTGTTTCTGAAACTGATACAAACCACAGGTCCTCTAACATCCAATGCTTTTCAGTTAAGAGCGAGAAACGTGTGGGCTTCGTGAACAATGTAGCTTCGTTTGAGGTGAAAAGTGACTGCGTTTACCTGAAACGACGTCTTGCTTGAAGAAAGACACAGAGCCTGGCATTTAACTCCGTTTCTGAAGGGAAACACACGCACAGTTCTCATCCATAAAACACACTCTGCTTTAGAGCAAGAAGCAAGCACTTGCTTTCTAGAGTCTCTAATACATAGGGAAACATGAGTGTGCTCAGAACAAAGGAACTGTGTTTCCTACACACACGGACCATATCTAGTTCAACTCTGTTTCTGAAAATGATACAAACCACAGGTCCTCTAACATCCAATGCTTTTCAGTTAAGAGCGAGAAACGTGTGAGCTTTGTGAACAATGAAGCTTCGTTTGAGCTCAAAAGTGACTGTGTTTACATGAAACGAAGTCTTGCTTGTAGGAAGGCACAGAGCCTGTCATTTAACTCCGTTTCTGAAGGGAAACACACGGCACAGTTCTCATCCATGAAACACATTCTGCATTAGAGCAAGAAGCACGCTCTTGCTTTCTAGAGTCTCTAATACAGAGGGAAACGTGAGTGTGCTCAGAACAAAAGAACTGTGTTTCCTACTCACACAGACCATGTCTAGTTCAACTCTGTTTCTGAAACTGATACAAACCACAGGTCCTCTAACATCCAATGCTTTTCAGTTAAGAGGGCGAAACGTGTGAGCTTTGTGAAAAATGTAGCTTGGTTTGAGCTGAAAAGTGACTGCATTTACCTGAAACGAAGTCTTGCTTGTAGGAAGACACACGCCTGGCATTTAACTCCGTTTCTGAAGGGAAAATCACTGCACAGTTCTCTTCCATGAAACACACTCTGCTTTAGAGCAAGAAGCATGCTCTTGCTTTCTGGAGTCTCTAATACAGAGGGAAACGTGAGTGTGCTCAGAACAAAAGAACTGTGTTTCCTACACACACGGACCACATCCTGTTCAACTCTGTTTCTGAAACTGATACAAACCACAGGTCCTCTAACATCCAATGCTTTTCAGTTAAGAGGGAGAAACGTGTGAGCTTTGTGAACAATGTAGCTTCATTAGAGCTGAATAGTGACTGCGTTTACCTGAAACGAAGTCTTGCTTGTAGGGAGACATGCGCCTGGCATTTAACTCCGTTTCTGAAGGGAAACACACGGCACAGTTCTCATCCATGAAACACACTCTGCTTTAGAGCATAAGCACGCTCTTGCTTTCTAGAATCTCTAATACAGAGGGAAACGTGAGCGTGCTCAGAACAAAAGAACTGTGTTTCCTATACACACGGACCATATCTAGTTCAACTCTGTTTCTGAAACTGATACAAACCACAGGTCCTCTAACATCCAATGCTTTTCAGTTAAGAGCGAGAAACGTGTGGGCTTCGTGAACAATGTAGCTTCGTTTGAGGTGAAAAGTGACTGCGTTTACCTGAAACGACGTCTTGCTTGAAGAAAGACACAGAGCCTGGCATTTAACTCCGTTTCTGAAGGGAAACACACGCACAGTTCTCATCCATGAAACACACTCTGCTTTAGAGCAAGAAGCAAGCACTTGCTTTCTAGAGTCTCTAATACATAGGGAAACGTGAGTGTGCTCAGAACAAAGGAACTGTGTTTCCTACACACACGGACCATATCTAGTTCAACTCTGTTTCTGAAAATGATACAAACCACAGGTCCTCTAACATCCAATGCTTTTCAGTTAAGAGCGAGAAACGTGTGAGCTTTGTGAACAATGAAGCTTCGTTTGAGCTCAAAAGTGACTGTGTTTACATGAAACGAAGTCTTTCTTGTAGGAAGGCACAGAGCCTGTCATGTAACTCCGTTTCTGAAGGGAAACACACGGCACAGTTCTCATCCATGAAACACAATCTACTTTAGAGCAAGAAGCACGCTCTTGCTTTCTAGAGTCTCTAATACAGAGGGAAACGTGAGTGTGCTCAGAACAAAAGAACTGTGTTTCCTACACACAGAGACCATATCTAGTTCAACTCTGTTTCTGAAACTGATACAAACCACAGGTCCTCTAACATCCAATGCTTTTCAATTAAGAGCGAGAAACGTGTGAGCTTCGTGAACAATGTAGCTTCGTTTGAGCTGAAAGTGACTGCGTTTACCTGAAAGGAATTCTTGCTTGTAGGAAGACACACTTCTGGCATTAACACCGTTTCAGAAGGGAAAAACAGGGCACAGTTCTCATCCATGAAACACAATCTGCTTTAGAGCAAGAAGCACGCTCTTGCTTTCTAGGGTCTCTAATAAAGAGGGCAACGTGAGTGTGCTCAGAACAAAAGAACTGTGTTTCCTACACACGGACCATATCAAGTTCAACTCTGTTTCTGAAACTGATACAAACCACAGGTTGTCTAACATCCAATGCTTTTCAGGTAAGAGCGAGAAACGTGTGAGCTTCGTGAACAATCTTGCTTCGTTTGAGATGAAAAGTGACTGCGTTTACCTGAAACGATTCTTGCTTGTAGGAACACTCAGAGCCTGGCATTTAACACCGTTTCTGAAGGGAAACACACGGCACAGTTCTCATCCATGAAACACACTCTGCTTTAGAGCAAGAAGCACGCTCTTGCTTTCTAGAGTCTCTAATACAGAGGGAAACGTGAGTGTGCTCAGAACAAAAGAACTGTGTTTCCTACACACATGGACCATATCTAGTTCAACTCTGTTTCTAAAATTGATACAAACCCCAGGTCGTCTAACATCCAATGCTTTTCAGTTAACAGGGAGAAACTTGTGAGCTTTGTGAACAATGTAGCTTCGTTTCAGATGAAAAGTGATTGCGTTTACCTGAAACGAAGTATTGCTTGAAGAAAGACACAGAGCCTGGCATTTAACTCCATTTCTGAAGGGACACACACGGCACAGTTCTCATCCATGAAAAACACTCTGCTTTAGAGCAACAGGCATGCTCTTGCTTTCTAAAGTCTCTAATACTGAGGGAAACGTGAGTGTGCTCTGAACAAAAGAACTGTGTTTCCTACACACACGGACCATATCTAGTTCAACTCTGTTTCTGAAACTGATACAAACCACAGGTCCTCTAACATCCAATGCTTTTCAGTTAAGAGCGAGAAACGTGTGGGCTTCGTGAACAATGTAGCTTCGTTTGAGGTGAAAAGTGACTGCGTTTACCTGAACCGACGTCTTGCTTGAAGAAAGACACAGAGCCTGGCATTTAACTCCGTTTCTGAAGGGAAACACACGCACAGTTCTCATCCATGAAACACACTCTGCTTTAGAGCAAGAAGCAAGCACTTGCTTTCTAGAGTCTCTAATACATAGGGAAACGTGAGTGTGCTCAGAACAAAGGAACTGTGTTTCCTACACACACGGACCATATCTAGTTCAACTCTGTTTCTGAAAATGATACAAACCACAGGTCCTCTAACATCCAATGCTTTTCAGTTAAGAGCGAGAAACGTGTGAGCTTTGTGAACAATGAAGCTTCGTTTGAGCTCAAAAGTGACTGTGTTTACATGAAACGAAGTCGTGCTTGTAGGAAGGCACAGAGCCTGTCATTTAACTCCGTTTCTGAAGGGAAACACACGGCACAGTTCTCATCCATGAAACACAATCTACTTTAGAGCAAGAAGCACGCTCTTGCTTTCTAGAGTCTCTAATACAGAGGGAAACGTGAGTGTGCTCAGAACAAAAGAACTGTGTTTCCTACACACAGAGACCATATCTAGTTCAACTCTGTTTCTGAAACTGATACAAACCACAGGTCCTCTACCATCCAATGCTTTTCAGTTAAGAGCGAGAAACTTGTGAGCTTCGTGAACAATGTAGATTCTTTTGAGCTGAAAAGTGACTGCGTTTACCTAAAAAGAAGTCTTGCTTGTAGGAAGACACACGCTTGGCATTTAACTCCGTTTCTGAAGGGAAACACACAGCACAGTTCTCATCCATGAAATACACTCTGCTTTAGAGCAAGAAGCACGCTCTTGCTTTCTAGAGTCTCTAATACAGAGGGAAACGTGAGTGTGCTCAGAACAAAAGAACTGTGTTTCCTACACACACAGACCATATCTAGTTCAACTCTGTTTCTGAAACTGATACAAACCACAGGTCCTCTAACATCCAATGCTTTTCAGTTAAGAGCGAGAAACGTGTGAGCTTTGTGAACAATGAAGCTTCGTTTGAGCTCAAAAGTGACTGTGTTTACATGAAACGAAGTCTTGCTTGTAGGAAGGCACAGAGCCTGTCATGTAACTCCGTTTCTGAAGGGAAACACACGGCACAGTTCTCATCCATGAAACACAATCTACTTTAGAGCAAGAAGCACGCTCTTGCTTTCTAGAGTCTCTAATACAGAGGGAAACGTGAGTGTGCTCTGAACAAAAGAACTGTGTTTCCTACACACACGGACCATATCTAGTTCAACTCTGTTTCTGAAACTGATACAAACCACAGGTCCTCTAACATCCAATGCTTTTCAGTTAAGAGCGAGAAACGTGTGGGCTTCGTGAACAATGTAGCTTCCTTTGAGGTGAAAAGTGACTGCGTTTACCTGAAACGACGTCTTGCTTGAAGAAAGACACAGAGCCTGGCATTTAACTCCGTTTCTGAAGGGAAACACACGCACAGTTCTCATCCATGAAACACACTCTGCTTTAGAGCAAGAAGCAAGCACTTGCTTTCTAGAGTCTCTAATACATAGGGAAACGTGAGTGTGCTCAGAACAAAGGAACTGTGTTTCCTACACACACGGACCATATCTAGTTCAACTCTGTTTCTGAAAATGATACAAACCACAGGTCCTCTAACATCCAATGCTTTTCATTTAAGAGTGAGAAACGTGTGAGCTTCGTGAGCAATGTAAATTCATTTGAGCTGAAAGAGACTGTGTTTACCTGAAACGAAGTCGTCCTTGTAGGAAGACACACTTCTGGCATTTAACTCCGTTTCTGAAGGGAAACACACGGCACAGTTCTCATCCATGAAACACAATCTACTTTAGAGCAAGAAGCATGCTCTTGCTTTCTAGAGTCTCTAATACAGAGGGAAACGTGAGTGTGCTCAGAACAAAAGAACTGTGTTTCCTACACACAGAGACCATATCTAGTTCAACTCTGTTTCTGAAACTGATACAAACCACAGGTCCTCTAACATCCAATGCTTTTCAGTTAAGAGCGAGAAACGTGTGAGCTTCGTGAACAATGTAGCTTCGTTTGAGCTGAAAAGTGACTGCGTTTACCTGAAAGGAAGTCTTGCTTGTAGGAAGACACACTTCTGGCATTAACACCGTTTCAGAAGGGAAAAACAGGGCACAGTTCTCATCCATGAAACACAATCTGCTTTAGAGCAAGAAGCACGCTCTTGCTTTCTAGAGTCTCTAATAAAGAGGGCAACGTGAGTGTGCTCAGAACAAAAGAACTGTGTTTCCTACACACGGACCATATCAAGTTCAACTATGTTTCTGAAACTGATACAAACCACAGGTTGTCTAACATCCAATGCTTTTCAGGTAAGAGCGAGAAACGTGTGAGCTTCGTGAACAATCTTGCTTCGTTTGAGATGAAAAGTGACTGCGTTTACCTGAAACGATTCTTGCTTGTAGGAACACTCAGAGTCTGGCATTTAACACCGTTTCTGAAGGGAAACACACGGCACAGTTCTCATCCATGAAACACACTCTGCTTTAGAGCAAGAAGCACGCTCTTGCTTTCTAGAGTCTCTAATACAGAGGGAAACGTGAGTGTGCTCAGAACAAAAGAACTGTGTTTCCTACACACAGGGACCATATCTAGTTCAACTCTGTTTCTAAAATTGATAGAAACCCCAGGTCGTCTAACATCCAATGCTTTTCAGTTAACAGGGAGAAACTTGTGAGCTCTGTGAACAATGTAGCTTCGTTTCAGATGAAAAGTGACTGCGTTTACCTGAAACGAAGTATTGCTTGAAGAAAGACACAGAGCCTGGCATTTAACTCCATTTCTGAAGGGACACACACGGCACAGTTCTCATCCATGAAACACACTCTGCTTATAGCAAGAGGCACGCTCTTGCTTTCTAAAGTCTCTAATACTGAGGGAAACGTGAGTGTGCTCTGAACAAAAGAACTGTGTTTCCTACACACACGGACCATATCTAGTTCAACTCTGTTTCTGAAACTGATACAAACCACAGGTCCTCTAACATCCAATGCTTTTCAGTTAAGAGCGAGAAACGTGTGGGCTTCGTGAACAATGTAGCTTCGTTTGAGGTGAAAAGTGACTGCGTTTACCTGAAACGACGTCTTGCTTGAAGAAAGACACAGAGCCTGGCATTTAACTCCGTTTCTGAAGGGAAACACACGCACAGTTCTCATCCATAAAACACACTCTGCTTTAGAGCAAGAAGCAAGCACTTGCTTTCTAGAGTCTCTAATACATAGGGAAACGTGAGTGTGCTCAGAACAAAGGAACTGTGTTTCCTACACACACGGACCATATCTAGTTCAACTCTGTTTCTGAAAATGATACAAACCACAGGTCCTCTAACATCCAATGCTTTTCAGTTAAGAGCGAGAAACGTGTGAGCTTTGTGAACAATGAAGTTTCGTTTGAGCTCAAAAGTGACTGTGTTTACATGAAACGAAGTCTTGCTTGTAAGAAGGCACAGAGCCTGTCATTTAACTCCGTTTCTGAAGGGAAACACACGGCACAGTTCTCATCCATGAAACACATTCTGCATTAGAGCAAGAAGCACGCTCTTGCTTTCTAGAGTCTCTAATACAGAGGGAAACGTGAGTGTGCTCAGAACAAAAGAACTGTGTTTCCTACTCACACAGACCATGTCTAGTTCAACTCTGTTTCTGAAACTGATACAAACCACAGGTCCTCTAACATCCAATGCTTTTCAGTTAAGAGGGCGAAACGTGTGAGCTTTGTGAAAAATGTAGCTTGGTTTGAGCTGAAAAGTGACTGCATTTACCTGAAACGAAGTCTTGCTTGTAGGAAGACACACGCCTGGCATTTAACTCCGTTTCTGAAGGGAAACAAACGGCACAGTTCTCATCCATGAAATACACTCTGCTTTAGAGCAAGAGGCACGCTCTTGCTTTCTGGAGTCTCTAATACAGAGGGAAACGTGAGTGTGCTCAGAACAAAAGAACTGTGTTTCCTACACACACGGACCACATCCTGTTCAACTCTGTTTCTGAAACTGATACAAACCACAGGTCCTCTAACATCCAATGCTTTTCAGTTAAGAGGGAGAAACGTGTGAGCTTTGTGAACAATGTAGCTTCATTAGAGCTGAATAGTGACTGCGTTTACCTAAAACGAAGTCTTGCTTGTAGGAAGACATGCACCTGGCATTTAACTCCGTTTCTGAAGGGAAACACACGGCACAGTTCTCATCCATGAAACACACTCTGCTTTAGAGCATAAGCACGCTCTTGCTTTCTAGAATCTCTATTACAGAGGGAAACGTGAGCGTGCTCAGAACAAAAGAACTGTGTTTCCTACACACACGGACCATATCTAGTTCAACTCTGTTTCTGAAACTGATACAAACCACAGGTCCTCTAACATCCAATGCTTTTCAGTTAAGAGCGAGAAACGTGTGGGCTTCGTGAACAATGTAGCTTCGTTTGAGGTGAAAAGTGACTGCGTTTACCTGAAACGACGTCTTGCTTGAAGAAAGACACAGAGCCTGGCATTTAACTCCGTTTCTGAAGGGAAACACACACACAGTTCTCATCCATGAAACACACTCTGCTTTAGAGCAAGAAGCAAGCACTTGCTTTCTAGAGTCTCTAATACATAGGGAAACGTGAGTGTGCTCAGAACAAAGGAACTGTGTTTCCTACACACACGGACCATATCTAGTTCAACTCTGTTTCTGAAAATGATACAAACCACAGGTCCTCTAACATCCAATGCTTTTCAGTTAAGAGCGAGAAACGTGTGAGCTTTGTGAACAATGAAGCTTCGTTTGAGCTCAAAAGTGACTGTGTTTACATGAAACGAATTCTTGCTTGTAGGAAGGCACAGAGCCTGTCATGTAACTCCGTTTCTGAAGGGAAACACACGGCACAGTTCTCATCCATGAAACACAATCTACTTTAGAGCAAGAAGCACGCTCTTGCTTTCTAGAGTCTCTAATACAGAGGGAAACGTGAGTGTGCTCAGAACAAAAGAACTGTGTTTCCTACACACAGAGACCATATCTAGTTCAACTCTGTTTCTGAAACTGATACAAACCACAGGTCCTCTAACATCCAATGCTTTTCAATTAAGAGCGAGAAACGTGTGAGCTTCGTGAACAATGTAGCTTCGTTTGAGCTGAAAGTGACTGCGTTTACCTGAAAGGAATTCTTGCTTGTAGGAAGACACACTTCTGGCATTAACACCGTTTCAGAAGGGAAAAACAGGGCACAGTTCTCATCCATGAAACACTATCTGCTTTAGAGCAAGAAGCACGCTCTTGCTTTCTAGAGTCTCTTATAAAGAGGGCAACGTGAGTGTGCGCAGTACAAAAGAACTGTGTTTCCTACACACGGACCATATCAAGTTCAACTCTATTTCTGAAACTGATACAAACCACAGGTTGTCTAACATCCAATGCTTTTCAGGTAAGAGCGAGAAACATGTGAGCTTCGTGAACAATCTTGCTTCGTTTGAGATGAAAAGTGACTGCGTTTACCTGAAACGATTCTTGCTTGTAGGAACACTCAGAGCCTGGCATTTAACTCCGTTTCTGAAGGGAAACACACGGCACAGTTCTCATCCATGAAACACACTCTGATTTAGAGCAAGAAGCACGCTCTTGCTTTCTAGAGTCTCTAATACAGAGGGAAACGTGAGTGTGCTCAGAACAAAAGAACTGTGTTTCCTACACACACGGACAATATCTAGTTCAACTCTGTTTCTTAAATTGATACAAACCCCAGGTTGTCTAACATCCAATGCTTTTCAGTTAACAGGGAGAAACTTGTGAGCTTTGTGAACAATGTAGCTTCGTTTCAGATGAAAAGTGACTGCGTTTACCTGAAACGAAGTATTGCTTGAAGAAAGACACAGAGCCTGGCATTTAACTCCATTTCTGAAGGGACACACACGGCACAGTTCCCATCCATGAAACACACTCTGCTTTAGAGCCAGAGGCACGCTCTTGCTTTCTAGAGTCTCTAATACTGAGGGAAACGTGAGTGTGCTCTGAACAAAAGAACTGTGTTTCCTACACACACGGACCATATCTAGTTCAACTCTGTTTCTGAAACTGATACAAACCACAGGTCCTCTAACATCCAATGCTTTTCAGTTAAGAGCGAGAAACGTGTGGGCTTCGTGAACAATGTAGCTTCGTTTGAGGTGAAAAGTGACTGCGTTTACCTGAAACGACGTCTTGCTTGAAGAAAGACACAGAGCCTGGCATTTAACTCCGTTTCTGAAGGGAAACACACGCACAGTTCTCATCCATGAAACACACTCTGCTTTAGAGCAAGAAGCAAGCACTTGCTTTCTAGAGTCTCTAATACATAGGGAAACGTGAGTGTGCTCAGAACAAAGGAACTGTGTTTCCTACACACACGGACCATATCTAGTTCAACTCTGTTTCTGAAAATGATACAAACCACAGGTCCTCTAACATCCAATGCTTTTCAGTTAAGAGCGAGAAACTTGTGAGCTTCGTGAACAATGTAGATTCTTTTGAGCTGAAAAGTGACTGCGTTTACCTAAAAAGAAGTCTTGCTTGTAGGAAGACACACGCTTGGCATTTAACTCCGTTTCTGAAGGGAAACACACAGCACAGTTCTCATCCATGAAATACACTCTGCTTTAGAGCAAGAAACACGCTCTTGCTTTCTAGAGTCTCTAATACAGAGGGAAACGTGAGTGTGCTCAGAACAAAAGAACTGTGTTTCCTCCACACACAGACCATATCTAGTTCAACTCTGTTTCTGAAACTGATACAAACCACAGGTCCTGTAACATCCAATGCTTTTCAGTTAAGAGGGAGAAACGTGTGAGCTTCGTGAACAATGTAGCTTCGTTTGAGCTGAAAAGTGACTGCGTTTACCTGAAACGAAGTCTTGATTGTAGTAAGACACACGCCTGGCATTTAACTCCGTTTCTGAAGGGAAACACATGGCACAGTTCTCTTCCATGAAACACACTCTACTTTAGAGCAAGAAGCACGCTCTTGCTTTCTAGAGTCTCTAATACAGAGGGAAATGTGAGTGTGCTCAAAACAAAAGAACTGTGTTTCCTCCACACACAGACCAAATCTAGTTCAACTCTGTTTCTGAAACTGATACAAATCACAGGTCCTCTAACATCCAATGCTTTTCAGTTAAGAGCGAGAAACGTGTGGGCTTGTGAACAATGTAGCTTCGTTGAGGGGAAAAGTGACTGCGTTTACCTGAAACGAAGTCTTGCTTGAAGAAAGACACAGAGCCTGTCATG
The DNA here is from genome assembly GCA_949786385.1 of Onychomys leucogaster. NCBI lineage: Eukaryota > Metazoa > Chordata > Mammalia > Rodentia > Cricetidae > Onychomys > Onychomys leucogaster. The sequence continues at coordinate 51,261 of CATKUP010000398.1, forward strand.
TAACTCCGTTTCTGAAGGGAAACACACGGCACAGTCCTCATCCATGGAAGACATTCTGCTTTAGAGCAAAAAGCACGCTCTTGCTTTCTAGAGTCTCTAATACAGAGGGAAACGTGAGTGTGCTCAGAACAAAAGAACTGTGTTTCCTACAAACACAGACCATATCTAGTTCAACTCTGTTTCTGAAACTGATACAAACCACAGGTCCTCTAACATCCAATGCTTTTCAGTTAAGAGCGAGAATCGTGTGAGCTTTGTGAACAATGAAGCTTCGTTTGAGCTCAAAAGTGACTGTATTTACATGAAACGAAGTCTTGCTTGTAGGAAGGCACAGAGCCTGTCATGTAACTCCGTTTCTGAAGGGAAACACATGGCACAGTTCTCATCCATGAAACACAATCTACTTTAGAGCAAGAAGCACGCTCTTGCTTTCTAGAGTCTCTAATACAGAGGGAAACGGGAGTGTGCTCAGAACAAAAGAACTGTGTTTCCTACACACACAGACCATATCTAGTTCAACTCTGTTTCTGAAACTGATACAAACCACAGGTCCTCTAACATCCCATGCTTTTCAGTTAAGAGCGAGAAACATGTGAGCTTCGTGAACAATGTAGCTTCGTTTGAGCTGAAAGTGACTGCGTTTACCTGAAACGAAGTCTTGCTTGTAGGAAGACACACTTCTGGCATTAACACCGTTTCAGAAGGGAAAAACAGGGCACAGTTCTCATCCATGAAACACAATCTGCTTTAGAGCAAGAAGCACGCTCTTGCTTTCTAGAGTCTCTAATAAAGAGGGCAACGTGAGTGTGCTCAGAACAAAAGAACTGTGTTTCCTACACACGGACCATAAAAGTTCAACTCTGTTTCTGAAACTGATACAAACCACAGGTTGTCTAACATCCAATGCTTTTCAGGTAAGAGCGAGAAACGTGTGAGCTTCGTGAACAATCTTGCTTCGTTTGAGATGAAAAGTGACTGCGTTTACAGGAAACGATTCTTGCTTGTAGGAACACTCAGAGCCTGGCATTTAACTCCGTTTCTGAAGGGAAACACACGGCACAGTTCTCATCCATGAAACACACTCTGCTTTAGAGCAAGAAGCACGCTCTTGCTTTCTAGAGTCTCTAATACAGAGGGTAACGTGAGTGTGCTCAGAACAAAAGAACTGTGTTTCCTACACACGGACCATATCTAGTTCAACTCTGTTTCTAAAATTGATACAAACCCCAGGTCGTCTAACATCCAATGCTTTTCAGTTAACAGGGAGAAACTTGTGAGCTTTGTGAACAATGTAGCTTCGTTTCAGATAAAAAGTGACTGCGTTTACCTGAAACGAAGTATTGCTTGAAGCAAGACACAGAGCCTGGCATTTAACTCCATTTCTGAAGGAACACACAGCACAGTTCTCATCCATGAAACACACTCTGCTTTAGAGCAAGAGGCATGCTCTTGCTTTCTAAAGTCTCTAATACTGAGGGAAACGTGAGTGTGCTCTGAACAAAAGAACTGTGTTTCCTACACACACGGACCATATCTAGTTCAACTCTGTTTCTGAAAATGATACAAACCACAGGTCCTCTAACATCCAATGCTTTTCATTTAAGAGTGAGAAACGTGTGAGCTTCGTGAGCAATGTAACTTCATTTGAGCTGAAAGAGACTGTGTTTACCTGAAACGAAGTCGTGCTTGTAGGAAGACACACTTCTGGCATTTAACTCCGTTTCTGAAGGGAAACACACGGCACAGTTCTCATCCATGAAACACAATCTACTTTAGAGCAAGAAGCACGCTCTTGCTTTCTAGAGTCTCTAATACAGAGTTAAACGTGAGTGTGCTCAGAACAAAAGAACTGTGTTTCCTACACACACAGACCATATCTAGTTCAACTCTGTTTCTGAAACTGATACAAACCACAGGTCCTCTAACATCCAATGCTTTTCAGTTAAGAGGGCGAAACGTGTGAGCTTTGTGAAAAATGTAGCTTGGTTTGAGCTGAAAAGTGACTGCATTTACCTGAAACGAATTCTTGCTTGTAGGAAGACACACGCCTGGCATTTAACTCCGTTTCTGAAGGGAAAATCACTGCACAGTTCTCATCCATGAAACACACTCTGCTTTAGAGCAAGAAGCATGCTCTTGCTTTCTGGAGTCTCTAATACTGAGGGAAACGTGAGTGTGCTCTGAACAAAAGAACTGTGTTTCCTACACACACGGACCATATCTAGTTCAACTCTGTTTCTGAAACTGATACAAACCACAGGTCCTCTAACATCCAATGCTTTTCAGTTAAGAGCGAGAAACGTGTGGGCTTCGTGAACAATGTAGCTTCGTTTGAGGTGAAAAGTGACTGCGTTTACCTGAAACGACGTCTTGCTTGAAGAAAGACACAGAGCCTGGCATTTAACTCCGTTTCTGAAGGGAAACACACGCACAGTTCTCATCCATGAAACACACTCTGCTTTAGAGCAAGAAGCAAGCACTTGCTTTCCAGAGTCTCTAATACATAGGGAAACGTGAGTGTGCTCAGAACAAAGGAACTGTGTTTCCTACACACACGGACCATATCTAGTTCAACTCTGTTTCTGAAAATGATACAAACCACAGGTCCTCTAACATCCAATGCTTTTCAGTTAAGAGCGAGAAACTTGTGAGCTTCGTGAACAATGTAGATTCTTTTGAGCTGAAAAGTGACTGCGTTTACCCAAAAAGAAGTCTTGCTTGTAGGAAGACACACGCTTGGCATTTAACTCCGTTTCTGAAGGGAAACACACAGCACAGTTCTCATCCATGAAATACACTCTGCTTTAGAGCAAGAAACACGCTCTTGCTTTCTAGAGTCTCTAATACAGAGGGAAACGTGAGTGTGCTCAGAACAAAAGAACTGTGTTTCCTCCACACACAGACCATATCTAGTTCAACTCTGTTTCTGAAACTGATACAAATCACAGGTCCTCTAACATCCAATGCTTTTCAGTTAAGAGCGAGAAACGTGTGGGCTTGTGAACAATGTAGCTTCGTTGAGGGGAAAAGTGACTGCGTTTACCTGAAACGAAGTCTTGCTTGAAGAAAGACACAGAGCCTGTCATGTAACTCCGTTTCTGAAGGGAAACACACGGCACAGTCCTCATCCATGGAAGACATTCTGCTTTAGAGCAAGAAGCACGCTCTTGCTTTCTAGAGTCTCTAATACAGAGGGAAACGTGAGTGTGCTCAGAACAAAAGAACTGTGTTTCCTACAAACACAGACCATATCTAGTTCAACTCTGTTTCTGAAACTGATACAAACCACAGGTCCTCTAACATCCAATGCTTTTCAGTTAAGAGCGAGAATCGTGTGAGCTTTGTGAACAATGAAGCTTCGTTTGAGCTCAAAAGTGACTGTATTTACATGAAACGAAGTCTTGCTTGTAGGAAGGCACAGAGCCTGTCATGTAACTCCGTTTCTGAAGGGAAACACATGGCACAGTTCTCATCCATGAAACACAATCTACTTTAGAGCAAGAAGCACGCTCTTGCTTTCTAGAGTCTCTAATACAGAGGGAAACGTGAGTGTGCTCAGAACAAAAGAACTGTGTTTCCTACACACACAGACCATATCTAGTTCAACTCTGTTTCTGAAACTGATACAAACCACAGGTCCTCTAACATCCAATGCTTTTCAGTTAAGAGCGAGAAACATGTGAGCTTTGTGAACAATGTAGCTTCGTTTGAGCTGAAAGTGACTGCGTTTACCTGAAACGAAGTCTTGCTTGTAGGAAGACACACTTCTGGCATTAACACCGTTTCAGAAGGGAAAAACAGGGCACAGTTCTCATCCATGAAACACAATCTGCTTTAGAGCAAGAAGCACGCTCTTGCTTTCTAGAGTCTCTAATAAAGAGGGCAACGTGAGCGTGCTCAGAACAAAAGAACTGTGTTTCCTACACACGGACCATAAAAGTTCAACTCTGTTTCTGAAACTGATACAAACCACAGGTTGTCTAACATCCAATGCTTTTCAGGTAAGAGCGAGAAACGTGTGAGCTTCGTGAACAATCTTGCTTCGTTTGAGATGAAAAGTGACTGCGTTTACCTGAAACGATTCTTGCTTGTAGGAACACTCAGAGCCTGGCATTTAACTCCGTTTCTGAAGGGAAACACACGGCACAGTTCTCATCCATGAAACACACTCTGCTTTAGAGCAAGAAGCACGCTCTTGCTTTCTAGAGTCTCTAATACAGAGGGAAACGTGAGTGTGCTCAGAACAAAAGAACTGTGTTTCCTACACACGGACCATATCTAGTTCAACTCTGTTTCTAAAATTGATACAAACCCCAGGTCGTCTAACATCCAATGCTTTTCAGTTAACAGGGAGAAACTTGTGAGCTTTGTGAACAATGTAGCTTCGTTTCAGATGAAAAGTGACTGCGTTTACCTGAAACGAAGTATTGCTTGAAGCAAGACACAGAGCCTGGCATTTAACTCCATTTCTGAAGGGACACACACGGCACAGTTCTCATCCATGAAACACACTCTGCTTTAGAGCAAGAGGCACGCTCTTGCTTTCTAAAGTCTCTAATACTGAGGGAAACGTGAGTGTGCTCTGAACAAAAGAACTGTGTTTCCTACACACACGGACCATATCTAGTTCAACTCTGTTTCTGAAACTGATACAAACCACAGGTCCTCTAACATCCAATGCTTTCCAGTTAAGAGCGAGAAACGTGTGGGCTTCGTGAACAATGTAGCTTCGTTTGAGGTGAAAAGTGACTGCGTTTACCTGAAACGACGTCTTGCTTGAAGAAAGACACAGAGCCTGGCATTTAACTCCGTTTCTGAAGGGAAACACACGCACAGTTCTCATCCATGAAACACACTCTGCTTTAGAGCAAGAAGCAAGCACTTGCTTTCTAGAGTCTCTAATACATAGGGAAACGTGAGTGTGCTCAGAACAAAGGAACTGTGTTTCCTACACACACGGACCATATCTAGTTCAACTCTGTTTCTGAAAATGATACAAACCACAGGTCCTCTAACATCCAATGCTTTTCATTTAAGAGTGAGAAACGTGTGAGCTTCGTGAGCAATGTAACTTCATTTGAGCTGAAAGAGACTGTGTTTACCTGAAACGAAGTCGTGCTTGTAGGAAGACACACTTCTGGCATTTAACTCCGTTTCTGAAGGGAAACACACGGCACAGTTCTCATCCATGAAACACAATCTACTTTAGAGCAAGAAGCACGCTCTTGCTTTCTAGAGTCTCTAATACAGAGGGAAACGTGAGTGTGCTCAGAACAAAAGAACTGTGTTTCCTACACACACAGACCATATCTAGTTCAACTCTGTTTCTGAAACTGATACAAACCACAGGTCCTCTAACATCCAATGCTTTTCAGTTAAGAGGGCGAAACGTATGAGCTTTGTGAAAAATGTAGCTTGGTTTGAGCTGAAAAGTGACTGCATTTACCTGAAACGAAGTCTTGCTTGTAGGAAGACACACGCCTGGCATTTAACTCCGTTTCTGAATGGAAAATCACTGCACAGTTCTCATCCATGAAACACACTCTGCTTTAGAGCAAGAAGCATGCTCTTGCTTTCTGGAGTCTCTAATACAGAGGGAAACGTGAGTGTGCTCAGAACAAAAGAACTGTGTTTCCTACACACACGGACCACATCCTGTTCAACTCTGTTTCTGAAACTGATACAAACCACAGGTCCTCTAACATCCAATGCTTTTCAGTTAAGAGGGAGAAACGTGTGAGCTTTGTGAACAATGTAGCTTCATTAGAGCTGAATAGTGACTGCGTTTACCTGAAACGAAGTCTTGCTTGTAGGAAGACATGCGCCTGGCATTTAACTCCGTTTCTGAAGGGAAACACACGGCACAGTTCTCATCCATGAAAAACACTCTGCTTTAGAGCATAAGCACGCTCTTGCTTTCTAGAGTCCTAATACAGAGGGAAACGTGAGTGTGCTCAGAACAAAAGAACTGGGTTTCCTACACACACAGACCATATCTAGTTCAACTCTGTTTCTGAAACTGATACAAACCACAGGTCCTCTAACATCCAATGCTTTTCAGTTAAGAGCGAGAAACGTGTGATCTTCGTGAACAATGTAGCTTCGTTTCAGCTGAAAAGTGACTGCGTTTACCTGAAACGAAGTCTTCCTTGAAGAAAGACACAGAGCCTGGCATTTAACTCCGTTTCTGAAGGGAAACACACAGCACAGTTTTCATCCATGAAACACACTCTGCATTAGAGCAAGAAGCACGCTCTTGCTTTCTAGAGTCTCTACTACAGAGCGAAACGTGAGTGTGCTCAGAACAAAAGAACTGTGTTTCCTACACACGGACTATATCTAGTTCAACTCTGTTTCTGAAACTGATACAAACCACAGGTCCTCTAACATCCAATGCTTTTCAGTTAAGAGCGAGAAACCTGTGGGCTTTGTAAACAATGTAGCTTCGTTTGAGGTGAAAAGTGACTGCGTTTACCTGAAACGATGTCTTGCTTGAAGAAAGACACAGAGCCTGGCATTTAACTAAGTTTCTGAAGGGAAACACACGGCACAGTTCTCATCCATGAAACACACTCTGCTTTAGAGCAAGAGGCACGCTCTTGCTTTCTAGAATCTCTAATACAGAGGGAAACGTGAGTGTGCTCAGAACAAAAGAACTGTGTTTCCTACACACACGGACCATATCTAGTTCAACTCTGTTTCTGAAACTGATACAAACCACAGGTCCTCTAACATCCAATGCTTTTCAGTTAAGAGCGAGAAACGTGTGGGCTTTGTGAACAATGTAGCTTCGTTTGAGGTGAAAAGTGACTGCATTTACCTGAAACGACGTCTTGCTTGAAGAAAGACACAGAGCCTGGCATTTAACTCCGTTTCTGAAGGGAAACACACGCACAGTTCTCATCCATGAAACACACTCTGCTTTAGAGCAAGAAGCAAGCACTTGCTTTCTAGAGTCTCTAATACATAGGGAAACGTGAGTGTGCTCAGAACAAAGGAACTGTGTTTCCTACACACACGGACCATATCTAGTTCAACTCTGTTTCTGAAAATGATACAAACCACAGGTCCTCTAACATCCAATGCTTTTCAGTTAAGAGAGAGAAACGTGTGAGCTTTGTGAACAATGAAGCTTCGTTTGAGCTCAAAAGTGACTGTGTTTACATGAAACGAAGTCTTGCTTGTAGGAAGGCACAGAGCCTGTCATGTAACTCCGTTTCTGAAGGGAAACACACGGCACAGTTCTCATCCATGAAACACAATCTACTTTAGAGCAAGAAGCACGCTCTTGCTTTCTAGAGTCTCTAATACAGAGGGAAACGTGAGTGTGCTCAGAACAAAAGAACTGTGTTTCCTACACACAGAGACCATATCTAGTTCAACTCTGTTTCTGAAACTGATACAAACCACAGGTCCTCTAACATCAAATGCTTTTCAATTAAGAGCGAGAAACGTGTGAGCTTCGTGAACAATGTAGCTTCGTTTGAGCTGAAAGTGACTGCGTTTACCTGAAACGAATTCTTGCTTGTAGGAAGACACACTTCTGGCATTAACACCGTTTCAGAAGGGAAAAACAGGGCACAGTTCTCATCCATGAAACACAATCTGCTTTATAGCAAGAAGCACGCTCTTGCTTTCTAGAGTCTCTAATAAAGAGGGCAACGTGAGTGTGCTCAGAACAAAAGAACTGTGTTTCCTACACACGGACCATATCAAGTTCAACTCTGTTTCTGAAACTGATACAAACCACAGGTTGTCTAACATCCAATGCTTTTCAGGTAAGAGCGAGAAACGTGTGAGCTTCGTGAACAATCTTGCTTCGTTTGAGATGAAAAGTGACTGCGTTTACCTGAAACGATTCTTGCTTGTAGGAACACTCAGAGCCTGGCATTTAACACCGTTTCTGAAGGGAAACACACGGCACAGTTCTCATCCATGAAACACACTCTGCTTTAGAGCAAGAAGCACGCTCTTGCTTTCTAGAGTCTCTAATACAGAGGGAAACGTGAGTGTGCTCAGAAGAAAAGAACTGTGTTTCCTACACACACGGACCATATCTAGTTCAACTCTGTTTCTAAAATTGATACAAACCCCAGGTCGTCTAACATCCAATGCTTTTCAGTTAACAGGGAGAAACGTGTGAGCTTTGTGAACAATGTAGCTTCGTTTCAGATGAAAAGTGACTGCGTTTACCTGAAACGAAGTATTGCTTGAAGAAAGACACAGAGCCTGGCATTTAACTCCATTTCTGAAGGGACACACACGGCACAGTTCTCATCCATGAAACACACTCTGCTTTAGAGCAAGAGGCACGCTCTTGCTTTCTAAAGTTCCTAATACTGAGGGAAACGTGAGTGTGCTCTGAACAAAAGAACTGTGTTTCCTACACACACGGACCATATCTAGTTCAACTCTGTTTCTGAAACTGATACAAACCACAGGTCCTCTAACATCCAATGCTTTTCAGTTAAGAGCGAGAAACGTGTGGGCTTCGTGAACAAGGTAGCTTCGTTTGAGGTGAAAAGTGACTGCGTTTACCTGAAACGACGTCTTGCTTGAAGAAAGACACAGAGCCTGGCAATTAACTCCGTTTCTGAAGGGAAACACACGCACAGTTCTCATCCATGAAACACACTCTGCTTTAGAGCAAGAAGCAAGCACTTGCTTTCTAGAGTCTCTAATACATAGGGAAACGTGAGTGTGCTCAGAACAAAGGAACTGTGTTTCCTACACACACGGACCATATCTAGTTCAACTCTGTTTCTGAAAATGATACAAACCACAGGTCCTCTAACATCCAATGCTTTTCAGTTAAGAGCGAGAAACGTGTGAGCTTTGTGAACAATGAAGCTTCGTTTGAGCTCAAAAGTGACTGTGTTTACATGAAACGAAGTCTTGCTTGTAGGAAGGCACAGAGCCTGTCATGTAACTCCGTTTCTGAAGGGAAACACATGGCACAGTTCTCATCCATGAAACACAATCTACTTTAGAGCAAGAAGCACGCTCTTGCTTTCTAGAGTCTCTAATACAGAGGGAAACGTGAGTGTGCTCAGAACAAAAGAACTGTGTTTCCTACACACAGAGACCATATCTAGTTCAACTCTGTTTCTGAAACTGATACAAACCACAGGTCCTCTAACATCCAATGCTTTTCATTTAAGAGCGAGAAACGTGTGAGCTTCGTGAACAATGTAGCTTCGTTTGAGCTGAAAGTGACTGCGTTTACCTGAAACGAAGTCTTGCTTGTAGGAAGACACACTTCTGGCATTAACACCGTTTCAGAAGGGAAAAACAGGGCACAGTTCTCATCCATGAAACACTATCTGCTTTAGAGCAAGAAGCACGCTCTTGCTTTCTAGAATCTCTAATAAAGAGGGCAACGTGAGTGTGCGCAGTACAAAAGAACTGTGTTTCCTACACACGGACCATATCAAGTTCAACTCTGTTTCTGAAACTGATACAAACCACAGGTTGTCTAACATCCAATGCTTTTCAGGTAAGAGCGAGAAAAGTGTGAGCTTCGTGAACAATCTTGCTTCGTTTGAGATGAAAAGTGACTGCGTTTACCTGAAAAGATTCTTGCTTGTAGGAACACTCAGAGCCTGGCATTTAACTCCGTTTCTGAAGGGAAACACACGGCACAGTTCTCATCCATGAAACACACTCTGCTTTAGAGCAAGAAGCACGCTCTTGCTTTCTAGAGTCTCTAATACAGAGGGAAACGTGAGTGTGCTCAGAACAAAGAACTGTGTTTCCTACACACACGGACAATATCTAGTTCAACTCTGTTTCTAAAATTAATACAAACCCCAGGTTGTCTAACATCCAATGCTTTTCAGTTAACAGGGAGAAACTTGTGAGCTTTGTGAACAATGTAGCTTCGTTTCAGATGAAAAGTGACTGCGTTTACCTGAAACGAATTATTGCTTGAAGAAAGACACATAGCCTGGCATTTAACTCCATTTCTGAAGGGACACACACGGCACAGTTCCCATCCATGAAACACACTCTGCTTTAGAGCCAGAGGCACGCTCTTGCTTTCTAGAGTCTCTAATACTGAGGGAAACGTGAGTGTGCTCTGAACAAAAGAACTGTGTTTCCTACACACACGGACCATATCTAGTTCAACTCTGTTTCTGAAACTGATACAAACCACAGGTCCTCTAACATCCAATGCTTTTCAGTTAAGAGCAAGAAACGTGTGAGCTTCGTGAACAATGTAGCTTCGTTTGAGCTGAAAAGTGACTGCGTTTACCTGAAACGAAGTCTTGCTTGTAGGAAGACACACTTCTGGCATTAACACCGTTTCAGAAGGGAAAAACAGGGCACAGTTCTCATCCATGAAACACAATCTGCTTTAGAGCAAGAAGCACGCTCTTGCTTTCTAGAGTCTCTAATAAAGAGGGCAACGTGAGTGTGCTCAGAACAAAAGAACTGTGTTTCCTACACACGGACCATATCAAGTTCAACTATGTTTCTGAAACTGATACAAACCACAGGTTGTCTAACATCCAATGCTTTTCAGGTAAGAGCGAGAAACGTGTGAGCTTCGTGAACAATCTTGCTTCGTTTGAGATGAAAAGTGACTGCGTTTACCTGAAACGATTCTTGCTTGTAGGAACACTCAGAGTCTGGCATTTAACACCGTTTCTGAAGGGAAACACACGGCACAGTTCTCATCCATGAAACACACTCTGCTTTAGAGCAAGAAGCATGCTCTTGCTTTCTGGAGTCTCTAATACAGAGGGAAACGTGAGTGTGCTCAGAACAAAAGAACTGTGTTTCCTACACACACGGACCACATCCTGTTCAACTCTGTTTCTGAAACTGATACAAACCACAGGTCCTCTAACATCCAATGCTTTTCAGTTAAGAGGGAGAAACGTGTGAGCTTTGTGAACAATGTAGCTTCATTAGAGCTGAATAGTGACTGCGTTTACCTAAAACGAAGTCTTGCTTGTAGGAAGACATGCGCCTGGCATTTAACTCCGTTTCTGAAGGGAAACACACGGCACAGTTCTCATCCATGAAACACACTCTGCTTTAGAGCATAAGCACGCTCTTGCTTTCTAGAATCTCTAATACAGAGGGAAACGTGAGCGTGCTCAGAACAAAAGACCTGTGTTTCCTACACACACGGACCATATCTAGTTCAACTCTGTTTCTGAAACTGATACAAACCACAGGTCCTCTAACATCCAATGCTTTTCAGTTAAGAGCGAGAAACGTGTGGGCTTCGTGAACAATGTAGCTTCGTTTGAGGTGAAAAGTGACTGCGTTTACCTGAAACGACGTCTTGCTTGAAGAAAGACACAGAGCCTGGCATTTAACTCCGTTTCTGAAGGGAAACACACACACAGTTCTCATCCATGAAACACACTCTGCTTTAGAGCAAGAAGCAAGCACTTGCTTTCTAGAGTCTCTAATACATAGGGAAACGTGAGTGTGCTCAGAACAAAGGAACTGTGTTTCCTACACACACGGACCATATCTAGTTCAACTCTGTTTCTGAAAATGATACAAACCACAGGTCCTCTAACATCCAATGCTTTTCAGTTAAGAGCGAGGAACGTGTGAGCTTTGTGAACAATGAAGCTTCGTTTGAGCTCAAAAGTGACTGTGTTTACATGAAACGAATTCTTGCTTGTAGGAAGGCACAGAGCCTGTCATGTAACTCCGTTTCTGAAGGGAAACACACGGCACAGTTCTCATCCATGAAACACAATCTACTTTAGAGCAAGAAGCACGCTCTTGCTTTCTAGAGTCTCTAATACAGAGGGAAACGTGAGTGTGCTCAGAACAAAAGAACTGTGTTTCCTACACACAGAGACCATATCTAGTTCAACTCTGTTTCTGAAACTGATACAAACCACAGGTCCTCTAACATCCAATGCTTTTCAATTAAGAGCGAGAAACGTGTGAGCTTCGTGAACAATGTAGCTTCGTTTGAGCTGAAAGTGACTGCGTTTACCTGAAAGGAATTCTTGCTTGTAGGAAGACACACTTCTGGCATTAACACCGTTTCAGAAGGGAAAAACAGGGCACAGTTCTCATCCATGAAACACTATCTGCTTTAGAGCAAGAAGCACGCTCTTGCTTTCTAGAGTCTCTTATAAAGAGGGCAACGTGAGTGTGCGCAGTACAAAAGAACTGTGTTTCCTACACACGGACCATATCAAGTTCAACTCTATTTCTGAAACTGATACAAACCACAGGTTGTCTAACATCCAATGCTTTTCAGGTAAGAGCGAGAAACATGTGAGCTTCGTGAACAATCTTGCTTCGTTTGAGATGAAAAGTGACTGCGTTTACCTGAAACGATTCTTGCTTGTAGGAACACTCAGAGCCTGGCATTTAACTCCGTTTCTGAAGGGAAACACACGGCACAGTTCTCATCCATGAAACACACTCTGATTTAGAGCAAGAAGCACGCTCTTGCTTTCTAGAGTCTCTAATACAGAGGGAAACGTGAGTGTGCTCAGAACAAAAGAACTGTGTTTCCTACACACACGGACAATATCTAGTTCAACTCTGTTTCTTAAATTGATACAAACCCCAGGTTGTCTAACATCCAATGCTTTTCAGTTAACAGGGAGAAACTTGTGAGCTTTGTGAACAATGTAGCTTCGTTTCAGATGAAAAGTGACTGCGTTTACCTGAAACGAAGTATTGCTTGAAGAAAGACACAGAGCCTGGCATTTAACTCCATTTCTGAAGGGACACACACGGCACAGTTCCCATCCATGAAACACACTCTGCTTTAGAGCCAGAGGCACGCTCTTGCTTTCTAGAGTCTCTAATACTGAGGGAAACGTGAGTGTGCTCTGAACAAAAGAACTGTGTTTCCTACACACACGGACCATATCTAGTTCAACTCTGTTTCTGAAACTGATACAAACCACAGGTCCTCTAACATCCAATGCTTTTCAGTTAAGAGCGAGAAACGTGTGGGCTTCGTGAACAATGTAGCTTCGTTTGAGGTGAAAAGTGACTGCGTTTACCTGAAACGACGTCTTGCTTGAAGAAAGACACAGAGCCTGGCATTTAACTCCGTTTCTGAAGGGAAACACACGCACAGTTCTCATCCATGAAACACACTCTGCTTTAGAGCAAGAAGCAAGCACTTGCTTTCTAGAGTCTCTAATACATAGGGAAACGTGAGTGTGCTCAGAACAAAGGAACTGTGTTTCCTACACACACGGACCATATCTAGTTCAACTCTGTTTCTGAAAATGATACAAACCACAGGTCCTCTAACATCCAATGCTTTTCAGTTAAGAGCGAGAAACTTGTGAGCTTCGTGAACAATGTAGATTCTTTTGAGCTGAAAAGTGACTGCGTTTACCTAAAAAGAAGTCTTGCTTGTAGGAAGACACACGCTTGGCATTTAACTCCGTTTCTGAAGGGAAACACACAGCACAGTTCTCATCCATGAAATACACTCTGCTTTAGAGCAAGAAACACGCTCTTGCTTTCTAGAGTCTCTAATACAGAGGGAAACGTGAGTGTGCTCAGAACAAAAGAACTGTGTTTCCTCCACACACAGACCATATCTAGTTCAACTCTGTTTCTGAAACTGATACAAACCACAGGTCCTGTAACATCCAATGCTTTTCAGTTAAGAGGGAGAAACGTGTGAGCTTCGTGAACAATGTAGCTTCGTTTGAGCTGAAAAGTGACTGCGTTTACCTGAAACGAAGTCTTGATTGTAGTAAGACACACGCCTGGCATTTAACTCCGTTTCTGAAGGGAAACACATGGCACAGTTCTCTTCCATGAAACACACTCTACTTTAGAGCAAGAAGCACGCTCTTGCTTTCTAGAGTCTCTAATACAGAGGGAAATGTGAGTGTGCTCAAAACAAAAGAACTGTGTTTCCTCCACACACAGACCAAATCTAGTTCAACTCTGTTTCTGAAACTGATACAAATCACAGGTCCTCTAACATCCAATGCTTTTCAGTTAAGAGCGAGAAACGTGTGGGCTTGTGAACAATGTAGCTTCGTTGAGGGGAAAAGTGACTGCGTTTACCTGAAACGAAGTCTTGCTTGAAGAAAGACACAGAGCCTGTCATGTAACTCCGTTTCTGAAGGGAAACACACGGCACAGTCCTCATCCATGGAAGACATTCTGCTTTAGAGCAAGAAGCACGCTCTTGCTTTCTAGAGTCTCTAATACAGAGGGAAACGTGAGTGTGCTCAGAACAAAAGAACTGTGTTTCCTACAAACACAGACCATATCTAGTTCAACTCTGTTTCTGAAACTGATACAAACCACAGGTTCTCTAACATCCAATGCTTTTCAGTTAAGAGCGAGAATCGTGTGAGCTTTGTGAACAATGAAGCTTCGTTTGAGCTCAAAAGTGACTGTATTTACATGAAACGAAGTCTTGCTTGTAGGAAGGCACAGAGCCTGTCATGTAACTCCGTTTCTGAAGGGAAACACATGGCACAGTTCTCATCCATGAAACACAATCTACTTTAGAGCAAGAAGCACGCTCTTGCTTTCTAGAGTCTCTAATACAGAGGGAAACGTGAGTGTGCTCAGAACAAAATAACTGTGTTTCCTACACACACAGACCATATCTAGTTCAACTCTGTTTCTGAAACTGATACAAACCACAGGTCCTCTAACATCCCATGCTTTTCAGTTAAGAGCGAGAAACATGTGAGCTTCGTGAACAATGTAGCTTCGTTTGAGCTGAAAGTGACTGCGTTTACCTGAAACGAAGTCTTGCTTGTAGGAAGACACACTTCTGGCATTAACACCGTTTCAGAAGGGAAAAACAGGGCACAGTTCTCATCCATGAAACACAATCTGCTTTAGAGCAAGAAGCACGCTCTTGCTTTCTAGAGTCTCTAATAAAGAGGGCAACGTGAGTGTGCTCAGAACAAAAGAACTGTGTTTCCTACACACGGACCATAAAAGTTCAACTCTGTTTCTGAAACTGATACAAACCACAGGTTGTCTAACATCCAATGCTTTTCAGGTAAGAGCGAGAAACGTGTGAGCTTCGTGAACAATCTTGCTTCGTTTGAGATGAAAAGTGACTGCGTTTACAGGAAACGATTCTTGCTTGTAGGAACACTCAGAGCCTGGCATTTAACTCCGTTTCTGAAGGGAAACACACGGCACAGTTCTCATCCAT
The DNA here is from genome assembly GCA_949786385.1 of Onychomys leucogaster. NCBI lineage: Eukaryota > Metazoa > Chordata > Mammalia > Rodentia > Cricetidae > Onychomys > Onychomys leucogaster. The sequence goes on from CATKUP010000398.1 coordinate 66,409, forward strand.
GAAACACACTCTGCTTTAGAGCAAGAAGCACGCTCTTGCTTTCTAGAGTCTCTAATACAGAGGGTAACGTGAGTGTGCTCAGAACAAAAGAACTGTGTTTCCTACACACGGACCATATCTAGTTCAACTCTGTTTCTAAAATTGATACAAACCCCAGGTCGTCTAACATCCAATGCTTTTCAGTTAACAGGGAGAAACTTGTGAGCTTTGTGAACAATGTAGCTTCGTTTCAGATGAAAAGTGACTGCGTTTACCTGAAACGAAGTATTGCTTGAAGCAAGACACAGAGCCTGGCATTTAACTCCATTTCTGAAGGAACACACAGCACAGTTCTCATCCATGAAACACACTCTGCTTTAGAGCAAGAGGCATGCTCTTGCTTTCTAAAGTCTCTAATACTGAGGGAAACGTGAGTGTGCTCTGAACAAAAGAACTGTGTTTCCTACACACACGGACCATATCTAGTTCAACTCTGTTTCTGAAAATGATACAAACCACAGGTCCTCTAACATCCAATGCTTTTCATTTAAGAGTGAGAAACGTGTGAGCTTCGTGAGCAATGTAACTTCATTTGAGCTGAAAGAGACTGTGTTTACCTGAAACGAAGTCGTGCTTGTAGGAAGACACACTTCTGGCATTTAACTCCGTTTCTGAAGGGAAACACACGGCACAGTTCTCATCCATGAAACACAATCTACTTTAGAGCAAGAAGCACGCTCTTGCTTTCTAGAGTCTCTAATACAGAGTTAAACGTGAGTGTGCTCAGAACAAAAGAACTGTGTTTCCTACACACACAGACCATATCTAGTTCAACTCTGTTTCTGAAACTGATACAAACCACAGGTCCTCTAACATCCAATGCTTTTCAGTTAAGAGGGCGAAACGTGTGAGCTTTGTGAAAAATGTAGCTTGGTTTGAGCTGAAAAGTGACTGCATTTACCTGAAACGAATTCTTGCTTGTAGGAAGACACACGCCTGGCATTTAACTCCGTTTCTGAAGGGAAAATCACTGCACAGTTCTCATCCATGAAACACACTCTGCTTTAGAGCAAGAAGCATGCTCTTGCTTTCTGGAGTCTCTAATACTGAGGGAAACGTGAGTGTGCTCTGAACAAAAGAACTGTGTTTCCTACACACACGGACCATATCTAGTTCAACTCTGTTTCTGAAACTGATACAAACCACAGGTCCTCTAACATCCAATGCTTTTCAGTTAAGAGCGAGAAACGTGTGGGCTTCGTGAACAATGTAGCTTCGTTTGAGGTGAAAAGTGACTGCGTTTACCTGAAACGACGTCTTGCTTGAAGAAAGACACAGAGCCTGGCATTTAACTCCGTTTCTGAAGGGAAACACACGCACAGTTCTCATCCATGAAACACACTCTGCTTTAGAGCAAGAAGCAAGCACTTGCTTTCCAGAGTCTCTAATACATAGGGAAACGTGAGTGTGCTCAGAACAAAGGAACTGTGTTTCCTACACACACGGACCATATCTAGTTCAACTCTGTTTCTGAAAATGATACAAACCACAGGTCCTCTAACATCCAATGCTTTTCAGTTAAGAGCGAGAAACTTGTGAGCTTCGTGAACAATGTAGATTCTTTTGAGCTGAAAAGTGACTGCGTTTACCCAAAAAGAAGTCTTGCTTGTAGGAAGACACACGCTTGGCATTTAACTCCGTTTCTGAAGGGAAACACACAGCACAGTTCTCATCCATGAAATACACTCTGCTTTAGAGCAAGAAACACGCTCTTGCTTTCTAGAGTCTCTAATACAGAGGGAAACGTGAGTGTGCTCAGAACAAAAGAACTGTGTTTCCTCCACACACAGACCATATCTAGTTCAACTCTGTTTCTGAAACTGATACAAATCACAGGTCCTCTAACATCCAATGCTTTTCAGTTAAGAGCGAGAAACGTGTGGGCTTGTGAACAATGTAGCTTCGTTGAGGGGAAAAGTGACTGCGTTTACCTGAAACGAAGTCTTGCTTGAAGAAAGACACAGAGCCTGTCATGTAACTCCGTTTCTGAAGGGAAACACACGGCACAGTCCTCATCCATGGAAGACATTCTGCTTTAGAGCAAGAAGCACGCTCTTGCTTTCTAGAGTCTCTAATACAGAGGGAAACGTGAGTGTGCTCAGAACAAAAGAACTGTGTTTCCTACAAACACAGACCATATCTAGTTCAACTCTGTTTCTGAAACTGATACAAACCACAGGTCCTCTAACATCCAATGCTTTTCAGTTAAGAGCGAGAATCGTGTGAGCTTTGTGAACAATGAAGCTTCGTTTGAGCTCAAAAGTGACTGTATTTACATGAAACGAAGTCTTGCTTGTAGGAAGGCACAGAGCCTGTCATGTAACTCCGTTTCTGAAGGGAAACACATGGCACAGTTCTCATCCATGAAACACAATCTACTTTAGAGCAAGAAGCACGCTCTTGCTTTCTAGAGTCTCTAATACAGAGGGAAACGTGAGTGTGCTCAGAACAAAAGAACTGTGTTTCCTACACACACAGACCATATCTAGTTCAACTCTGTTTCTGAAACTGATACAAACCACAGGTCCTCTAACATCCAATGCTTTTCAGTTAAGAGCGAGAAACATGTGAGCTTTGTGAACAATGTAGCTTCGTTTGAGCTGAAAGTGACTGCGTTTACCTGAAACGAAGTCTTGCTTGTAGGAAGACACACTTCTGGCATTAACACCGTTTCAGAAGGGAAAAACAGGGCACAGTTCTCATCCATGAAACACAATCTGCTTTAGAGCAAGAAGCACGCTCTTGCTTTCTAGAGTCTCTAATAAAGAGGGCAACGTGAGCGTGCTCAGAACAAAAGAACTGTGTTTCCTACACACGGACCATAAAAGTTCAACTCTGTTTCTGAAACTGATACAAACCACAGGTTGTCTAACATCCAATGCTTTTCAGGTAAGAGCGAGAAACGTGTGAGCTTCGTGAACAATCTTGCTTCGTTTGAGATGAAAAGTGACTGCGTTTACCTGAAACGATTCTTGCTTGTAGGAAAACTCAGAGCCTGGCATTTAACTCCGTTTCTGAAGGGAAACACACGGCACAGTTCTCATCCATGAAACACACTCTGCTTTAGAGCAAGAAGCACGCTCTTGCTTTCTAGAGTCTCTAATACAGAGGGAAACGTGAGTGTGCTCAGAACAAAAGAACTGTGTTTCCTACACACGGACCATATCTAGTTCAACTCTGTTTCTAAAATTGATACAAACCCCAGGTCGTCTAACATCCAATGCTTTTCAGTTAACAGGGAGAAACTTGTGAGCTTTGTGAACAATGTAGCTTCGTTTCAGATGAAAAGTGACTGCGTTTACCTGAAACGAAGTATTGCTTGAAGCAAGACACAGAGCCTGGCATTTAACTCCATTTCTGAAGGGACACACACGGCACAGTTCTCATCCATGAAACACACTCTGCTTTAGAGCAAGAGGCACGCTCTTGCTTTCTAAAGTCTCTAATACTGAGGGAAACGTGAGTGTGCTCTGAACAAAAGAACTGTGTTTCCTACACACACGGACCATATCTAGTTCAACTCTGTTTCTGAAACTGATACAAACCACAGGTCCTCTAACATCCAATGCTTTCCAGTTAAGAGCGAGAAACGTGTGGGCTTCGTGAACAATGTAGCTTCGTTTGAGGTGAAAAGTGACTGCGTTTACCTGAAACGACGTCTTGCTTGAAGAAAGACACAGAGCCTGGCATTTAACTCCGTTTCTGAAGGGAAACACACGCACAGTTCTCATCCATGAAACACACTCTGCTTTAGAGCAAGAAGCAAGCACTTGCTTTCTAGAGTCTCTAATACATAGGGAAACGTGAGTGTGCTCAGAACAAAGGAACTGTGTTTCCTACACACACGGACCATATCTAGTTCAACTCTGTTTCTGAAAATGATACAAACCACAGGTCCTCTAACATCCAATGCTTTTCATTTAAGAGTGAGAAACGTGTGAGCTTCGTGAGCAATGTAACTTCATTTGAGCTGAAAGAGACTGTGTTTACCTGAAACGAAGTCGTGCTTGTAGGAAGACACACTTCTGGCATTTAACTCCGTTTCTGAAGGGAAACACACGGCACAGTTCTCATCCATGAAACACAATCTACTTTAGAGCAAGAAGCACGCTCTTGCTTTCTAGAGTCTCTAATACAGAGGGAAACGTGAGTGTGCTCAGAACAAAAGAACTGTGTTTCCTACACACACAGACCATATCTAGTTCAACTCTGTTTCTGAAACTGATACAAACCACAGGTCCTCTAACATCCAATGCTTTTCAGTTAAGAGGGCGAAACGTATGAGCTTTGTGAAAAATGTAGCTTGGTTTGAGCTGAAAAGTGACTGCATTTACCTGAAACGAAGTCTTGCTTGTAGGAAGACACACGCCTGGCATTTAACTCCGTTTCTGAAGGGAAAATCACTGCACAGTTCTCATCCATGAAACACACTCTGCTTTAGAGCAAGAAGCATGCTCTTGCTTTCTGGAGTCTCTAATACAGAGGGAAACGTGAGTGTGCTCAGAACAAAAGAACTGTGTTTCCTACACACACGGACCACATCCTGTTCAACTCTGTTTCTGAAACTGATACAAACCACAGGTCCTCTAACATCCAATGCTTTTCAGTTAAGAGGGAGAAACGTGTGAGCTTTGTGAACAATGTAGCTTCATTAGAGCTGAATAGTGACTGCGTTTACCTGAAACGAAGTCTTGCTTGTAGGAAGACATGCGCCTGGCATTTAACTCCGTTTCTGAAGGGAAACACACGGCACAGTTCTCATCCATGAAAAACACTCTGCTTTAGAGCATAAGCACGCTCTTGCTTTCTAGAGTCCTAATACAGAGGGAAACGTGAGTGTGCTCAGAACAAAAGAACTGGGTTTCCTACACACACAGACCATATCTAGTTCAACTCTGTTTCTGAAACTGATACAAACCACAGGTCCTCTAACATCCAATGCTTTTCAGTTAAGAGCGAGAAACGTGTGATCTTCGTGAACAATGTAGCTTCGTTTCAGCTGAAAAGTGACTGCGTTTACCTGAAACGAAGTCTTCCTTGAAGAAAGACACAGAGCCTGGCATTTAACTCCGTTTCTGAAGGGAAACACACAGCACAGTTTTCATCCATGAAACACACTCTGCATTAGAGCAAGAAGCACGCTCTTGCTTTCTAGAGTCTCTACTACAGAGCGAAACGTGAGTGTGCTCAGAACAAAAGAACTGTGTTTCCTACACACGGACCATGTCTAGTTCAACTCTGTTTCTGAAACTGATACAAACCACAGGTCCTCTAACATCCAATGCTTTTCAGTTAAGAGCGAGAAACCTGTGGGCTTTGTAAACAATGTAGCTTCGTTTGAGGTGAAAAGTGACTGCGTTTACCTGAAACGATGTCTTGCTTGAAGAAAGACACAGAGCCTGGCATTTAACTAAGTTTCTGAAGGGAAACACACGGCACAGTTCTCATCCATGAAACACACTCTGCTTTAGAGCAAGAGGCACGCTCTTGCTTTCTAGAATCTCTAATACAGAGGGAAACGTGAGTGTGCTCAGAACAAAAGAACTGTGTTTCCTACACACACGGACCATATCTAGTTCAACTCTGTTTCTGAAACTGATACAAACCACAGGTCCTCTAACATCCAATGCTTTTCAGTTAAGAGCGAGAAACGTGTGGGCTTTGTGAACAATGTAGCTTCGTTTGAGGTGAAAAGTGACTGCGTTTACCTGAAACGACGTCTTGCTTGAAGAAAGACACAGAGCCTGGCATTTAACTCCGTTTCTGAAGGGAAACACACGCACAGTTCTCATCCATGAAACACACTCTGCTTTAGAGCAAGAAGCAAGCACTTGCTTTCTAGAGTCTCTAATACATAGGGAAACGTGAGTGTGCTCAGAACAAAGGAACTGTGTTTCCTACACACACGGACCATATCTAGTTCAACTCTGTTTCTGAAAATGATACAAACCACAGGTCCTCTAACATCCAATGCTTTTCAGTTAAGAGAGAGAAACGTGTGAGCTTTGTGAACAATGAAGCTTCGTTTGAGCTCAAAAGTGACTGTGTTTACATGAAACGAAGTCTTGCTTGTAGGAAGGCACAGAGCCTGTCATGTAACTCCGTTTCTGAAGGGAAACACACGGCACAGTTCTCATCCATGAAACACAATCTACTTTAGAGCAAGAAGCACGCTCTTGCTTTCTAGAGTCTCTAATACAGAGGGAAACGTGAGTGTGCTCAGAACAAAAGAACTGTGTTTCCTACACACAGAGACCATATCTAGTTCAACTCTGTTTCTGAAACTGATACAAACCACAGGTCCTCTAACATCCAATGCTTTTCAATTAAGAGCGAGAAACGTGTGAGCTTCGTGAACAATGTAGCTTCGTTTGAGCTGAAAGTGACTGCGTTTACCTGAAACGAATTCTTGCTTGTAGGAAGACACACTTCTGGCATTAACACCGTTTCAGAAGGGAAAAACAGGGCACAGTTCTCATCCATGAAACACAATCTGCTTTATAGCAAGAAGCACGCTCTTGCTTTCTAGAGTCTCTAATAAAGAGGGCAACGTGAGTGTGCTCAGAACAAAAGAACTGTGTTTCCTACACACGGACCATATCAAGTTCAACTCTGTTTCTGAAACTGATACAAACCACAGGTTGTCTAACATCCAATGCTTTTCAGGTAAGAGCGAGAAACGTGTGAGCTTCGTGAACAATCTTGCTTCGTTTGAGATGAAAAGTGACTGCGTTTACCTGAAACGATTCTTGCTTGTAGGAACACTCAGAGCCTGGCATTTAACACCGTTTCTGAAGGGAAACACACGGCACAGTTCTCATCCATGAAACACACTCTGCTTTAGAGCAAGAAGCACGCTCTTGCTTTCTAGAGTCTCTAATACAGAGGGAAACGTGAGTGTGCTCAGAAGAAAAGAACTGTGTTTCCTACACACACGGACCATATCTAGTTCAACTCTGTTTCTAAAATTGATACAAACCCCAGGTCGTCTAACATCCAATGCTTTTCAGTTAACAGGGAGAAACGTGTGAGCTTTGTGAACAATGTAGCTTCGTTTCAGATGAAAAGTGACTGCGTTTACCTGAAACGAAGTATTGCTTGAAGAAAGACACAGAGCCTGGCATTTAACTCCATTTCTGAAGGGACACACACGGCACAGTTCTCATCCATGAAACACACTCTGCTTTAGAGCAAGAGGCACGCTCTTGCTTTCTAAAGTTCCTAATACTGAGGGAAACGTGAGTGTGCTCTGAACAAAAGAACTGTGTTTCCTACACACACGGACCATATCTAGTTCAACTCTGTTTCTGAAACTGATACAAACCACAGGTCCTCTAACATCCAATGCTTTTCAGTTAAGAGCGAGAAACGTGTGGGCTTCGTGAACAAGGTAGCTTCGTTTGAGGTGAAAAGTGACTGCGTTTACCTGAAACGACGTCTTGCTTGAAGAAAGACACAGAGCCTGGCAATTAACTCCGTTTCTGAAGGGAAACACACGCACAGTTCTCATCCATGAAACACACTCTGCTTTAGAGCAAGAAGCAAGCACTTGCTTTCTAGAGTCTCTAATACATAGGGAAACGTGAGTGTGCTCAGAACAAAGGAACTGTGTTTCCTACACACACGGACCATATCTAGTTCAACTCTGTTTCTGAAAATGATACAAACCACAGGTCCTCTAACATCCAATGCTTTTCAGTTAAGAGCGAGAAACGTGTGAGCTTTGTGAACAATGAAGCTTCGTTTGAGCTCAAAAGTGACTGTGTTTACATGAAACGAAGTCTTGCTTGTAGGAAGGCACAGAGCCTGTCATGTAACTCCGTTTCTGAAGGGAAACACATGGCACAGTTCTCATCCATGAAACACAATCTACTTTAGAGCAAGAAGCACGCTCTTGCTTTCTAGAGTCTCTAATACAGAGGGAAACGTGAGTGTGCTCAGAACAAAAGAACTGTGTTTCCTACACACAGAGACCATATCTAGTTCAACTCTGTTTCTGAAACTGATACAAACCACAGGTCCTCTAACATCCAATGCTTTTCATTTAAGAGCGAGAAACGTGTGAGCTTCGTGAACAATGTAGCTTCGTTTGAGCTGAAAGTGACTGCGTTTACCTGAAACGAAGTCTTGCTTGTAGGAAGACACACTTCTGGCATTAACACCGTTTCAGAAGGGAAAAACAGGGCACAGTTCTCATCCATGAAACACTATCTGCTTTAGAGCAAGAAGCACGCTCTTGCTTTCTAGAATCTCTAATAAAGAGGGCAACGTGAGTGTGCGCAGTACAAAAGAACTGTGTTTCCTACACACGGACCATATCAAGTTCAACTCTGTTTCTGAAACTGATACAAACCACAGGTTGTCTAACATCCAATGCTTTTCAGGTAAGAGCGAGAAACGTGTGAGCTTCGTGAACAATCTTGCTTCGTTTGAGATGAAAAGTGACTGCGTTTACCTGAAACGATTCTTGCTTGTAGGAACACTCAGAGCCTGGCATTTAACACCGTTTCTGAAGGGAAACACACGGCACAGTTCTCATCCATGAAACACACTCTGCTTTAGAGCAAGAAGCACGCTCTTGCTTTCTAGAGTCTCTAATACAGAGGGAAACGTGAGTGTGCTCAGAAGAAAAGAACTGTGTTTCCTACACACGGACCATATCTAGTTCAACTCTGTTTCTAAAATTGATACAAACCCCAGGTCGTCTAACATCCAATGCTTTTCAGTTAACAGGGAGAAACGTGTGAGCTTTGTGAACAATGTAGCTTCGTTTCAGATGAAAAGTGACTGCGTTTACCTGAAACGAAGTATTGCTTGAAGAAAGACACAGAGCCTGGCATTTAACTCCATTTCTGAAGGGACACACACGGCACAGTTCTCATCCATGAAACACACTCTGCTTTAGAGCAAGAGGCACGCTCTTGCTTTCTAAAGTTCCTAATACTGAGGGAAACGTGAGTGTGCTCTGAACAAAAGAACTGTGTTTCCTACACACACGGACCATATCTAGTTCAACTCTGTTTCTGAAACTGATACAAACCACAGGTCCTCTAACATCCAATGCTTTTCAGTTAAGAGCGAGAAACGTGTGGGCTTCGTGAACAAGGTAGCTTCGTTTGAGGTGAAAAGTGACTGCGTTTACCTGAAACGACGTCTTGCTTGAAGAAAGACACAGAGCCTGGCAATTAACTCCGTTTCTGAAGGGAAACACACGCACAGTTCTCATCCATGAAACACACTCTGCTTTAGAGCAAGAAGCAAGCACTTGCTTTCTAGAGTCTCTAATACATAGGGAAACGTGAGTGTGCTCAGAACAAAGGAACTGTGTTTCCTACACACACGGACCATATCTAGTTCAACTCTGTTTCTGAAAATGATACAAACCACAGGTCCTCTAACATCCAATGCTTTTCAGTTAAGAGCGAGAAACGTGTGAGCTTTGTGAACAATGAAGCTTCGTTTGAGCTCAAAAGTGACTGTGTTTACATGAAACGAAGTCTTGCTTGTAGGAAGGCACAGAGCCTGTCATGTAACTCCGTTTCTGAAGGGAAACACATGGCACAGTTCTCATCCATGAAACACAATCTACTTTAGAGCAAGAAGCACGCTCTTGCTTTCTAGAGTCTCTAATACAGAGGGAAACGTGAGTGTGCTCAGAACAAAAGAACTGTGTTTCCTACACACAGAGACCATATCTAGTTCAACTCTGTTTCTGAAACTGATACAAACCACAGGTCCTCTAACATCCAATGCTTTTCAGTTAAGAGCGAGAATCGTGTGAGCTTTGTGAACAATGAAGCTTCGTTTGAGCTCAAAAGTGACTGTATTTACATGAAACGAAGTCTTGCTTGTAGGAAGGCACAGAGCCTGTCATGTAACTCCGTTTCTGAAGGGAAACACATGGCACAGTTCTCATCCATGAAACACAATCTACTTTAGAGCAAGAAGCACGCTCTTGCTTTCTAGAGTCTCTAATACAGAGGGAAACGTGAGTGTGCTCAGAACAAAAGAACTGTGTTTCCTACACACACAGACCATATCTAGTTCAACTCTGTTTCTGAAACTGATACAAACCACAGGTCCTCTAACATCCAATGCTTTTCAGTTAAGAGCGAGAAACATGTGAGCTTTGTGAACAATGTAGCTTCGTTTGAGCTGAAAGTGACTGCGTTTACCTGAAACGAAGTCTTGCTTGTAGGAAGACACACTTCTGGCATTAACACCGTTTCAGAAGGGAAAAACAGGGCACAGTTCTCATCCATGAAACACAATCTGCTTTAGAGCAAGAAGCACGCTCTTGCTTTCTAGAGTCTCTAATAAAGAGGGCAACGTGAGCGTGCTCAGAACAAAAGAACTGTGTTTCCTACACACGGACCATAAAAGTTCAACTCTGTTTCTGAAACTGATACAAACCACAGGTTGTCTAACATCCAATGCTTTTCAGGTAAGAGCGAGAAACGTGTGAGCTTCGTGAACAATCTTGCTTCGTTTGAGATGAAAAGTGACTGCGTTTACCTGAAACGATTCTTGCTTGTAGGAACACTCAGAGCCTGGCATTTAACTCCGTTTCTGAAGGGAAACACACGGCACAGTTCTCATCCATGAAACACACTCTGCTTTAGAGCAAGAAGCACGCTCTTGCTTTCTAGAGTCTCTAATACAGAGGGAAACGTGAGTGTGCTCAGAACAAAAGAACTGTGTTTCCTACACACGGACCATATCTAGTTCAACTCTGTTTCTAAAATTGATACAAACCCCAGGTCGTCTAATATCCAATGCTTTTCAGTTAACAGGGAGAAACTTGTGAGCTTTGTGAACAATGTAGCTTCGTTTCAGATGAAAAGTGACTGCGTTTACCTGAAACGAAGTATTGCTTGAAGCAAGACACAGAGCCTGGCATTTAACTCCATTTCTGAAGGGACACACACGGCACAGTTCTCATCCATGAAACACACTCTGCTTTAGAGCAAGAGGCACGCTCTTGCTTTCTAAAGTCTCTAATACTGAGGGAAACGTGAGTGTGCTCTGAACAAAAGAACTGTGTTTCCTACACACACGGACCATATCTAGTTCAACTCTGTTTCTGAAACTGATACAAACCACAGGTCCTCTAACATCCAATGCTTTCCAGTTAAGAGCGAGAAACGTGTGGGCTTCGTGAACAATGTAGCTTCGTTTGAGGTGAAAAGTGACTGCGTTTACCTGAAACGACGTCTTGCTTGAAGAAAGACACAGAGCCTGGCATTTAACTCCGTTTCTGAAGGGAAACACACGCACAGTTCTCATCCATGAAACACACTCTGCTTTAGAGCAAGAAGCAAGCACTTGCTTTCTAGAGTCTCTAATACATAGGGAAACGTGAGTGTGCTCAGAACAAAGGAACTGTGTTTCCTACACACACGGACCATATCTAGTTCAACTCTGTTTCTGAAAATGATACAAACCACAGGTCCTCTAACATCCAATGCTTTTCATTTAAGAGTGAGAAACGTGTGAGCTTCGTGAGCAATGTAACTTCATTTGAGCTGAAAGAGACTGTGTTTACCTGAAACGAAGTCGTGCTTGTAGGAAGACACACTTCTGGCATTTAACTCCGTTTCTGAAGGGAAACACACGGCACAGTTCTCATCCATGAAACACAATCTACTTTAGAGCAAGAAGCACGCTCTTGCTTTCTAGAGTCTCTAATACAGAGGGAAACGTGAGTGTGCTCAGAACAAAAGAACTGTGTTTCCTACACACACAGACCATATCTAGTTCAACTCTGTTTCTGAAACTGATACAAACCACAGGTCCTCTAACATCCAATGCTTTTCAGTTAAGAGGGCGAAACGTATGAGCTTTGTGAAAAATGTAGCTTGGTTTGAGCTGAAAAGTGACTGCATTTACCTGAAACGAAGTCTTGCTTGTAGGAAGACACACGCCTGGCATTTAACTCCGTTTCTGAAGGGAAAATCACTGCACAGTTCTCATCCATGAAACACACTCTGCTTTAGAGCAAGAAGCATGCTCTTGCTTTCTGGAGTCTCTAATACAGAGGGAAACGTGAGTGTGCTCAGAACAAAAGAACTGTGTTTCCTACACACACGGACCACATCCTGTTCAACTCTGTTTCTGAAACTGATACAAACCACAGGTCCTCTAACATCCAATGCTTTTCAGTTAAGAGGGAGAAACGTGTGAGCTTTGTGAACAATGTAGCTTCATTAGAGCTGAATAGTGACTGCGTTTACCTGAAACGAAGTCTTGCTTGTAGGAAGACATGCGCCTGGCATTTAACTCCGTTTCTGAAGGGAAACACACGGCACAGTTCTCATCCATGAAAAACACTCTGCTTTAGAGCATAAGCACGCTCTTGCTTTCTAGAGTCCTAATACAGAGGGAAACGTGAGTGTGCTCAGAACAAAAGAACTGGGTTTCCTACACACACAGACCATATCTAGTTCAACTCTGTTTCTGAAACTGATACAAACCACAGGTCCTCTAACATCCAATGCTTTTCAGTTAAGAGCGAGAAACGTGTGATCTTCGTGAACAATGTAGCTTCGTTTCAGCTGAAAAGTGACTGCGTTTACCTGAAACGAAGTCTTCCTTGAAGAAAGACACAGAGCCTGGCATTTAACTCCGTTTCTGAAGGGAAACACACAGCACAGTTTTCATCCATGAAACACACTCTGCATTAGAGCAAGAAGCACGCTCTTGCTTTCTAGAGTCTCTACTACAGAGCGAAACGTGAGTGTGCTCAGAACAAAAGAACTGTGTTTCCTACACACGGACCATATCTAGTTCAACTCTGTTTCTGAAACTGATACAAACCACAGGTCCTCTAACATCCAATGCTTTTCAGTTAAGAGCGAGAAACCTGTGGGCTTTGTAAACAATGTAGCTTCGTTTGAGGTGAAAAGTGACTGCGTTTACCTGAAACGATGTCTTGCTTGAAGAAAGACACAGAGCCTGGCATTTAACTAAGTTTCTGAAGGGAAACACACGGCACAGTTCTCATCCATGAAACACACTCTGCTTTAGAGCAAGAGGCACGCTCTTGCTTTCTAGAATCTCTAATACAGAGGGAAACGTGAGTGTGCTCAGAACAAAAGAACTGTGTTTCCTACACACACGGACCATATCTAGTTCAACTCTGTTTCTGAAACTGATACAAACCACAGGTCCTCTAACATCCAATGCTTTTCAGTTAAGAGCGAGAAACGTGTGGGCTTTGTGAACAATGTAGCTTCGTTTGAGGTGAAAAGTGACTGCGTTTACCTGAAACGACGTCTTGCTTGAAGAAAGACACAGAGCCTGGCATTTAACTCCGTTTCTGAAGGGAAACACACGCACAGTTCTCATCCATGAAACACACTCTGCTTTAGAGCAAGAAGCAAGCACTTGCTTTCTAGAGTCTCTAATACATAGGGAAACGTGAGTGTGCTCAGAACAAAGGAACTGTGTTTCCTACACACACGGACCATATCTAGTTCAACTCTGTTTCTGAAAATGATACAAACCACAGGTCCTCTAACATCCAATGCTTTTCAGTTAAGAGAGAGAAACGTGTGAGCTTTGTGAACAATGAAGCTTCGTTTGAGCTCAAAAGTGACTGTGTTTACATGAAACGAAGTCTTGCTTGTAGGAAGGCACAGAGCCTGTCATGTAACTCCGTTTCTGAAGGGAAACACACGGCACAGTTCTCATCCATGAAACACAATCTACTTTAGAGCAAGAAGCACGCTCTTGCTTTCTAGAGTCTCTAATACAGAGGGAAACGTGAGTGTGCTCAGAACAAAAGAACTGTGTTTCCTACACACAGAGACCATATCTAGTTCAACTCTGTTTCTGAAACTGATACAAACCACAGGTCCTCTAACATCCAATGCTTTTCAATTAAGAGCGAGAAACGTGTGAGCTTCGTGAACAATGTAGCTTCGTTTGAGCTGAAAGTGACTGCGTTTACCTGAAACGAATTCTTGCTTGTAGGAAGACACACTTCTGGCATTAACACCGTTTCAGAAGGGAAAAACAGGGCACAGTTCTCATCCATGAAACACAATCTGCTTTATAGCAAGAAGCACGCTCTTGCTTTCTAGAGTCTCTAATAAAGAGGGCAACGTGAGTGTGCTCAGAACAAAAGAACTGTGTTTCCTACACACGGACCATATCAAGTTCAACTCTGTTTCTGAAACTGATACAAACCACAGGTTGTCTAACATCCAATGCTTTTCAGGTAAGAGCGAGAAACGTGTGAGCTTCGTGAACAATCTTGCTTCGTTTGAGATGAAAAGTGACTGCGTTTACCTGAAACGATTCTTGCTTGTAGGAACACTCAGAGCCTGGCATTTAACACCGTTTCTGAAGGGAAACACACGGCACAGTTCTCATCCATGAAACACACTCTGCTTTAGAGCAAGAAGCACGCTCTTGCTTTCTAGAGTCTCTAATACAGAGGGAAACGTGAGTGTGCTCAGAAGAAAAGAACTGTGTTTCCTACACACACGGACCATATCTAGTTCAACTCTGTTTCTAAAATTGATACAAACCCCAGGTCGTCTAACATCCAATGCTTTTCAGTTAACAGGGAGAAACGTGTGAGCTTTGTGAACAATGTAGCTTCGTTTCAGATGAAAAGTGACTGCGTTTACCTGAAACGAAGTATTGCTTGAAGAAAGACACAGAGCCTGGCATTTAACTCCATTTCTGAAGGGACACACACGGCACAGTTCTCATCCATGAAACACACTCTGCTTTAGAGCAAGAGGCACGCTCTTGCTTTCTAAAGTCTCTAATACTGAGGGAAACGTGAGTGTGCTCTGAACAAAAGAACTGTGTTTCCTACACACACGGACCATATCTAGTTCAACTCTGTTTCTGAAACTGATACAAACCACAGGTCCTCTAACATCCAATGCTTTCCAGTTAAGAGCGAGAAACGTGTGGGCTTCGTGAACAATGTAGCTTCGTTTGAGGTGAAAAGTGACTGCGTTTACCTGAAACGACGTCTTGCTTGAAGAAAGACACAGAGCCTGGCATTTAACTCCGTTTCTGAAGGGAAACACACGCACAGTTCTCATCCATGAAACACACTCTGCTTTAGAGCAAGAAGCAAGCACTTGCTTTCTAGAGTCTCTAATACATAGGGAAACGTGAGTGTGCTCAGAACAAAGGAACTGTGTTTCCTACACACACGGACCATATCTAGTTCAACTCTGTTTCTGAAAATGATACAAACCACAGGTCCTCTAACATCCAATGCTTTTCATTTAAGAGTGAGAAACGTGTGAGCTTCGTGAGCAATGTAACTTCATTTGAGCTGAAAGAGACTGTGTTTACCTGAAACGAAGTCGTGCTTGTAGGAAGACACACTTCTGGCATTTAACTCCGTTTCTGAAGGGAAACACACGGCACAGTTCTCATCCATGAAACACAATCTACTTTAGAGCAAGAAGCACGCTCTTGCTTTCTAGAGTCTCTAATACAGAGGGAAACGTGAGTGTGCTCAGAACAAAAGAACTGTGTTTCCTACACACACAGACCATATCTAGTTCAACTCTGTTTCTGAAACTGATACAAACCACAGGTCCTCTAACATCCAATGCTTTTCAGTTAAGAGGGCGAAACGTATGAGCTTTGTGAAAAATGTAGCTTGGTTTGAGCTGAAAAGTGACTGCATTTACCTGAAACGAAGTCTTGCTTGTAGGAAGACACACGCCTGGCATTTAACTCCGTTTCTGAAGGGAAAATCACTGCACAGTTCTCATCCATGAAACACACTCTACTTTAGAGCAAGAAGCATGCTCTTGCTTTCTGGAGTCTCTAATACAGAGGGAAACGTGAGTGTGCTCAGAACAAAAGAACTGTGTTTCCTACACACACGGACCACATCCTGTTCAACTCTGTTTCTGAAACTGATACAAACCACAGGTCCTCTAACATCCAATGCTTTTCAGTTAAGAGGGAGAAACGTGTGAGCTTTGTGAACAATGTAGCTTCATTAGAGCTGAATAGTGACTGCGTTTACCTGAAACGAAGTCTTGCTTGTAGGAAGACATGCGCCTGGCATTTAACTCCGTTTCTGAAGGGAAACACACGGCACAGTTCTCATCCATGAAAAACACTCTGCTTTAGAGCATAAGCACGCTCTTGCTTTCTAGAGTCCTAATACAGAGGGAAACGTGAGTGTGCTCAGAACAAAAGAACTGGGTTTCCTACACACACAGACCATATCTAGTTCAACTCTGTTTCTGAAACTGATACAAACCACAGGTCCTCTAACATCCAATGCTTTTCAGTTAAGAGCGAGAAACGTGTGATCTTCGTGAACAATGTAGCTTCGTTTCAGCTGAAAAGTGACTGCGTTTACCTGAAACGAAGTCTTCCTTGAAGAAAGACACAGAGCCTGGCATTTAACTCCGTTTCTGAAGGGAAACACACAGCACAGTTTTCATCCATGAAACACACTCTGCATTAGAGCAAGAAGCACGCTCTTGCTTTCTAGAGTCTCTACTACAGAGCGAAACGTGAGTGTGCTCAGAACAAAAGAACTGTGTTTCCTACACACGGACCATATCTAGTTCAACTCTGTTTCTGAAACTGATACAAACCACAGGTCCTCTAACATCCAATGCTTTTCAGTTAAGAGCGAGAAACCTGTGGGCTTTGTAAACAATGTAGCTTCGTTTGAGGTGAAAAGTGACTGCGTTTACCTGAAACGATGTCTTGCTTGAAGAAAGACACAGAGCCTGGCATTTAACTAAGTTTCTGAAGGGAAACACACGGCACAGTTCTCATCCATGAAACACACTCTGCTTTAGAGCAAGAGGCACGCTCTTGCTTTCTAGAATCTCTAATACAGAGGGAAACGTGAGTGTGCTCAGAACAAAAGAACTGTGTTTCCTACACACACGGACCATATCTAGTTCAACTCTGTTTCTGAAACTGATACAAACCACAGGTCCTCTAACATCCAATGCTTTTCAGTTAAGAGCGAGAAACGTGTGGGCTTTGTGAACAATGTAGCTTCGTTTGAGGTGAAAAGTGACTGCGTTTACCTGAAACGACGTCTTGCTTGAAGAAAGACACAGAGCCTGGCATTTAACTCCGTTTCTGAAGGGAAACACACGCACAGTTCTCATCCATGAAACACACTCTGCTTTAGAGCAAGAAGCAAGCACTTGCTTTCTAGAGTCTCTAATACATAGGGAAACGTGAGTGTGCTCAGAACAAAGGAACTGTGTTTCCTACACACACGGACCATATCTAGTTCAACTCTGTTTCTGAAAATGATACAAACCACAGGTCCTCTAACATCCAATGCTTTTCAGTTAAGAGAGAGAAACGTGTGAGCTTTGTGAACAATGAAGCTTCGTTTGAGCTCAAAAGTGACTGTGTTTACATGAAACGAAGTCTTGCTTGTAGGAAGGCACAGAGCCTGTCATGTAACTCCGTTTCTGAAGGGAAACACACGGCACAGTTCTCATCCATGAAACACAATCTACTTTAGAGCAAGAAGCACGCTCTTGCTTTCTAGAGTCTCTAATACAGAGGGAAACGTGAGTGTGCTCAGAACAAAAGAACTGTGTTTCCTACACACAGAGACCATATCTAGTTCAACTCTGTTTCTGAAACTGATACAAACCACAGGTCCTCTAACATCCAATGCTTTTCAATTAAGAGCGAGAAACGTGTGAGCTTCGTGAACAATGTAGCTTCGTTTGAGCTGAAAGTGACTGCGTTTACCTGAAACGAATTCTTGCTTGTAGGAAGACACACTTCTGGCATTAACACCGTTTCAGAAGGGAAAAACAGGGCACAGTTCTCATCCATGAAACACAATCTGCTTTATAGCAAGAAGCACGCTCTTGCTTTCTAGAGTCTCTAATAAAGAGGGCAACGTGAGTGTGCTCAGAACAAAAGAACTGTGTTTCCTACACACGGACCATATCAAGTTCAACTCTGTTTCTGAAACTGATACAAACCACAGGTTGTCTAACATCCAATGCTTTTCAGGTAAGAGCGAGAAACGTGTGAGCTTCGTGAACAATCTTGCTTCGTTTGAGATGAAAAGTGACTGCGTTTACCTGAAACGATTCTTGCTTGTAGGAACACTCAGAGCCTGGCATTTAACACCGTTTCTGAAGGGAAACACACGGCACAGTTCTCATCCATGAAACACACTCTGCTTTAGAGCAAGAAGCACGCTCTTGCTTTCTAGAGTCTCTAATACAGAGGGAAACGTGAGTGTGCTCAGAAGAAAAGAACTGTGTTTCCTACACACACGGACCATATCTAGTTCAACTCTGTTTCTAAAATTGATACAAACCCCAGGTCGTCTAACATCCAATGCTTTTCAGTTAACAGGGAGAAACGTGTGAGCTTTGTGAACAATGTAGCTTCGTTTCAGATGAAAAGTGACTGCGTTTACCTGAAACGAAGTATTGCTTGAAGAAAGACACAGAGCCTGGCATTTAACTCCATTTCTGAAGGGACACACACGGCACAGTTCTCATCCATGAAACACACTCTGCTTTAGAGCAAGAGGCACGCTCTTGCTTTCTAAAGTTCCTAATACTGAGGGAAACGTGAGTGTGCTCTGAACAAAAGAACTGTGTTTCCTACACACACGGACCATATCTAGTTCAACTCTGTTTCTGAAACTGATACAAACCACAGGTCCTCTAACATCCAATGCTTTTCAGTTAAGAGCGAGAAACGTGTGGGCTTCGTGAACAAGGTAGCTTCGTTTGAGGTGAAAAGTGACTGCGTTTACCTGAAACGACGTCTTGCTTGAAGAAAGACACAGAGCCTGGCAATTAACTCCGTTTCTGAAGGGAAACACACGCACAGTTCTCATCCATGAAACACACTCTGCTTTAGAGCAAGAAGCAAGCACTTGCTTTCTAGAGTCTCTAATACATAGGGAAACGTGAGTGTGCTCAGAACAAAGGAACTGTGTTTCCTACACACACGGACCATATCTAGTTCAACTCTGTTTCTGAAAATGATACAAACCACAGGTCCTCTAACATCCAATGCTTTTCAGTTAAGAGCGAGAAACGTGTGAGCTTTGTGAACAATGAAGCTTCGTTTGAGCTCAAAAGTGACTGTGTTTACATGAAACGAAGTCTTGCTTGTAGGAAGGCACAGAGCCTGTCATGTAACTCCGTTTCTGAAGGGAAACACATGGCACAGTTCTCATCCATGAAACACAATCTACTTTAGAGCAAGAAGCACGCTCTTGCTTTCTAGAGTCTCTAATACAGAGGGAAACGTGAGTGTGCTCAGAACAAAAGAACTGTGTTTCCTACACACAGAGACCATATCTAGTTCAACTCTGTTTCTGAAACTGATACAAACCACAGGTCCTCTAACATCCAATGCTTTTCATTTAAGAGCGAGAAACGTGTGAGCTTCGTGAACAATGTAGCTTCGTTTGAGCTGAAAGTGACTGCGTTTACCTGAAACGAAGTCTTGCTTGTAGGAAGACACACTTCTGGCATTAACACCGTTTCAGAAGGGAAAAACAGGGCACAGTTCTCATCCATGAAACACTATCTGCTTTAGAGCAAGAAGCACGCTCTTGCTTTCTAGAATCTCTAATAAAGAGGGCAACGTGAGTGTGCGCAGTACAAAAGAACTGTGTTTCCTACACACGGACCATATCAAGTTCAACTCTGTTTCTGAAACTGATACAAACCACAGGTTGTCTAACATCCAATGCTTTTCAGGTAAGAGCGAGAAACGTGTGAGCTTCGTGAACAATCTTGCTTCGTTTGAGATGAAAAGTGACTGCGTTTACCTGAAACGATTCTTGCTTGTAGGAACACTCAGAGCCTGGCATTTAACACCGTTTCTGAAGGGAAACACACGGCACAGTTCTCATCCATGAAACACACTCTGCTTTAGAGCAAGAAGCACGCTCTTGCTTTCTAGAGTCTCTAATACAGAGGGAAACGTGAGTGTGCTCAGAAGAAAAGAACTGTGTTTCCTACACACACGGACCATATCTAGTTCAACTCTGTTTCTAAAATTGATACAAACCCCAGGTCGTCTAACATCCAATGCTTTTCAGTTAACAGGGAGAAACGTGTGAGCTTTGTGAACAATGTAGCTTCGTTTCAGATGAAAAGTGACTGCGTTTACCTGAAACGAAGTATTGCTTGAAGAAAGACACAGAGCCTGGCATTTAACTCCATTTCTGAAGGGACACACACGGCACAGTTCTCATCCATGAAACACACTCTGCTTTAGAGCAAGAGGCACGCTCTTGCTTTCTAAAGTTCCTAATACTGAGGGAAACGTGAGTGTGCTCTGAACAAAAGAACTGTGTTTCCTACACACACGGACCATATCTAGTTCAACTCTGTTTCTGAAACTGATACAAACCACAGGTCCTCTAACATCCAATGCTTTTCAGTTAAGAGCGAGAAACGTGTGGGCTTCGTGAACAATGTAGCTTCGTTTGAGGTGAAAAGTGACTGCGTTTACCTGAAACGACGTCTTGCTTGAAGAAAGACACAGAGCCTGGCAATTAACTCCGTTTCTGAAGGGAAACACACGCACAGTTCTCATCCATGAAACACACTCTGCTTTAGAGCAAGAAGCAAGCACTTGCTTTCTAGAGTCTCTAATACATAGGGAAACGTGAGTGTGCTCAGAACAAAGGAACTGTGTTTCCTACACACACGGACCATATCTAGTTCAACTCTGTTTCTGAAAATGATACAAACCACAGGTCCTCTAACATCCAATGCTTTTCAGTTAAGAGCGAGAAACGTGTGAGCTTTGTGAACAATGAAGCTTCGTTTGAGCTCAAAAGTGACTGTGTTTACATGAAACGAAGTCTTGCTTGTAGGAAGGCACAGAGCCTGTCATGTAACTCCGTTTCTGAAGGGAAACACATGGCACAGTTCTCATCCATGAAACACAATCTACTTTAGAGCAAGAAGCACGCTCTTGCTTTCTAGAGTCTCTAATACAGAGGGAAACGTGAGTGTGCTCAGAACAAAAGAACTGTGTTTCCTACACACAGAGACCATATCTAGTTCAACTCTGTTTCTGAAACTGATACAAACCACAGGTCCTCTAACATCCAATGCTTTTCATTTAAGAGCGAGAAACGTGTGAGCTTCGTGAACAATGTAGCTTCGTTTGAGCTGAAAGTGACTGCGTTTACCTGAAACGAAGTCTTGCTTGTAGGAAGACACACTTCTGGCATTAACACTGTTTCAGAAGGGAAAAACAGGGCACAGTTCTCATCCATGAAACACTATCTGCTTTAGAGCAAGAAGCACGCTCTTGCTTTCTAGAATCTCTAATAAAGAGGGCAACGTGAGTGTGCGCAGTACAAAAGAACTGTGTTTCCTACACACGGACCATATCAAGTTCAACTCTGTTTCTGAAACTGATACAAACCACAGGTTGTCTAACATCCAATGCTTTTCAGGTAAGAGCGAGAAACGTGTGAGCTTCGTGAACAATCTTGCTTCGTTTGAGATGAAAAGTGACTGCGTTTACCTGAAAAGATTCTTGCTTGTAGGAACACTCAGAGCCTGGCATTTAACTCCGTTTCTGAAGGGAAACACACGGCACAGTTCTCATCCATGAAACACACTCTGCTTTAGAGCAAGAAGCACGCTCTTGCTTTCTAGAGTCTCTAATACAGAGGGAAACGTGAGTGTGCTCAGAACAAAAGAACTGTGTTTCCTACACACACGGACAATATCTAGTTCAACTCTGTTTCTAAAATTAATACAAACCCCAGGTTGTCTAACATCCAATGCTTTTCAGTTAACAGGGAGAAACTTGTGAGCTTTGTGAACAATGTAGCTTCGTTTCAGATGAAAAGTGACTGCGTTTACCTGAAACGAATTATTGCTTGAAGAAAGACACATAGCCTGGCATTTAACTCCATTTCTGAAGGGACACACACGGCACAGTTCCCATCCATGAAACACACTCTGCTTTAGAGCCAGAGGCACGCTCTTGCTTTCTAGAGTCTCTAATACTGAGGGAAACGTGAGTGTGCTCTGAACAAAAGAACTGTGTTTCCTACACACACGGACCATATCTAGTTCAACTCTGTTTCTGAAACTGATACAAACCACAGGTCCTCTAACATCCAATGCTTTTCAGTTAAGAGCGAGAAACGTGTGGGCTTCGTGAACAATGTAGCTTCGTTTGAGGTGAAAAGTGACTGCGTTTACCTGAAACGACGTCTTGCTTGAAGAAAGACACAGAGCCTGGCATTTAACTCCATTTCTGAAGGGAAACACACGCACAGTTCTCATCCATGAAACACACTCTGCTTTAGAGCAAGAAGCAAGCACTTGCTTTCTAGATTCTCTAATACATAGGGAAACGTGAGTGTGCTCAGAACAAAGGAACTGTGTTTCCTACACACACGGACCATATCTAGTTCAACTCTGTTTCTGAAAATGATACAAACCACAGGTCCTCTAACATCCAATGCTTTTCAGTTAAGAGCAAGAAACTTGTGAGCTTCGTGAACAATGTAGATTCTTTTGAGCTGAAAAGTGACTGCGTTTACCTAAAAAGAAGTCTTGCTTGTAGGAAGACACACGCTTGGCATTTAACTCCGTTTCTGAAGGGAAACACACAGCACAGTTCTCATCCATGAAATACACTCTGCTTTAGAGCAAGAAGCACGCTCTTGCTTTCTAGAGTCTCTAATACAGAGGGAAACGTGAGTGTGCTCAGAACAAAAGAACTGTGTTTCCTCCACACACAGACCATATCTAGTTCAACTCTGTTTCTGAAACTGATACAAACCACAGGTCCTGTAACATCCAATGCTTTTCAGTTAAGAGGGAGAAACGTGTGAGCTTCGTGAACAATGTAGCTTCGTTTGAGCTGAAAAGTGACTGCGTTTACCTGAAACGAAGTCTTGATTGTAGTAAGACACACGCCTGGCATTTAACTCCGTTTCTGAAGGGAAACACATGGCACAGTTCTCTTCCATGAAACACACTCTACTTTAGAGCAAGAAGCACGCTCTTTCTTTCTAGAGTCTCTAATACTGAGGGAAATGTGAGTGTGCTCAAAACAAAAGAACTGTGTTTCCTCCACACACAGACCAAATCTAGTTCAACTCTGTTTCTGAAACTGATACAAATCACAGGTCCTCTAACATCCAATGCTTTTCAGTTAAGAGCAAGAAACGTGTGGGCTTGTGAACAATGTAGCTTCGTTGAGGGGAAAAGTGACTGCGTTTACCTGAAACGAAGTCTTGCTTGAAGAAAGACACAGAGCCTGTCATGTAACTCCGTTTCTGAAGGGAAACACACGGCACAGTCCTCATCCATGGAAGACATTCTGCTTTAGAGCAAGAAGCACGCTCTTGCTTTCTAGAGTCTCTAATACAGAGGGAAACGTGAGTGTGCTCAGAACAAAAGAACTGTGTTTCCTACACACACAGACCATATCTAGTTCAACTCTGTTTCTGAAACTGATACAAACCCCAGGTCCTCTAACATCCAATGCTTTTCAGTTAAGAGCGAGAAACATGTGAGCTTCGTGAACAATGTAGCTTCGTTTGAGCTGAAAGTGACTGCGTTTACCTGAAACGAAGTCTTGCTTGTAGGAAGACACACTTCTGGCATTAACACCGTTTCAGAAGGGAAAAACAGGGCACAGTTCTCATCCATGAAACACAATCTGCTTTAGAGCAAGAAGCACGCTCTTGCTTTCTAGAGTCTCTAATAAAGAGGGCAACGTGAGTGTGCTCAGAACAAAAGAACTGTGTTTCCTACACACGGACCATAAAAGTTCAACTCTGTTTCTGAAACTGATACAAACCACAGGTTGTCTAACATCCAATGCTTTTCAGGTAAGAGCGAGAAACGTGTGAGCTTCGTGAACAATCTTGCTTCGTTTGAGATGAAAAGTGACTGCGTTTACCTTAAACGATTCTTGCTTGTAGGAACACTCAGAGCCTGGCATTTAACTCCGTTTCTGAAGGGAAACACACGGCACAGTTCTCATCCATGAAACACACTCTGCTTTAGAGCAAGAAGCACGCTCTTGCTTTCTAGAGTCTCTAATACAGAGGGAAACGTGAGTGTGCTCAGAACAAAAGAACTGTGTTTCCTACACACACGGACCATATCTAGTTCAACTCTGTTTCTAAAATTGATACAAACCCCAGGTCGTCTAACATCCAATGCTTTTCAGTTAGCAGGGAGAAACTTGTGAGCTTTGTGAACAATGTAGCTTCGTTTCAGATGAAAAGTGACTGCGTTTACCTGAAACGAAGTATTGCTTGAAGAAAGACACAGAGCCTGGCATTTAACTCCATTTCTGAAGGGACACACACGGCACAGTTCTCATCCATGAAACACACTCTGCTTTAGAGCAAGAGGCACGCTCTTGCTTTCTAAAGTCTCTAATACTGAGGGAAACGTGAGTGTGCTCTGAACAAAAGAACTGTGTTTCCTACACACACGGACCATATCTAGTTCAACTCTGTTTCTGAAACTGATACAAACCACAGGTCCTCTAACATCCAATGCTTTCCAGTTAAGAGCGAGAAACGTGTGGGCTTCGTGAACAACGTAGCTTCGTTTGAGGTGAAAAGTGACTGCGTTTACCTGAAACGACGTCTTGCTTGAAGAAAGACACAGAGCCTGGCATTTAACTCCGTTTCTGAAGGGAAACACACGGCACAGTTCTCATCCATGAAACACAATCTACTTTAGAGCAAGAAGCACGCTCTTGCTTTCTAGAGTCTCTAATACAGAGGGAAACGTGAGTGTGCTCAGAACAAAAGAACTGTGTTTCCTACACACAGAGACCATATCTAGTTCAACTCTGTTTCTGAAACTGATACAAACCACAGGTCCTCTAACATCCAATGCTTTTCAGTTAAGAGCGAGAAACGTGTGAGCTTCGTGAACAATGTAGCTTCGTTTGAGCTGAAAAGTGACTGCGTTTACCTTAAACGAAGTCTTGCTTGTAGGAAGACACACTTCTGGCATTAACACCGTTTCAGAAGGGAAAAACAGGGCACAGTTCTCATCCATGAAACACAATCTGCTTTAGAGCAAGAAGCACGCTCTTGCTTTCTAGAGTCTCTAATAAAGAGGGCAACGTGAGTGTGCTCAGAACAAAAGAACTGTGTTTCCTACACACGGACCATATCAAGTTCAACTCTGTTTCTGAAACTGATACAAACCACAGGTTGTCTAACATCCAATGCTTTTCACATAAGAGCGAGAAACGTGTGAGCTTCGTGAACAATCTTGCTTCGTTTGAGATGAAAAGTGACTGCGTTTACCTGAAACTATTCATGCTTGTAGGAACACTCAGAGCCTGGCATTTAACACCGTTTCTGAAGGGAAACACATGGCACAGTTCTCATCCATGAAACACACTCTGCTTTAGAGCAAGAAGCACGCTCTTGCTTTCTAGAGTCTCTAATACAGAGGGAAACGTGAGTGTGCTCAGAACAAAAGAACTGTGTTTCCTACACACACGGACCATATCTAGTTCAACTCTGTTTCTAAAATTGATAGAAACCCCAGGTCGTCTAACATCCAATGCTTTTCAGTTAACAGGGAGAAACTTGTGAGATTTGTGAACAATGTAGCTTCGTTTCAGATGAAAAGTGACTGCGTTTACCTGAAACGAAGTATTGCTTGAAGAAAGACACAGAGCCTGGCATTTAACTCCATTTCTGAAGGGACACACACGGCACAGTTCTCATCCATGAAACACACTCTGCTTTAGAGCAAGAGGCACGCTCTTGCTTTCTAAAGTCTCTAATACTGAGGGAAACGTGAGTGTGCTCTGAACAAAAGAACTGTGTTTCCTACACACACGGACCATATCTAGTTCAACTCTGTTTCTGAAACTGATACAAACCACAGGTCCTCTAACATCCAATGCTTTTCAGTTAAGAGCGAGAAACGTGTGGGCTTCGTGAACAATGTAGCTTCGTTTGAGGTGAAAAGTGACTGCGTTTACCTGAAACGACGTCTTGATTGAAGAAAGACACAGAGCCTGGCATTTAACTCCGTTTCTGAATGGAAACACACGCACAGTTCTCATCCATGAAACACACTCTGCTTTAGAGCAAGAAGCAAGCACTTGCTTTCTAGAGTCTCTAATACATAGGGAAACGTGAGTGTGCTCAGAACAAAGGAACTGTGTTTCCTACACACACGGACCATATCTAGTTCAACTCTGTTTCTGAAAATTATACAAACCACAGGTCCTCTAACATCCAATGCTTTTCATTTAAGAGTGAGAAACGTGTGAGCTTCGTGAGCAAAGTAACTTCATTTGAGCTGAAAGAGACTGTGTTTACCTGAAACGAAGTCGTGCTTGTAGGAAGACACACTTCTGGCATTTAACTCCGTTTCTGAAGGGAAACACACGGCACAGTTCTCATCCATGAAACACAATCTACTTTAGAGCAAGAAGCACGCTCTTGCTTTCTAGAGTCTCTAATACAGAGGGAAACGTGAGTGTGCTCAGAACAAAAGAACTGTATTTCCTACACACAGAGACCATATCTAGTTCAACTCTGTTTCTGAAACTGATACAAACCCCAGGTCCTCTAACATCCAATGCTTTTCAGTTAAGAGCGAGAAACGTGTGAGCTTCGTGAACAATGTAGCTTCGTTTGAGCTGAAAAGTGACTGCGTTTACCTGAAACGAAGTCTTGCTTCTAGGAAGACACACTTCTGGCATTAACACCGTTTCAGAAGGGAAAAACAGGGCACAGTTCTCATCCATGAAACACAATCTGCTTTAGAGCAAGAAGCACGCTCTTGCTTTCTAGAGTCTCTAATAAAGAGGGCAACGTGAGTGTGCTCAGAACAAAAGAACTGTGTTTCCTACACACGGACCATATCAAGTTCAACTCTGTTTCTGAAACTGATACAAACCACAGGTTGTCTAACATCCAATGCTTTTCAGGTAAGAGCGAGAAACGTGTGAGCTTCGTGAACAATCTTGCTTCGTTTGAGATGAAAAGTGACTGCGTTTACCTGAAACTATTCTTGCTTGTAGGAACACTCAGAGCCTGGCATTTAACACCGTTTCTGAAGGGAAACACACGGCACAGTTCTCATCCATGAAACACACTCTGCTTTAGAGCAAGAAGCACGCTCTTGCTTTCTAGAGTCTCTAATACAGAGGGAAACGTGAGTGTGCTCAGAACAAAAGAACTGTGTTTCCTACACACACGGACCATATCTAGTTCAACTCTGTTTCTAAAATTGATAGAAACCCCAGGTCGTCTAACATCCAATGCTTTTCAGTTAACAGGGAGAAACTTGTGAGCTTTGTGAACAATGTAGCTTCGTTTCAGATGAAAAGTGACTGCGTTTACCTGAAACGAAGTATTGCTTGAAGAAAGACACAGAGCCTGGCATTTAACTCCATTTCTGAAGGGACACACACGGCACAGTTCTCATCCATGAAACACACTCTGCTTTAGAGCAAGAGGCACGCTCTTGCTTTCTAAAGTCTCTAATACTGAGGGAAACGTGAGTGTGCTCTGAACAAAAGAACTGTGTTTCCTACACACACGGACCATATCTAGTTCAACTCTGTTTCTGAAACTGATACAAACCACAGGTCCTCTAACATCCAATGCTTTTCAGTTAAGAGCGAGAAACGTGTGGGCTTCGTGAACAATGTAGCTTCGTTTGAGGTGAAAAGTGACTGCGTTTACCTGAAACGACGTCTTGCTTGAAGAAAGACACAGAGCCTGGCATTTAACTCCGTTTCTGAAGGGAAACACACGCACAGTTCTCATCCATGAAACACACTCTGCTTTAGAGCAAGAAGCAAGCACTTGCTTTCTAGAGTCTCTAATACATAGGGAAACGTGAGTGTGCTCAGAACAAAGGAACTGTGTTTCCTACACACACGGACCATATCTAGTTCAACTCTGTTTCTGAAAATGATACAAACCACAGGTCCTATAACATCCAATGCTTTTCAGTTAAGAGCGAGAAACGTGTGAGCTTTGTGAACAATGAAGCTTCGTTTGAGCTCAAATGTGACTGTGTTTACATGAAACGAAGTCTTGCTTGTAGGAAGGCACAGAGCCTGTCATTTAACTCCGTTTCTGAAGGGAAACACACGGCACAGTTCTCATCCATGAAACACATTCTGCATTAGAGCAAGAAGCACGCTCTTGCTTTCTAGAGTCTCTAATACAGAGGGAAACGTGAGTGTGCTCAGAACAAAAGAACTGTGTTTCCTACACACACAGACCATATCTAGTTCAACTCTGTTTCTGAAACTGATACAAACCACAGGTCCTCTAACATCCAATGCTTTTCAGTTAAGAGGGCGAAACGTGTGAGCTTTCTGAAAAATGTAGCTTGGTTTGAGCTGAAAAGTGACTGCATTTACCTGAAACGAAGTCTTGCTTGTAGGAAGACACACGCCTGGCATTTAACTCCGTTTCTGAAGGGAAAATCACTGCACAGTTCTCATCCATGAAACACACTCTGCTTTAGAGCAAGAAGCATGCTCTTGCTTTCGGGAGTCTCTAATACAGAGGGAAACGTGAGTGTGCTCAGAACAAAAGAACTGTGTTTCCTACACACACGGACCACATCCTGTTCAACTCTGTTTCTGAAACTGATACAAACCACAGGTCCTCTAACATCCAATGCTTTTCAGTGAAGAGGGAGAAACGTGTGAGCTTTGTGAACAATGTAGCTTCGTTAGAGCTGAATAGTGACTGCGTTTACCTGAAACGAAGTCTTGCTTGTAGGAAGACATGCGCCTGGCATTTAACTCCGTTTCTGAAGGGAAACACACGGCACAGTTCTCATCCATGAAACACACTCTGCTTTAGAGCATAAGCACGCTCTTGCTTTCTAGAGTCCTAATACAGAGGGAAACGTGAGTGTGCTCAGAACAAAAGAACTGGGTTTCCTACACACACAGACCATATCTAGTTCAACTCTTTTTCTGAAACTGATACAAACCACAGGTCCTCTAACATCCAATGCTTTTCAGTTAAGAGCGAGAAACGTGTGATCTTCGTGAACAATGTAGCTTCGTTTCAGCTGAAAAGTTACTGCGTTTACCTGAAATTATGTCTTGCTTGAAGAAAGACACAGAGCCTGGCATTTAACTAAGTTTCTGAAGGGAAACACACGGCACAGTTCTCATCCATGAAACACACTCTGCTTTAGAGCAAGAGACACGCTCTTGCTTTCTAGAATCTCTAATACAGAGGGAAACGTGAGTGTGCTCAGAACAAAAGAACTGTGTTTCCTACACACACAGACCATATCTAGTTCAACTCTGTTTCTGAAAATGATACAAGCCACAGGTCCTCTAACATACAATTCTTTTCAGTTAAGAGCGAGAAACGTGTGGGCTTTGTGAACAATGTAGCTTCGTTTGAGGTGAAAAGTGACTGCGTTTACCTGAAACGAAGTCTTCCTTGAAGAAAGACACAGAGCCTGTCATTTAACTCCGTTTCTGAAGGAAAACACACGGCACAGTTCTCATCCATGAAACACAATCTGCTTTAGAGCAAGAAGCACGCTCTTGCTTTCTAGAGTCTCTAATACAGAGGGAAACGTGAGTGTGCTCAGAACAAAAGAACTGTGTTTCCTACACACACAGACCATATCTAGTTCAACTCTGTTTCTGAAACTGATACAAACCACAGGTCCTCTAACATCCAATGCTTTTCAGTTAAGAGGGAGAAACGTGTGAGCTTTGTGAACAATGTAGATTCGTTAGAGCTGAAAAGTGACTGCGTTTACCTGAAACCAAGTCTTGCTTGTAGGAAGACATGGGCCCGGCATTTAACTCCGTTTCTGAAGGGAAACACACGGCACAGTTCTCATCCATGAAACACACTCTGCTTTAGAGCATAAGCACGCTCTTGCTTTCTAGAGTCCTAATACAGAGGGAAACGTGAGTGTGCTCAGAACAAAAGAACTGTGTTTCCTACACACACAGACCATATCTAGTTCAACTCTGTTTCTGAAACTGATACAAACCACAGGTCCTCTAACATCCAATGCTTTTCAGTTAAGAGCGAGAAACGTGTGATCTTCGTGAACAATGTAGCTTCGTTTCAGCTGAAAAGTTACTGCGTTTACCTGAAACGAAGTCTTCCTTGAAGAAAGACACAGAGCCTGGCATTTAACTCCGTTTCTGAAGGGAAACACACAGCACAGTTTTCATCCATGAAACACACTCTGCATTAGAGCAAGAAGCACGCTCTTGCTTTCTAGAGTCTCTACTACAGAGGGAAACCTGAGTGTGCTCAGAACAAAAGAACTGTGTTTCCTACACACGGACCATATCTAGTTCAACTCTGTTTCTGAAACTGATACAAACCAAAGGTCCTCTAACATCCAATGCTTTTCAGTTAAGAGCGAGAAACCTGTGGGCTTTGTAAACAATGTAGCTTCGTTTGAGGTGAAAAGTGACTGCGTTTACCTGAAACGATGTCTTGATTGAAGAAAGACACAGAGCCTGGCATTTAACTACGTTTCTGAAGGGAAACACACGGCACAGTTCTCATCCATGAAACACACTCTGCTTTAGAGCAAGAGGCACGCTCTTGCTTTCTAGAATCTCTAATACAAAGGGAAACGTGAGCGTGCTCAGAACAAAAGAACTGTGTTTCCTACACACACAGACCATATCTAGTTCAACTCTGTTTCTGAAACTGATACAAGCCACAGGTCCTCTAACATACAATTCTTTTCAGTTAAGAGCGAGAAACGTGTGGGCTTTGTGAACAATGTAGCTTCGTTTGAGGTGAAAAGTGACTGCGTTTACCTGAAACGAAGTCTTGCTTGTAGTTAGGCACAGAGCCTGTCATTTAACTCCGTTTCTGAAGGGAAACACACGGCACAGTTCTCATCCATGAAACACAATCTGCTTTAGAGCAAGAAGCACGCTCTTGCTTTCTAGAGTCTCTACTGCAGAGGGAAACGTGAGTGTGCTCAGAACAAAAGAACTGTGTTTCCTACACACGGACCATATCTAGTTAAACTCTGTTTCTGAAACTGATACAAACCACAGGTCCTCTAACATCCAATGCTTTTCAGTTAAGAGCGAGAAACCTGTGGGCTTTGTAAACAATGTAGCTTCGTTTGATGTGAAAAGTGACTGCGTTTACCTGAAACAATGTCTTGCTTGAAAAAAGACACAGAGCCTGGCATTTAACTACGTTTCTGAAGGGAAACACACGGCACAGTTCTCATCCATGAAACACACTCTGCTTTAGAGCAAGAGGCACGCTCTTGCTTTCTAGAATCTCTAATACAGAGGGAAACGTGAGCGTGCTCAGAACAAAAGAACTGTGTTTCCTACACACGCAGACCATACCTTGTTCAACTCTGTATCTGAAACTGATACAAGCCACAGGTCCTCTAACATCCAATGCTTTCCAGTTAAGAGCGAGAAACGTGTGGGCTTCGTGAACAATGTAGCTTCGTTTGAGGTGAAAAGTGACTGTGTTTACCTGAAACGACGTCTTGCTTGAAGAAAGACACAGAGCCTGGCATTTAACTCCGTTTCTGAAGGGAAACACACGCACAGTTCTCATCCATGAAACACACTCTGCTTTAGAGCAAGAAGCAAGCACTTGCTTTCTAGAGTCTCTAATACATAGGGAAACGTGAGTGTGCTCAGAACAAAGAACTGTGTTTCCTACACACACGGACCATATCTAGTTCAACTCTGTTTCTGAAAATGATATAAACCACAGGTCCTCTAACATCCAATGCTTTTCATTTAAGAGTGAGAAACGTGTGAGCTTCGTGAGCAATGCAACTTCATTTGAGCTGAAAGAGACTGTGTTTACCTGAAACGAAGTCGTGCTTGTAGGAAGACACACTTCTGGCATTTAACTCCGTTTCTTAAGGGAAACACACGGCACAGTTCTCATCCATGAAACACAATCTACTTTAGAGCAAGAAGCACGCTCTTGCTTTCTAGAGTCTCTAATACAGAGGGAAACGTGAGTGTGCTCAGAACAAAAGAACTGTGTTTCCTACACACAGAGACCATATCTAGTTCAACTCTGTTTCTGAAACTGATACAAACCACAGGTCCTCTAACATCCAATGCTTTTCAGTTAAGAGCGAGAAACGTGTGAGCTTCGTGAACAATGTAGCTTCCTTTGAGCTGAAAAGTGACTGCGTTTACCTGAAACGAAGTCTTGCTTGTAGGAAGACACACTTCTGGCATTAACACCATTTCAGAAGGAAAAAACAGGGCACAGTTCTCATCCATGAAACACAATCTGCTTTAGAGCAAGAAGCACGCTCTTGCTTTCTAGAGTCTCTAATAAAGAGGGCAACGTGAGTGTGCTCAGAACAAAAGAACTGTGTTTCCTACACACGGACCATATCAAGTTCAACTCTGTTTCTGAAACTGATACAAACCACAGGTTGTCTAACATCCAATGCTTTTCAGGTAAGAGCGAGAAACGTGTGAGCTTCGTGAACAATCTTGCTTCGTTTGAGATGAAAAGTGACTGCGTTTACCTGAAACTATTCTTGCTTGTAGGAACACTCAGAGCCTGCCATTTAACACCGTTTCTGAAGGGAAACACACGGCACAGTTCTCATCCATGAAACACACTCTGCTTTAGAGAAAGAAGCACGCTCTTGCTTTCTAGAGTCTCTAATACAGAGGGAAACGTGAGTGTGCTCAGAACAAAAGAACTGTGTTTCCTACACACACGGACCATATCTAGTTCAACTCTGTTTCTAAAATTGATAGAAACCCCAGGTCGTCTAACATCCAATGCTTTTCAGTTAACAGGGAGAAACTTGTGAGCTTTGTGAACAATGTAGCTTCGTTTCAGATGAAAAGTGACTGCGTTTACCTGAAACGAAGTATTGCTTGAAGAAAGACACAGAGCCTGGCATTTAACTCCATTTCTGAAGGGACACACACGGCACAGTTCTCATCCATGAAACACACTCTGCTTTAGAGCAAGAGGCACGCTCTTGCTTTCTAAAGTCTCTAATACTGAGGGAAACGTGAGTGTGCTCTGAACAAAAGAACTGTGTTTCCTACACACACGGACCATATCTAGTTCAACTCTGTTTCTGAAACTGATACAAACCACAGGTCCTCTAACATCCAATGCTTTCCAGTTAAGAGCGAGAAACGTGTGGGCTTCGTGAACAATGTAGCTTCGTTTGAGGTGAAAAGTGACTGTGTTTACCTGAAACGACGTCTTGCTTGAAGAAAGACACAGAGCCTGGCATTTAACTCCGTTTCTGAAGGGAAACACACGCACAGTTCTCATCCATGAAACACACTCTGCTTTAGAGCAAGAAGCAAGCACTTGCTTTCTAGAGTCTCTAATACATAGGGAAACGTGAGTGTGCTCAGAACAAAGGAACTGTGTTTCCTACACACACGGACCATATCTAGTTCAACTCTGTTTCTGAAACTGATACAAACCACAGGTCCTCTAACATCCAATGCTTTTCAGTTAAGAGCGAGAAACGTGTGAGCTTCGTGAACAATGTAGCTTCGTTTGAGCTGAAAAGTGACTGCGTTTACCTGAAACGAAGTCTTGCTTGTAGGAAGACACACTTCTGGCATTAACACCGTTTCAGAAGGGAAAAACAGGGCACAGTTCTCATCCATGAAACACAATCTGCTTTAGAGCAAGAAGCACGCTCTTGCTTTCTAGAGTCTCTAATAAAGAGGGCAACGTGAGTGTGCTCAGAACAAAAGAACTGTGTTTCCTACACACGGACCATATCAAGTTCAACTCTGTTTCTGAAATTGATACAAACCACAGGTTGTCTAACATCCAATGCTTTTCAGGTAAGAGCGAGAAACGTGTGAGCTTCGTGAACAATCTTGCTTCGTTTGAGATGAAAAGTGACTGCGTTTACCTGAAACTATTCTTGCTTGTAGGAACACTCAGAGCCTGGCATTTAACACCGTTTCTGAAGGGAAACACACGGCACAGTTCTCATCCATGAAACACACTCTGCTTTAGAGCAAGAAGCACGCTCTTGCTTTCTAGAGTCTCTAATACAGAGGGAAACGTGAGTGTGCTCAGAACAAAGAACTGTGTTTCCTACACACACGGACCATATCTAGTTCAACTCTGTTTCTAAAATTGATAGAAACCCCAGGTCGTCTAACATCCAATGCTTTTCAGTTAAGAGCGAGAAACGTGTGGGCTTCGTGAACAATGTAGCTTCGTTTGAGGTGAAAAGTGACTGCGTTTACCTGAAACGACGTCTTGCTTGAAGAAAGACACAGAGCCTGGCATTTAACTCCGTTTCTGAAGGGAAACACACGCACAGTTCTCATCCATGAAACACACTCTGCTTTAGAGCAAGAAGCAAGCACTTGCTTTCTAGAGTCTCTAATACATAGGGAAACGTGAGTGTGCTCAGAACAAAGGAACTGTGTTTCCTACACACACGGACCATATCTAGTTCAACTCTGTTTCTGAAAAATGATACAAACCACAGGTCCTCTAACATCCAATGCTTTTCATTTAAGAGTGAGAAACGTGTGAGCTTCGTGAGCAATGTAACTTCATTTGAGCTGAAAGAGACTGTGTTTACCTGAAACGAAGTCGTGCTTGTAGGAAGACACACTTCTGGCATTTAACTCCGTTTCTGAAGGGAAACACATGGCACAGTTCTCATCCATGAAACACAATCTACTTTAGAGCAAGAAGCACGCTCTTGCTTTCTAGAGTCTCTAATACAGAGGGAAACATGAGTGTGCTCAGAACAAAAGAACTGTGTTTCCTACACACAGAGACCATATCTAGTTCAACTCTGTTTCTGAAACTGATACAAACCACAGGTCCACTAACATCCAATGCTTTTCAGTTAAGAGCGAGAAACGTGTGAGCTTCGTGAACAATGTAGCTTCTTTGAGCTGAAAAGTGACTGCGTTTACCTGAAACGAAGTCTTGCTTGTAGGAAGACACACTTCTGGCATTAACACCGTTTTAGAAGGGAAAAACAGGGCACAGTTCTCATCCATGAAACACAATCTGCTTTAGAGCAAGAAGCACGCTCTTGCTTTCTAGAGTCTCTAATAAAGAGGGCAACGTGAGTGTGCTCAGAACAAAAGAACTGTGTTTCCTACACACGGACCATATCAAGTTCAACTCTGTTTCTGAAATTGATACAAACCACAGGTTGTCTAACATCCAATGCTTTTCAGGTAAGAGCGAGAAACGTGTGAGCTTCGTGAACAATCTTGCTTCGTTTGAGATGAAAAGTGACTGCGTTTACCTGAAACTATTCTTGCTTGTAGGAACACTCAGAGCCTGGCATTTAACACCGTTTCTGAAGGGAAACACACGGCACAGTTCTCATCCATGAAACACACTCTGCTTTAGAGCAAGAAGCACGCTCTTGCTTTCTAGAGTCTCTAATACAGAGGGAAACGTGAGTGTGCTCAGAACAAAAGAACTGTGTTTCCTACACACACGGACCATATCTAGTTCAACTCTGTTTCTAAAATT
This sequence comes from Onychomys leucogaster, assembly GCA_949786385.1. Lineage (NCBI taxonomy): Eukaryota > Metazoa > Chordata > Mammalia > Rodentia > Cricetidae > Onychomys > Onychomys leucogaster. Next base: position 101,927 of record CATKUP010000398.1, read on the forward strand.
GATAGAAACCCCAGGTCATCTAACATCCAATGCTTTTCAGTTAACAGGGAGAAACTTGTGAGCTTTGTGAACAATGTAGCTTCGTTTCAGATGAAAAGTGACTGCGTTTACCTGAAACGAAGTATTGCTTGAAGAAAGACACAGAGCCTGGCATTTAACTCCATTTCTGAAGGGACACACACGGCACAGTTCTCATCCATGAAACACACTCTGCTTTAGAGCAAGAGGCACGCTCTTGCTTTCTAAAGTCTCTAATACTGAGGGAAACGTGAGTGTGCTCTGAACAAAAGAACTGCGTTTCCTACACACACGGACCATATCTAGTTCAACTCTGTTTCTGAAACTGATACAAACCACAGGTCCTCTAACATCCAATGCTTTTCAGTTAAGAGCGAGAAACGTGTGGGCTTCGTGAACAATGTAGCTTCGTTTGAGGTGAAAAGTGACTGCGTTTACCTGAAACGACGTCTTGCTTGAAGAAAGACACAGAGCCTGGCATTTAACTCCGTTTCTGAAGGGAAACACACGCACAGTTCTCATCCATGAAACACACTCTGCTTTAGAGCAAGAAGCAAGCACTTGCTTTCTAGAGTCTCTAATACATAGGGAAACGTGAGTGTTCTCAGAACAAAGGAACTGTGTTTCCTACACACACGGACCATATCTAGTTCAACTCTGTTTCTGAAAATGATACAAACCACAGGTCCTCTAACATCCAATGCTTTTCATTTAAGAGTGAGAAACGTGTGAGCTTCGTGAGCAATGTAACTTCATTTGAGCTGAAAGAGACTGTGTTTACCTGAAACGAAGTCGTGCTTGTAGGAAGACACACTTCTGGCATTTAACTCCGTTTCTGAAGGGAAACACACGCACAGTTCTCATCCATGAAACACACTCTGCTTTAGAGCAAGAAGCAAGCACTTGCTTTCTAGAGTCTCTAATACATAGGGAAACGTGAGTGTGCTCAGAACAAAGGAACTGTGTTTCCTACACACACGGACCATATCTAGTTCAACTCTGTTTCTGAAAATGATACAAACCACAGGTCCTCTAACATCCAATGCTTTTCAGTTAAGAGCGAGAAACATGTGAGCTTTGTGAACAATGAAGCTTCGTTTGAGCTCAAAAGTGACTGTGTTTACATGAAACGAAGTCTTGCTTGTAGGAAGGCACAGAGCCTGTCATTTAACTCCGTTTCTGAAGGGAAACACACGGCACAGTTCTCATCCATGAAACACATTCTGCATTAGAGCAAGAAGCACGCTCTTGCTTTCTAGAGTCTCTAATACAAAGGGAAACGTGAGTGTGCTCAGAACAAAAGAACTGTGTTTCCTACACACACAGACCATATCTAGTTCAACTCTGTTTCTGAAACTGATACAAACCACAGGTCCTCTAACATCCAATGCTTTTCAGTTAAGAGGGCGAAACGTGTGAGCTTTGTGAAAAATGTAGCTTGGTTTGAGCTGAAAAGTGACTGCATTTACCTGAAACGACGTCTTGCTTGTAGGAAGACACACGCCTGGCATTTAACTCCGTTTCTGAAGGGAAAATCACTGCACAGTTCTCATCCATGAAACACACTCTGCTTTAGAGCAAGAAGCATGCTCTTGCTTTCTGGAGTCTCTAATACAGAGGGAAACGTGAGTGTGCTCAGAACAAAAGAACTGTGTTTCCTACACACACGGACCACATCCTGTTCAACTCTGTTTCTGAAACTGATACAAACCACAGGTCCTCTAACATCCAATGCTTTTCAGTTAAGAGCGAGAAACTTGTGAGCTTTGTGAACAATGTAGCTTCGTTTGAGCTCAAAAGTGACTGCGTTTACCTGAAACGAAGTCTTGCTTGTAGGTAGGCACAGAGCCTGTCATTTAACTCCGTTTCTGAAGGGAAACACACGGCACAGTTCTCATCCATGAAACACAATCTGCTTTAGAGCAAGAAGCACGCTCTTGCTTTCTAGAGTCTCTAATACAGAGGGAAACGTGAGTGTGCTCAGAACAAAAGAACTGTGTTTCCTACACACACAGACCATATCTAGTTCAACTCTGTTTCTGAAACTGATACAAACCACAGGTCCTCTAACATCCAATGCTTTTCAGTTAAGAGGGAGAAACGTGTGAGCTTTGTGAACAATGTAGTTTCGTTAGAGCTGAAAAGTGACTGCGTTTACCTGAAACCAAGTCTTGCTTGTAGGAAGACATGGGCCTGGCATTTAACTCCGTTTCTGAAGGGAAACACACGGCACAGTTCTCATCCATGAAACACACTCTGCTTTAGAGCATAAGCACGCTCTTGCTTTCTAGAGTCCTAATACAGAGGGAAACGTGAGTGTGCTCAGAACAAAAGAACTGTGTTTCCTACAAACACAGACCATATCTAGTTCAACTCTGTTTCTGAAACTGATACAAACCACAGGTCCTCTAACATCCAATGCTTTTCAGTTAAGAGCGAGAAACGTGTGATCTTCGTGAACAATGTAGCTTCGTTTCAGCTGAAAAGTTACTGCGTTTACCGGAAACGAAGTCTTCCTTGAAGAAAGACACAGAGCCTGGCATTTAACTCCGTTTCTGAAGGGAAACACACAGCACAGTTTTCATCCATGAAACACACTCTGCATTAGAGCAAGAAGCACGCTCTTGCTTTCTAGAGTCTCTACTACAGAGGGAAACCTGAGTGTGCTCAGAACAAAAGAACTGTGTTTCCTACACACGGACCATATCTAGTTCAACTCTGTTTCTGAAACTGATACAAACCAAAGGTCCTCTAACATCCAATGCTTTTCAGTTAAGAGCGAGAAACCTGTGGGCTTTGTAAACAATGTAGCTTCGTTTGAGGTGAAAAGTGACTGCGTTTACCTGAAACGATGTCTTGCTTGAAGAAAGACACAGAGCCTGGCATTTAACTACGTTTCTGAAGGGAAACACACGGCACAGTTCTCATCCATGAAACACACTCTGCTTTAGAGCAAGAGGCACGCTCTTGCTTTCTAGAATCTCTAATACAGAGGGAAACGTGAGCGTGCTCAGAACAAAAGAACTGTGTTTCCTACACACACAGACCATATCTAGTTCAACTCTGTTTCTGAAACTGATACAAGCCACAGGTCCTCTAACATACAATTCTTTTCACTTAAGAGCGAGAAACGTGTGGGCTTTGTGAACAATGTAGCTTCGTTTGAGGTGAAAAGTGACTGTGTTTACCTGAAACGAAGTCTTCCTTGAAGAAAGACACAGAACCTGTCATTTAACTCCGTTTCTGAAGGGAAACACACGCCACAGTCCTCATCCATGAAACACATTCTGCTTTAGAGCAAGAAGCACGCTCTTGCTTTCTAGAATCTCTAATACAGAGGGAAACGTGAGTGTGCTCAGAACAAAACAACTGTGTTTACTACACACACAGACCATATCTAGTTCAACTCTGTTTCTGAAACTGATACAAACCACAGGTCCTCTAACATCCAATGCTTTTCAGTTAAGAGCGAGAAACTTGTGAGCTTTGTGAACAATGTAGCTTCGTTTGAGCTCAAAAGTGACTGCGTTTACCTGAAACGAAGTCTTGCTTGTAGTTAGGCACAGAGCCTGTCATTTAACTCCGTTTCTGAAGGGAAACACACGGCACAGTTCTCATCCATGAAACACAATCTGCTTTAGAGCAAGAAGCACGCTCTTGCTTTCTAGAGTCTCTACTGCAGAGGGAAACGTGAGTGTGCTCAGAACAAAAGAACTGTGTTTCCTACACACGGACCATATCTAGTTAAACTCTGTTTCTGAAACTGATACAAACCACAGGTCCTCTAACATCCAATGCTTTTCAGTTAAGAGCGAGAATCCTGTGGGCTTTGTAAACAATGTAGCTTCGTTTGATATGAAAAGTGACTGCGTTTACCTGAAACGATGTCTTGCTTGAAGAAAGACACAGAGCCTGGCATTTAACTACGTTTCTGAAGGGAAACACACGGCACAGTTCTCATCCATGAAACACACTCTGCTTTAGAGCAAGAGGCACGCTCTTGCTTTCTAGAATCTCTAATACAGAGGGAAACGTGAGCGTGCTCAGAACAAAAGAACTGTGTTTCCTACACACGCAGACCATATCTTGTTCAACTCTGTATCTGAAACTGATACAAGCCACAGGTTCTCTAACATACAATTCTTTTCAGTTAAGAGTGAGAAACGTGTGGGCTTTGTGAACAATGTAGCTTCGTTTGAGGTGAAAAGTGACTGTGTTTACCTGAAACGAAGTCTTCCTTGAAGAAAGACACAGAACCTGTCATTTAACTCCGTTTCTGAAGGGAAACACACGCCACAATCCTCATCCATGAAACACATTCTGCTTTAGAGCAAGAAGCACGCTCTTGCTTTCTAGAGTCTCTAATACAGAGGGAAACGTGAGTGTGCTCAGAACAAAAGAACTGTGTTTACTACACACACAGACCATATCTAGTTCAACTCTGTTTCTGAAACTGATACAAACCACAGGTCCTCTTACATCCAATTCTTTTCAGTTAAGAGCGAAAAACTTGTGAGCTTTGTGAACAATGTAGCTTCGTTTGAGCTCAAAAGTGACTGCGTTTACCTGAAACGAAGTTTTGCTTGTAGGTAGGCACAGAGCCTTTCATTTAACTCCGTTTCTGAAGGGAAACACACGGCACAGTTCTCATCCATGAAATACAATCTGCTTTAGAGCAAGAAGCACGCTCTTGCTTTCTAGAGTCTCTGATAAAGAGGGAAACGTGAGTGTGCGCAGAACAAAAGAACTGTGTTTCCTACACACGGACCATATCAAGTTCAACTCTGTTTCTGAAACTGATACAAACCACAAGTTATCTAACATCCAATGCTTTTCAGGTAAGAGCGAGAAACGTGTGAGCTTCGTGAACAATGTTGCTTCGTTTGAGATGAAAAGTGACTGCGTTTACCTGAAACGATTCTTGCTTGTAGGAAGACTCAGAGCCTGGAATTTAACTCCGTTTCTGAAGGGAAACACACGGCACAGTTCTCATCCATGAAACACACTCTGCTTTAGAGCAAGAAGCACGCTCTTGCTTTCTAGAGTCTCTAATACAGAGGGAAACGTGAGTGTACTCAGAACAAAAGAACTGTGTTTCCTACACACACGGACCATATCTAGTTCAACTCTGTTTCTAAAATTGATACAAACCCCAGGTCTTCTAACATCCAATGCTTCTCAGTTAAGAGGTAGAAACTTGTGAGCTTTGTGAACAATGTAGCTTCGTTAGAGCTGAAAAGTGACTGCGTTTACCTGAAACGAAGTATTGCTTGAAGAAAGACACAGAGCCTGGCATTTAACTTCATTTCTGAAGGGACACACACGGCACACTTCTCATCCATGAAACACACTCTGCTTTAGAGCAAGAAGCACGCTCTTGCTTTCTAGAGTCTCTAATACAGAGGGAAACGTGAGTGTGCTCAGAACAAAAGAACTGTGTTTCCTACACACACAGACCATATCTAGTTCAACTCTGTTTCTGAAACTGATACAAACCACAGGTCCTCTAACATCCAATGCTTTTCAGTTAAGAGGGCGAAACGTGTGAGCTTTGTGAAAAATGTAGCTTGGTTTGAGCCTAAAAGTGACTGCGTTTACCTGAAACGAAGTCTTGCTTGTAGGAAGACACACGCCTGGCATTTAACTCCGTTTCTGAAGGGAAAATCACTGCACAGTTCTCATCCATGAAACACACTCTGCTTTAGAGCAAGAAGCATGCTCTTGCTTTCTGGAGTCTCTAATACAGAGGGAAACGTGAGTGTGCTCAGAACAAAAGAACTGTGTTTCCTACACACACGGACCACATCCTGTTCAACTCTGTTTCTGAAACTGATACAAACCACAGGTCCTCTAACATCCAATGCTTTTCATTTAAGATCGAGAAACGTGTGAGCTTCGTGAGCAATGTAACTTCATTTGAGCTGAAAGAGACTGTGTTTACCTGAAACGAAGTCGTGCTTGTAGGAAGACACACTTCTGGCATTTAACTCCGTTTCTGAAGGGAAACACACGGCACAGTTCTCATCCATGAAACACATTCTGCATTAGAGCAAGAAGCTCGCTCTTGCTTTCTAGAGTCTCTAATACAGAGGGAAACGTGAGTGTGCTCAGAACAAAAGAACTGGGTTTCCTACACACACAGACCATATCTAGTTCAACTCTGTTTCTGAAACTGATACAAACCACAGGTCCTCTAACATCCAAGGCTTCTCAGTTAAGAGGGTGAAACTTGTGAGCTTTGTGAAAAATGTAGCTTGGTTTGAGCTGAAAAGTGACTGCGTTTACCTGAAACGAAGTCTTGCTTGTAGAAAGACACACGCCTGGCATTTAACTCCTTTTCTGAAGGGAAACTCACTGCACAGTTCTCATCCATGAAACACACTCTGTTTAGAGCAAGAAGCACGCTCTTGCTTTCTGGAGTCTCTAATACAGAGGGAAACGTGAGTGTGCTCAGAACAAAAGAACTGTGTTTCCTACACACACTGACCACATCCTGTTCAACTCTGTTTCTGAAACTGATACAAACCACAGGTCCTCTAACATCCAATGCTTTTCAGTTAAGAGGGAGAAACGTGTGAGCTTTGTGAACAATGTAGCTTCGTTAGAGCTGAAAAGTGACTGCGTTTACCTGAAACGAAGTCTTGCTTGTAGGAAGACATGCGCCTGGCATTTAACTCCGTTTCTGAAGGGAAACACACGGCACAGTTCTCATCCATGAAACACACTCTGCTTTAGAGCATAAGCACGCTCTTGCTTTCTAGAGTCCTAATACAGATGGAAATGTGAGTGTGCTCAGAACAAAAGAACTGTGTTTCCTACACACACAGACCACATCCTGTTCAACTCTGTTTCTGAAACTGATACAAACCACAGGTCCTCTAACATCCAATGCTTTTCAGTTAAGAGCGAGAAACTTGTGAGCTTTGTGAACAATGTAGCTTCGTTTGAGCTCAAAAGTGACTGCGTTTACCTGAAACGAAGTCTTGCTTGTAGGTAGGCACAGAGCCTGTCATTTAACTCCGTTTCTGAAGGGAAACACACGGCACAGTTCTCATCCATGAAACACAATCTGCTTTAGAGCAAGAAGCACGCTCTTGCTTTCTAGAGTCTCTAATACAGAGGGAAACGTGAGTGTGCTCAGAACAAAAGAACTGTGTTTCCTACACACACAGACCATATCTAGTTCAACTCTGTTTCTGAAACTGATACAAACCACAGGTCCTCTAACATCCAATGCTTTTCAGTTAAGAGGGAGAAACGTGTGAGCTTTGTGAACAATGTAGCTTCGTTAGACCTGAAAAGTGACTGCGTATACCTGAAACCAAGTCTTGTTGTAGGAAGACATGGGCCTGGCATTTAACTCCGTTTCTGAAGGGAAACACACGGCACAGTTCTCATCCATGAAACACACTCTGCTTTAGAGCATAAGCACGCTCTTGCTTTCTAGAGTCCTAATACAGAGGGAAACGTGAGTGTGCTCAGAACAAAAGAACTGTGTTTCCTACACACACAGACCATATCTAGTTCAACTCTGTTTCTGAAACTGATACAAACCACAGGTCCTCTAACATCCAATGCTTTTCAGTTAAGAGCGAGAAACGTGTGATCTTCGTGAACAATGTAGCTTCGTTTCAGCTGAAAAGTTACTGCGTTTACCTGAAACGAAGTCTTCCTTGAAGAAAGACACAGAGCCTGGCATTTAACTCCGTTTCTGAAGGGAAACACACAGCACAGTTTTCATCCATGAAACACACTCTGCATTAGAGCAAGAAGCACGCTCTTGCTTTCTAGAGTCTCTACTACAGAGGGAAACCTGAGTGTGCTCAGAACAAAAGAACTGTGTTTCCTACACACGGACCATATCTAGTTCAACTCTGATTCTGAAACTGATACAAACCAAAGGTCCTCTAACATCCAATGCTTTTCAGTTAAGAGCGAGAAACCTGTGGGCTTTGTAAACAATGTAGCTTCGTTTGAGGTGAAAAGTGACTGCGTTTACCTGAAACGATGTCTTGCTTGAAGAAAGACACAGAGCCTGGCATTTAACTACGTTTCTGAAGGGAAACACACGGCACAGTTCTCATCCATGAAACACACTCTGCTTTAGAGCAAGAGGCACGCTCTTGCTTTCTAGAATCTCTATTACAGAGGGAAACGTGAGTGTACTCAGAACAAAAGAACTGTGTTTCCTACACACACGGACCATATCTAGTTCAACTCTGTTTCTAAAATTGATACAAACCCCAGGTCTTCTAACATCCAATGCTTCTCAGTTAAGAGGTAGAAACTTGTGAGCTTTGTGAACAATGTAGCTTCGTTAGAGCTGAAAAGTGACTGCTTTTACCTGAAACGAAGTATTGCTTGAAGAAAGACACAGAGCCTGGCATTTAACTTCATTTCTGAAGGGACACACACGGCACACTTCTCATCCATGAAACACACTCTGCTTTAGAGCAAGAAGCACGCTCTTGCTTTCTAGAGTCTCTAATACAGAGGGAAACGTGAGTGTGCTCAGAACAAAAGAACTGTGTTTCCTACACACACAGACCATATCTAGTTCAACTCTGTTTCTGAAACTGATACAAACCACAGGTCCTCTAACATCCAATGCTTTTCAGTTAAGAGGGCGAAACGTGTGAGCTTTGTGAAAAATGTAGCTTGGTTTGAGCCTAAAAGTGACTGCCTTTACCTGAAACGAAGTCTTGCTTGTAGGAAGACACACGCCTGGCATTTAACTCCGTTTCTGAAGGGAAACTCACTGCACAGTTCTCATCCATGAAACACACTCTGCTTTAGAGCAAGAAGCATGCTCTTGCTTTCTGGAGTCTCTAATACAGAGGGAAACGTGAGTGTGCTCAGAACAAAAGAACTGTGTTTCCTACACACACGGACCACATCCTGTTCAACTCTGTTTCTGAAACTGATACAAACCACATGTCCTCTAACATCCAATGCTTTTCATTTAAGATCGAGAAACGTGTGAGCTTCGTGAGCAATGTAACTTCATTTGAGCTGAAAGAGACTGTGTTTACCTGAAACGAAGTCGTGCTTGTAGGAAGACACACTTCTGGCATTTAACTCCGTTTCTGAAGGGAAACACACGGCACAGTTCTCATCCATGAAACACATTCTGCATTAGAGCAAGAAGCACGCTCTTGCTTTCTAGAGTCTCTAATACAGAGGGAAACGTGAGTGTGCTCAGAACAAAAGAACTGGGTTTCCTACACACACAGACCATATCTAGTTCAACTCTGTTTCTGAAACTGATACAAACCACAGGTCCTCTAACATCCAAGGCTTCTCAGTTAAGAGGGTGAAACTTGTGAGCTTTGTGAAAAATGTAGCTTGGTTTGAGCTGAAAAGTGACTGCGTTTACCTGAAAAGAAGTCTTGCTTGTAGAAAGACACACGCCTGGCATTTAACTCCTTTTCTGAAGGGAAACTCACTGCACAGTTCTCATCCATGAAACACACTCTGTTTAGAGCAAGAAGCACGCTCTTGCTTTCTGGAGTCTCTAATACAGAGGGAAACGTGAGTGTGCTCAGAACAAAAGAACTGTGTTTCCTACACACACAGACCATATCTAGTTCAACTCTGTTTCTGAAACTGATACAAACCACAGGTCGTCTAACATCCAATGCTTTTCAGTTAAGAGGGAGAAACTTGTGAGCTTTGTGAACAATGTAGCTTCGTTAGAGCTGAAAAGTGACTGCGTTTACCTGAAACGAAGTCTTGCTTGTAGGAAGACATGCGCCTGGCATTTAACTCCGTTTCTGAAGGGAAACACACGGCACAGTTCTCATCCATGAAACACACTCTGCTTTAGAGCATAAGCACGCTCTTGCTTTCTAGAGTCCTAATACAGATGGAAATGTGAGTGTGCTCAGAACAAAAGAACTGTGTTTCCTACACACACAGACCACATCCTGTTCAACTCTGTTTCTGAAACTGATACAAACCACAGGTCCTCTAACATCCAATGCTTTTCAGTTAAGAGCGAGAAACTTGTGAGCTTTGTGAACAATGTAGCTTCGTTTGAGCTCAAAAGTGACTGCGTTTACCTGAAACGAAGTCTTGCTTGTAGGTAGGCACAGAGCCTGTCATTTAACTCCGTTTCTGAAGGGAAACACACGGCACAGTTCTCATCCATGAAACACAATCTGCTTTAGAGCAAGAAGCACGCTCTTGCTTTCTAGAGTCTCTAATACAGAGGGAAACGTGAGTGTGCTCAGAACAAAAGAACTGTGTTTCCTACACACACAGACCATATCTAGTTCAACTCTGTTTCTGAAACTGATACAAACCACAGGTCCTCTAACATCCAATGCTTTTCAGTTAAGAGGGAGAAACGTGTGAGCTTTGTGAACAATGTAGCTTCGTTAGAGCTGAAAAGTGACTGCGTTTACCTGAAACCAAGTCTTGCTTGTAGGAAGACATGGGCCTGGCATTTAACTCCGTTTCTGAAGGGAAACACACGGCACAGTTCTCATCCATGAAACACACTCTGCTTTAGAGCAAGAGGCACGCTCTTGCTTTCTAGAATCTCTAATACAGAGGGAAACGTGAGCGTGCTCAGAACAAAAGAACTGTGTTTCCTACACACACAGACCATATCTAGTTCAACTCTGTTTCTGAAACTGATACAAGCCACAGGTCCTCTAACATAAAATTCTTTTCACTTAAGAGCGAGAAACGTGTGGACTTTGTGAACAATGTAGCTTCGTTTGAGGTGAAAAGTGACTGTGTTTACCTGAAACGAAGTCTTCCTTGAAGAAAGACACAGAACCTGTCATTTAACTCCGTTTCTGAAGGGAAACACACGCCACAGTCCTCATCCATGAAACACATTCTGCTTTAGAGCAAGAAGCACGCTCTTGCTTTCTAGAATCTCTAATACAGAGGGAAACGTGAGTGTGCTCAGAACAAAACAACTGTGTTTACTACACAAACAGACCATATCTAGTTCAACTCTGTTTCTGATACTGATACAAACCACAGGTCCTCTAACATCCAATGCTTTTCAGTTAAGAGCGAGAAACTTGTGAGCTTTGTGAACAATGTAGCTTCGTTTGAGCTCAAAAGTGACTGCGTTTACCTGAAACGAAGTCTTGCTTGTAGTTAGGCACAGAGCCTGTCATTTAACTCCGTTTCTGAAGGGAAACACACGGCACAGTTCTCATCCATGAAACACAATCTGCTTTAGAGCAAGAAGCACGCTCTTGCTTTTTAGAGTCTCTACTGCAGAGGGAAACGTGAGTGTGCTCAGAACAAAAGAACTGTGTTTCCTACACACGGACCATATCTAGTTAAACTCTGTTTCTGAAACTGATACAAACCACAGGTCCTCTAACATCCAATGCTTTTCAGTTAAGAGCGAGAATCCTGTGGGCTTTGTAAACAATGTAGCTTCGTTTGATGTGAAAAGTGACTGCGTTTACCTGAAACGATGTCTTGCTTGAAGAAAGACACAGAGCCTGGCATTTAACTACGTTGCTGAAGGGAAACACACGGCACAGTTCTCATCCATGAAACACACTCTGCTTTAGAGCAAGAGGCACGCTCTTGCTTTCTAGAATCTCTAATACAGAGGGAAACGTGAGCGTGCTCAGAACAAAAGAACTGTGTTTCCTACACACGCAGACCATATCTTGTTCAACTCTGTATCTGAAACTGATACAAGCCACAGGTCCTCTTACATCCAATGCTTTTCAGTTAAGAGCGAAAAACTTGTGAGCTTTGTGAACAATGTAACTTCGTTTGAGCTCAAAAGTGACTGCGTTTACCTGAAACGAAGATTTGCTTGTAGGTAGGCACAGAGCCTGTCATTTAACTCAGTTTCTGAAGGGAAACACACGGCACAGTTCTCATCCATGAAACACAATCTGCTTTAGAGCAAGAAGCACGCTCTTGCTTTCTAGAGTCTCTGATAAAGAGGGAAACGTGAGTGTGCGCAGAACAAAAGAACTGTGTTTCCTACACACGGACCATATCAAGTTCAACTCTGTTTCTGAAACTGATACAAACCACAGGTTATCTAACATCCAATGCTTTTCAGGTAAGAGCGAGAAACGTGTGAGCTTCGTGAACAATGTTGCTTCGTTTGAGATGAAAAGTGACTGCGTTTACCTGAAACGATTCTTGCTTGTAGGAAGACTCAGAGCCTGGAATTTAACTCCGTTTCTGAAGGGAAACACACGGCACAGTTCTCATCCATGAAACACACTCTGCTTTAGAGCAAGAAGCACGCTCTTGCTTTCTAGAGTCTCTAATACAGAGGGAAACGTGAGTGTACTCAGAACAAAAGAACTGTGTTTCCTACACACACGGACCATATCTAGTTCAACTCTGTTTCTAAAATTGATACAAACCCCAGGTCTTCTAACATCCAATGCTTCTCAGTTAAGAGGTAGAAACTTGTGAGCTTTGTGAACAATGTAGCTTCGTTAGAGCTGAAAAGTGACTGCGTTTACCTGAAACGAAGTATTGCTTGAAGAAAGACACAGAGCCTGGCATTTAACTTCATTTCTGAAGGGACACACACGGCACAGTTCTCATCCATGAAACACACTCTGCTTTAGAGCAAGAAGCACGCTCTTGCTTTCTAGAGTCTCTAATACAGAGGGAAACGTGAGTGTGCTCAGAACAAAAGAACTGTGTTTCCTACACACACAGACCATATCTAGTTCAACTCTGTTTCTGAAACTGATACAAACCACAGGTCCTCTAACATCCAATGCTTTTCAGTTAAGAGGGCGAAACGTGTGAGCTTTGTGAAAAATGTAGCTTGGTTTAAGCCTAAAAGTGACTGCGTTTACCTGAAACGAAGTCTTGCTTGTAGGAAGACACACGCCTGGCATTTAACTCCGTTTCTGAAGGGAAACTCACTGCACAGTTCTCATCCATGAAACACACTCTGCTTTAGAGCAAGAAGCATGCTCTTGCTTTCTGGAGTCTCTAATACAGAGGGAAACGTGAGTGTGCTCAGAACAAAAGAACTGTGTTTCCTACACACACGGACCACATCCTGTTCAACTCTGTTTCTGAAACTGATACAAACCACAGGTCCTCTAACATCCAATGCTTTTCATTTAAGATCGAGAAACGTGTGAGCTTCGTGAGCAATGTAACTTCATTTGAGCTGAAAGAGACTGTGTTTACCTGAAACGAAGTCTTGCTTGTAGGAAGACACACTTCTGGCATTTAACTCCGTTTCTGAAGGGAAACACACGGCACAGTTCTCATCCATGATACACATTCTGCATTAGAGCAAGAAGCACGCTCTTGCTTTCTAGAGTCTCTAATACAAAGGGAAACGTGGGTGTGCTCAGAACAAAAGAACTGGGTTTCCTACACACACAGACCATATCTAGTTCAACTCTGTTTCTGAAACTGATACAAACCACAGGTCCTCTAACATCCAAGGCTTCTCAGTTTAGAGGGTGAAACTTGTGAGCTTTGTGAAAAATGTAGCTTGGTTTGAGCTGAAAAGTGACTGCGTTTACCTGAAACGAAGTCTTGCTTGTAGAAAGACACACGCCTGGCATTTAACTCCTTTTCTGAAGGGAAACTCACTGCACAGTTCTCATCCATGAAACACACTCTGTTTAGAGCAAGAAGCACGCTCTTGCTTTCTGGAGTCTCTAATACAGAGGGAAACGTGAGTGTGCTCAGAACAAAAGAACTGTGTTTCCTACACACACTGACCACATCCTGTTCAACTCTGTTTCTGAAACTGATACAAACCACAGGTCCTCTAACATCCAATGCTTTTCAGTTAAGAGGGAGAAACGTGTGAGCTTTGTGTACAATGTAGCTTCGTTAGAGCTGAAAAGTGACTGCGTTTACCTGAAACGAAGTCTTGCTTGTAGGAAGACATGCGCCTGGCATTTAACTCCGTTTCTGAAGGGAAACACACGGCACAGTTCTCATCCATGAAACACACTCTGCTTTAGAGCATAAGCACGCTCTTGCTTTCTAGAGTCCTAATACAGATGGAAATGTGAGTGTGCTCAGAACAAAAGAACTGTGTTTCCTACACACACAGACCATATCTAGTTCAACTCTGTTTCTGAAACTGATACAAACCACAGGTCCTCTAACATCCAATGCTTTTAGGTTAAGAGCGAGAAACGTGTGATCTTCGTGAACAATGTTGCTTCGTTTCAGCTGAAAAGTTACTGCGTTTACCTGAAACGAAGTCTTCCTTGAAGAAAGACACAGAGCCTGGCATTTAACTCCGTTTCTGAAGGGAAACACACAGCACAGTTTTCATCCATGAAACACACTCTGCATTAGAGCAAGAAGCACGCTCTTGCTTTCTAGAGTCTCTAATACAGAGGGAAACGTGAGTGTGCTCAGAACAAAAGAACTGTGTTTCCTACACACGGACCATATCTAGTTCAACTCTGTTTCTGAAACTGATACAAACCACAGGTCCTCTAACATCCAATGCTTTTCAGTTAAGAGCGAGAAACCTGTGGGCTTTGTAAACAATGTAGCTTCGTTTGAGGTGAAAAGTGACTGCGTTTACCTGAAACGATATCTTGCTTGAAGAAAGACACAGAACCTGTCATTTAACTCCGTTTCTGAAGGGAAACACACGCCACAGTCCTCATCCATGGAACACATTCTGCTTTAGAGCAAGAAGCACGCTCTTGCTTTCTAGAGTCTCTAATACAGAGGGAAACGTGAGTGTGCTCAGAAAAAAACAACTGTGTTTACTACACACACAGACCATATCTAGTTCAACTCTGTTTCTGAAAATGATACAAACCACAGGTCCTCTAACATCCAATTCTTTTCAGTTAAGAGGGAGAAACGTGTGAGCTTTGTGAACAATGTAGCTTCGTTTGAGCTCAAAAGTGACTGCGTTTACCTGAAACGAAGTCTTGCTTGTAGGTAGGCACAGAGCCTGTCATTTAACTCCGTTTCTGAAGGGAAACACACGGCACAGTTCTCATCCATGAAACACAATCTGCTTTAGAGCAAGAAGCACGCTCTTGCTTTCTAGAGTCTCTACTACAGAGGGAAACGTGAGCGTGCTCAGAACAAAAGAACTGTGTTTCGTACACACGGACCATATCTAGTTCAACTCTGTTTCTGAAACTGATACAAGCCACAGGTCCTCTAACATACAATTCTTTTCAGTTAAGAGCGAGAAACGTGTGGGATTTGTGAACAATGTAGCTTCGTTTGAGGTGAAAAGTGACTGCGTTTACCTGAAACGATGTCTTGCTTGAAGAAAGACACAGAGCCTGGCATTTAACTACGTTTCTGAAGGGAAACACACGCCACAGTCCTCATCCATGAAACACATTCTGCTTTAGAGCAAGAAGCACGCTCTTGCTTTCTAGAGTCTCTAATACAGAGGGAAACGTGAGTGTGCTCAGAACAAAAGAACTGTGTTTCCTACACACAGAGACCATATCTAGTTCAACTCTGTTTCTGAAACTGATACAAACCACAGGTCCTCTAACATCCAATGCTTTTCAGTTAAGAGCGAGAAACTTGTGAGCTTTGTGAACAATGTAGCTTCGTTTGAGCTCAAAAGTGACTGCGTTTACCTGAAACGAAGTCTTGCTTGTAGGTAGGCACAGAGCCTGTCATTTAACTCCGTTTCTGAAGGGAAACACACGGCACAGTTCTCATCCATGAAAAACCATCTGCTTTAGAGCAAGAAGCACGCTCTTGCTTTCTAGAGTCTCTAATAAAGAGGGAAACGTGAGTGTGCGCAGAACAAAAGAACTGTGTTTCCTACACACGGACCATATCAAGTTCAACTCTGTTTCTGAAACTGATACAAACCACAGGTTATCTAACATCCAATGCTTTTCAGGTAAGAGCGAGAAACGTGTGAGCTTCGTGAACAATGTTGCTTCGTTTGAGATGAAAAGTGACTGCGTTTACCTGAAACGATTCTTGCTTGTAGGAAGACTCAGAGCCTGGAATTTAACTCCGTTTCTGAAGGGAAACACACGGCACAGTTCTCATCCATGAAACACACTCTGCTTTAGAGCAAGAAGCACGCTCTTGCTTTCTAGAGTCTCTAATACAGAGGGAAACGTGAGTGTACTCAGAACAAAAGAACTGTGTTTCCTACACACACGGACCATATCTAGTTCAACTCTGTTTCTAAAATTGAATCTAACCCCAGGTCGTCTAACATCCAATGCTTCTCAGTTAAGAGGTAGAAACTTGTGAGCTTTGTGAACAATGTAGCTTCGTTAGAGCTGAAAAGTGACTGCGTTTACCTGAAACGAAGTATTGCTTGAAGAAAGACACAGAGCCTGGCATTTAACTTCATTTCTGAAGGGACACACACGGCACAGTTCTCATCCATGAAACACACTCTGCTTTAGAGCAAGAAGCACGCTCTTGCTTTCTAGAGTCTCTAATACAGAGGGAAACGTGAGTGTGCTCAGAACAAAAGAACTGTGTTTCCTACACACACAGACCATATCTAGTTCAACTCTGTTTCTGAAACTGATACAAACCACAGGTCCTCTAACATCCAATGCTTTTCAGTTAAGAGGGTGAAACGTGTTAGCTTTGTGAAAAATGTAGCTTGGTTTGAGCTGAAAAGTGACTGCGTTTACCTGAAACGAAGTCTTGCTTGTAGGAAGACACACGCCTGGCATTTAACTCCGTTTCTGAAGGGAAACACACGGCACAGTTCTCATCCATGAAACACATTCTGCATTAGAGCAAGAAGCACGCTCTTGCTTTCTAGAGTCTCTAATACAGAGGGAAACGTGAGTGTGCTCAGAACAAAAGAACTGGGTTTCCTACACACACAGACCATATCTAGTTCAACTCTGTTTCTGAAACTGATACAAACCACAGGTCCTCTAACATCCAATGCTTTTCAGTTAAGAGCGAGAAACGTGTGATCTTCGTGAACAATGTAGCTTCGTTTCAGCTGAAAAGTTACTGCGTTTACCTGAAACGAAGTCTTCCTTGAAGAAAGACACAGAGCCTGGCATTTAACTCCGTTTCTGAAGGGAAACACACAGCACAGTTTTCATCCATGAAACACACTCTGCATTAGAGCAAGAAGCACGCTCTTGCTTTCTAGAGTCTCTACTACAGAGGGAAACGTGAGTGTGCTCAGAACAAAAGAACTGTGTTTCCTACACACGGACCATATCTAGTTCAACTCTGTTTCTGAAACTGATACAAACCACAGGTCCTCTAACATCCAATGCTTTTCAGTTAAGAGCGAGAAACCTGTGGGCTTTGTAAACAATGTAGCTTCGTTTGAGGTGAAAAGTGACTGCGTTTACCTGAAACGATATCTTGCTTGAAGAAAGACACAGAGCCTGGCATTTAACTACGTTTCTGAAGGGAAACACACGGCACAGTTCTCATCCATGAAACACACTCTGCTTTAGAGCAAGAGGCACGCTCTTGCTTTCTAGAATCTCTAATACAGAGGGAAACGTGAGTGTGCTCAGAACAAAAGAACTGTGTTTCCTACACACACAGACCATATCTAGTTCAACTCTGTTTCTGAAACTGATACAAGCCACAGGTCCTCTAACATACAATTCTTTTCAGTTAAGAGCGAGAAACGTGTGGGCTTTGTGAACAATGTAGCTTCGTTTGAGGTGAAAAGTGACTGCGTTTACCTGAAACGAAGTCTTCCTTGAAGAAAGACACAGAACCTGTCATTTAAATCCGTTTCTGAAGGGAAACACACGCCACAGTCCTCATCCATGAAACACATTCTGCTTTAGAGCAAGAAGCACGCTCTTGCTTTCTAGAGTCTCTAATACAGAGGGAAACGTGAGTGTGCTCAGAACAAAACAACTGTGTTTACTACACACACAGACCATATCTAGTTCAACTCTGTTTCTGAAAATGATACAAACCACAGGTCCTCTAACATCCAATGCTTTTCAGTTAAGAGGGAGAAACGTGTGAGCTTTGTGAACAATGTAGCTTCGTTTGAGCTCAAAAGTGACTGCGTTTACCTGAAACGAAGTCTTGCTTGTAGGTAGGCACAGAGCCTGTCATTTAACTCCGTTTCTGAAGGGAAACACACGGCACAGTTCTCATCCATGAAACACAATCTGCTTTAGAGCAAGAAGCACGCTCTTGCTTTCTAGAGTCTCTACTACAGAGGGAAACGTGAGCGTGCTCAGAACAAAAGAACTGTGTTTCGTACACACGGACCATATCTAGTTCAACTCTGTTTCTGAAACTGATACAAGCCACAGGTCCTCTAACATACAATTCTTTTCAGTTAAGAGCGAGAAACGTGTGGGCTTTGTGAACAATGTAGCTTCGTTTGAGGTGAAAAGTGACTGCGTTTACCTGAAACGATGTCTTGCTTGAAGAAAGACACAGAGCCTGGCATTTAACTACGTTTCTGAAGGGAAACACACGGCACAGTTCTCATCCATGAAACACACTCTGCTTTAGAGCAAGACGCAAGCTCTTGCTTTCTAGAATCTCTAATACAGAGGGAAACGTGAGCGTGCTCAGAACAAAAGAACTGTGTTTCCTACACACACAGACCATATCTAGTTCAACTCTGTTTCTGAAACTGATACAAGCCACAGGTCCTCTAACATACAATTCTTTTCAGTTAAGAGCGAGAAACGTGTGGGCTTTGTGAACAATGTAGCTTCGTTTGAGGTGAAAAGTGACTGCGTTTACCTGAAACGAAGTCTTCCTTGAAGAAAGACACAGAACCTGTCATTTAACTCCGTTTCTGAAGGGAAACACACGCCACAGTCCTCATCCATGAAACACATTCTGCTTTAGAGCAAGAAGCACGCTCTTGCTTTCTAGAGTCTCTAATACAGAGGGAAACGTGAGTGTGCTCAGAACAAAAGAACTGTGTTTACTACACACACAGACCATATCTAGTTCAACTCTGTTTCTGAAACTGATACAAACCACAGGTCCTCTAACATCCAATGCTTTTCAGTTAAGAGCGAGAAACTTGTGAGCTTTGTGAACAATGTAGCTTCGTTTGAGCTCAAAAGTGACTGCGTTTACCTGAAACGAAGTCTTGCTTGTAGGTAGGCACAGAGCCTGTCATTTAATTCCGTTTCTGAAGGGAAACACACGGCACAGTTCTCATCCATGAAACACAATCTGCTTTAGAGCAAGAAGCACGCTCTTGCTTTCTAGAGTCTCTAATACAGAGGGAAACGTGAGTGTACTCAGAACAAAAGAACTGTGTTTCCTACAGACACGGACCATATCTAGTTCAACTCTGTTTCTAAAATTGATACAAACCACAGGTCGTCTAACATCCAAGGCTTCTCAGTTAAGCTGTAGAAACTTGTGAGCTTTGTGAACAATGTAGCTTCCTTTCAGATGAAAAGTTACTGCGTTTACCTGAAACGAAGTATTGCTTGAAGAAAGACACAGAGCCTGGCATTTAACTCCATTTCTGAAGGGACACACACGGCACAGTTCTCATCCATGAAACACACTCTGCTTTAGAGCAAGAGGCACGCTGTTGCTTTCTTGAGTCTCTAATACTGAGGGAACCGTGAGTGTGCTCTGAACAAAAGAACTGTGTTTCCTACACACACGGACCATATCTAGTTCAACTCTGTTTCTGAAACTGATACAAACCACAGGTCCTCTAACATCCAATGCTTTTCAGTTAAGAGCGATAAACGTGTGATCTTCGTGAACAATGTAACTTCATTTGAGCTGAAAGTGACTGTGTTTACCTGAAACGAAGTCTAGCTTGTAGGAAGACACACGCCTGGCATTTAACTCCGTTTCTGAAGGGAAACCTACGGCACAGTTCTCATCCATGAAACACACTCTGCTTTAGAGCAAGAAGCACGCTCTTGCTTTCTCGAGTCTCTAATACAGAGGGAAACGTGAGTGTGCTCAGAACAAAAGAACTGTGGTTCCTACACACACAGACCATATCTAGTTCAACTCTGTTTCTGAAACTGATACAAACCACAGGTCCTCTAACATCCAATGCTTTTCAGTTAAGAGGGAGAAACGTGTGAGCTTTGTGAACAATGTAGCTTCGTTTGAGCTGAAAAGTGACTGCGTTTACCTGAAACGAAGTCTTGCTTGTAGGAAGACACACGCCTGGCATTTAACACCGTTTCTGAAGGGAATCTCACTGCACAGTTCTAATCCATGAAACACACTCTGCTTTAGAGCAAGAAGCATGCTCTTGCTTTCTAGATTCTCTAATACAGAGGGAAACGTGAGTGTGCTCAGAACAAAAGAACTGTGTTTCCTACACACACGGACCACATCCTGTTCAACTCTGTTTCTGAAAATGATACAAACCACAGGTCCTCTAACATCCAAAGCTTTTCAGTTAACAGGGAGAAACGTGTGAGCTTTGTGAACAATGTAGCTTCGTTTGAGCTGAAAAGTGACTGCGTTTACCTGAAAAGATGTCTTGCTTGTAGGAAGACATGCGCCTGGCATTTAACTCTGTTTCTGAAGGGAAACACACGGCACAGTTCTCATCCATGAAACACACTCTGCTTTAGAGCATAAGCAAGCTCTTGCTTTCTAGAGTCCTAAAACAGAGGGAAACGTGAGTGTGCTCAGAACAAAAGAACTGTGTTTCCTACACACACAGACCATATCTTGTTCAACTCTGTTTCTGAAACTGATACAAACCACAGGTCCTCTAACATCCAATGCTTTTCATTTAAGAGCGAGAAACTTGTGAGCTTCGTGAACAATGTAGCTTCGTTTCAGCTGAAAAGTTACTGCGTTGACCTGAAACGAAGTCTTCCTTGAAGAAAGACACAGAGCCTGGCATTTAACTCTGTTTCTGAAGGGAAACACACGGCACAATTCTCATCCATGAAACACATTCTGCATTAGAGCAAGAAGCACGCTCTTGCTTTCTAGAGTCTCTAATACACAGGGAAACGTGAGTGTGCTCAGAACAAAAGAACTGTGTTTCCTACACACGGACCATATCTAGTTCAACTCTGTTTCTGAAACTGATACAAACCACAGGTCCTCTAACATCCAATGCTTTTCAGTTAAGAGGGCGAAACGTGTGAGCTTTGTGAACAATGTAGCTTCATTTGAGCTGAAAAGTGACTGCGTTTACCTGAAACGAAGTCTTGCTTGTAGGAAGACACACGCCTGGCATTTAACTCCGTTTCTGAAGGGAAACACACGGCACAGTTCTCTTCCATGAAACACCCTCTGCTTTAGAGCAAGAAGCACGCTCTTGCTTTCTAGAGTCTCTAATACAGAGGGAAACGTAAGTGTGCTCAGAACAAAAGAACTGTGTTTCCTACACACACGGACCACATCCTGTTCAACTCTGTTTCTGAAACTGACACAAACCACAGGCCCTCTAACATCCAATGCTTTTCAGTTAAGAGAGAGAAACGTGTGAGCTTTGTGAACAATGTAGCTTTGTTTGAGCTGAAAAGTGACTGCGTTTACCTGAAACGAAGTCTTGCTTGTAGGAAGACATGCGCCTGGCATTTAACTCTGTTTCTGAAGGAAAACACACGGCACAGTTATCATCCATGAAACACACTCTGCTTTAGAGCATAAGCACGCTCTGGCTTTCTAGAGTCCTAATACAGTGGGAAACGTGAGTGTGCTCAGAACAAAAGAACTGTGTTTCCTACACACACGGACCATATCTTGTTCAACTCTGTTTCTGAAACTGATACAAACCACAGGTCCTCTAACATCCAATGCTTTTCATTTAAGAGCGAGAAACTTGTGAGCTTCGTGAACAATGTAGCTTCGTTTCAGCTGAAAAGTTACTGCGTTGACCTGAAACGAAGTCTTCCTTGAAGAAAGACACAGAGCCTGGCATTTAACTCTGTTTCTGAAGAGAAACACAGGGCACAGTTCTCTTCCATGAAACACAGTCTGCTTTAGAGCAAGAAGCACGCTCTTGCTTTCTAGAGTCTCTAATACAGAGGGAAACGTGATTGTGCTCAGAACAAAAGAACTGTGTTTCCTACACACACGGACCATATCTAGTTCAACTCTGTTTCTGAAACTGATACAAACCACAGGTCGTCTAACATCCAAAGCTTTTTTGTTAAGAGTGAGAAAAGTGTGAGCTTCGTGAACAATATAGATTCGTTTGAGGTGAAAAGTGACTGCATTTACCTGAAATGAAGTCGTGCTTGTAGGAAGACACACTTCTTGCATTTAACTCCGTTTCTGAAGGGAAACACACGGCACAGTTCTCATCCATGAAACACAATCTACTTTAGAGCAAGAAGCACGCTCTTGCTTTCTAGAGTCTCTAATACAGAGGGAAACGTGAGTGTGCTCAGAACAAAAGAACTGTGTTTCCTACACACACAGACCATATCTAGTTCAACTCTGTTTCTGAAACTGATACAAACCACAGGTCCTCTAACATCCAATGCTTTTCAGTTAAGAGCGAGAAACGTGTGAGCTTTGTGAACAATGAAGCTTTGTTTGAGCTCAAAAGTGACTGTGTTTACAAGAAACGAAGTCTTGCTTGTAGGAAGGCACAGAGCCTGTCATTTAACTCCGTTTCTGAAGGGAAACACACGGCACAGTTCTCATCCATGAAACACAATCTACTTTAGTGCAAGAAGCACGCTCTTGCTTTCTAGAGTCTCTAATAAAGAGGGAAACGTGAGTGTGCACAGAACAAAAGAACTGTGTTTCCTACACACACAGACCATATCTAGTTCAACTCTGTTTCTGAAACTGATACAAACCACAGGTCCTCTACCATCCAATGCTTTTCAGTTAAGAGCGAGAAACGTGTGAGCTTTGTGAACAATGAAGCTTCATTTGAGCTCAAAAGTGACTGTGTTTACATGAAACGAAGTCTTGCTTGTAGGAAGGCACAGAGCCTGTCATTTAACTCCGTTTCTGAAGGGAAACACACGGCACAGTTCTCATCCATGAAACACAATCTACTTTAGAGCAACAAGCACGCTCTTGCTTTCTAGAGTCTCTAATAAAGAGGGAAACGTGAGTGTGGGCAGAACAAAAGAACTGTGTTTCCTACACACGGACCATATCAAGTTCAACTCTGTTTCTGAAACTGATACAAACCACAGGTTGTCTAACATCCAATGCTTTTCAGGTAAGAGCGAGAAACGTGTGAGCTTCGTGAACAATGTTGCTTCGTTTGAGATGAAAAGTGACTGCGTTTACCTGAAACGATTCTTGCTTGTAGGAAGACTCAGAGCCTGGCATTTAACTCCGTTTCTGAAGGGAAACACACGGCACAGTTCTCATCCATGAAACACACTCTGCTTTAGAGCAAGAAGCACGCTCTAGCTTTCTAGAGTCTCTAATACAGAGGGAAACGTGAGTGTACTCAGAAAAAAAGAACTGTGTTTCCTACACACACAGACCATATCTAGTTCAACTCTGTTTCTGAGACTGATACAAACCACAGGTCGTCTAACATCCAATGCTTTTCAGTTAAGAGCGAGAAACGTGTGAGCTTCGTGAACAATGTAACTTCGTTTGAGCTGAAAAGTGACTGCATTTACCTGAAACGAAGTCGTGCTTGTAGGAAACACACTTCTGGCATTTAACTCCGTTTCTGAAGGGAAACACACGGCACAATTCTCATCCATGAAACACATTCTGCATTAGAGCAAGAAGCACGCTCTTGCTTTCTAGAGTCTCTAATACACAGGGAAACGTGAGTGTGCTCAGAACAAAAGAACTGTGTTTCCTACACACGGACCATATCTAGTTCAACTCTGTTTCTGAAACTGACACAAACCACAGGCCCTCTAACATCCAATGCTTTTCAGTTAAGAGAGAGAAACGTGTGAGCTTTGTGAACAATGTAGCTTCGTTTGAGCTGCAAAGTGATTGCGTTTACCTGAAATGAAGTCTTGCTTGTAGGAAGACATGCGCCTGGCATTTAACTCTGTTTCTGAAGGAAAACACACGGCACAGTTATCATCCATGAAACACACTCTGCTTTAGAGCATAAGCACGCTCTGGCTTTCTAGAGTCCTAATACAGTGGGAAACGTGAGTGTGCTCAGAACAAAAGAACTGTGTTTCCTACACACACTGACCTTATCTTGTTCAACTCTGTTTCTGAAACTGATACAAACCACAGGTCCTCTAACATCCAATGCTTTTCATTTAGAGCGAGAAACGTGTTAGCTTCGTGAACAATGTAGCTTCGTTTCAGCTGAAAAGTTACTGCGTTGATCTGAAACGAAGTCTTCCTTGGGGAAAGACACAGAGCCTGGCATTTAACTCTGTTTCTGAAGGGAAACACACGGCACAGTTCTCATCCATGAAACACACTCTGCTTTAGAGCAAGAAGCACGCTCTTGCTTTCTAGAGTCTCTAATACAGAGGGAAACGTGATTGTGCTCAGAACAAAAGAACTGTGTTTCCTACACACACGGACCATATCTAGTTCAACTCTGTTTCTGAAACTGATACAAACCACAGGTCGTCTAACATCCAATGCTTTTTTGTTAAGAGTGAGAAAAGTGTGATCTTCGTGAACAATGTAGATTCGTTTGAGGTGAAAAGTGACTGCATTTACCTGAAACGAAGTCGTGCTTGTAGGAAGACACATTTCTGGCATTTAACTCCGTTTCTGAAGGGAAACACACGGCACAGTTCTCATCCATGAAACACAATCTACTTTAGAGCAAGAAGCACGCTCTTGCTTTCTAGAGTCTCTAATACAGAGGGAAACGTGATTGTGCTCAGAACAAAAGAACTGTGTTTCCTACACACACAGACCATATCTAGTTCAACTCTGTTTCTGAAACTGATACAAACCACAGGTCCTCTAACAACCAATGCTTTTCAGTTAAGAGCGAGAAACGTGTGAGCTTTGTGAACAATGTAGCTTCGTTTGAGCTGAAAAGTGACTGCGTTTACCTGAAACGAAGTCTTGCTTGTAGGAAGACACACGCCTGGCATTTAACTCCGTTTCTGAAGGGAATCTCACTGCACAGTTCTAATCCATGAAACACACTCTGCTTTAGAGCAAGAAGCATGCTCTTGCTTTCTAGAGTCTCTAATACAGAGGGAAACCTGAGTGTGCTCAGAACAAAAGAACTGTGTTTCCTACACACACGGACCACATCCTGTTCAACTCTGTTTCTGAAACTGATACAAACCACAGGTCCTCTAACATCCAATGCTTTTCAGTTAACAGGGAGAAACGTGTGAGCTTTGTGAACAATGTAGCTTCGTTTGAGCTGAAAAGTGACTGCGTTTACCTGTAAAGATGTCTTGCTTGTAGGAAGACATGCGCCTGGCATTTAATTCTGTTTCTGAAGGGAAACACACGGCACAGTTCTCATCCATGAAACACACTCTGCTTTAGAGCATAAGCAAGCTCTTGCTTTCTAGAGTCCTAAAACAGAGGGAAACGTGAGTGTGCTCAGAACAAAAGAACTGTGTTTCCTACACACACAGACCATATCTTGTTCAACTCTGTTTCTGAAACTGATACAAACCACAGGTCCTCTAACATCCAATGCTTTTCATTTAAGAGCGAGAAACTTGTGAGCTTCGTGAACAATGTAGCTTCGTTTCAGCTGAAAAGTTACTGCGTTGACCTGAAACGAAGTCTTCCTTGAAGAAAGACACAGAGCCTGGCATTTAACTCTGTTTCTGAAGGGAAACACACGGCACAGTTCTCTTCCATGAAACACACTCTGCTTTAGAGCAAGAAGCACGCTCTTGCTTTCTAGAGTCTCTAATACAGAGGGAAACGTGATTGTGCTCAGAACAAAAGAACTGTGTTTCCTACACACACAGACCATATCTAGTTCAACTCTGTTTCTGAAACTGATACAAACCACAGGTCGTCTAACATCCAATGCTTTACAGTTAAGAGTGAGAAACGTGTTAGCTTCGTGAACAATGTAACTTTGTTTGAGCTGAAAAGTGACTGCATTTACCTGAAACGAAGTCGTGCTTGTAGGAAACACACTTCTGGCATTTAACTCCGTTTCTGAAGGGAAACACACGGCACAATTCTCATCCATGAAACACATTCTGCATTAGAGCAAGAAGCACGCTCTTGCTTTCTAGAGTCTCTAATACACAGGGAAACGTGAGTGTGCTCAGAACAAAAGAACTGTGTTTCCTACACACGGATCATATCTAGTTCAACTCTGTTTCTGAAACTGACACAAACCACAGGCCCTCTAACATCCAATGCTTTTCAGTTAAGAGAGAGAAACGTGTGAGCTTTGTGAACAATGTAGCTTTGTTTGAGCTGAAAAGTGACTGCGTTTACCTGAAACGAAGTCTTGCTTGTAGGAAGACATGCGCCTGGCATTTAACTCTGTTTCTGAAGGAAAACACACGGCACAGTTATCATCCATGAAACACACTCTGCTTTAGAGCATAAGCACGCTCTGGCTTTCTAGAGTCCTAATACAGTGGGAAACGTGATTGTGCTCAGAACAAAAGAACTGTGTTTCCTACACACACTGACCATATCTTGTTCAACTCTGTTTCTGAAACTGATACAAACCACAGGTCCTCTAACATCCAATGCTTTTCATTTAAGAGCGAGAAACTTGTGAGCTTCGTGAACAATGTAGCTTCGTTTCAGCTGAAAAGTTACTGCGTTGACCTGAAACGAAGTCTTCCTTGAAGAAAGACACAGAGCCTGGCATTTAACTCTGTTTCTGAAGGGAAACACAGGGCACAGTTCTCTTCCATGAAACACAGTCTGCTTTAGAGCAAGAAGCACGGTCTTGCTTTCTAGAGTCTCTAATACAGAGGGAAACGTGATTGTGCTCAGAACAAAAGAACTGTGTTTCCTACACACACGGACCATATCTAGTTCAACTCTGTTTCTGAAACTGATACAAACCACAGGTCGTCTAACATCCAAAGCTTTTTTGTTAAGAGTGAGAAAAGTGTGAGCTTCGTGAACAATGTAGATTCGTTTGAGGTGAAAAGTGACTGCATTTACCTGAAATGAAGTCGTGCTTGTAGGAAGACACACTTCTTGCATTTAACTCCGTTTCTGAAGGGAAACACACGGCACAGTTCTCATCCATGAAACACAATCTACTTTAGAGCAAGAAGCACGCTCTTGCTTTCTAGAGTCTCTAATACAGAGGGAAACGTGAGTGTGCTCAGAACAAAAGAACTGTGTTTCCTACACACACAGACCATATCTAGTTCAACTCTGTTTCTGAAACTGATACAAACCACAGGTTGTCTAACATCCAATGCTTTTCAGGTAAGAGCGAGAAACGTGTGAGCTTCGTGAACAATGTTGCTTCGTTTGAGATGAAAAGTGACTGCGTTTACCTGAAACGATTCTTGCTTGTAGGAAGACTCAGAGCCTGGCATTTAACTCCGTTTCTGAAGGGAAACACACGGCACAGTTCTCATCCATGAAACACACTCTGCTTTAGAGCAAGAAGCACGCTCTAGCTTTCTAGAGTCTCTAATACAGAGGGAAACGTGAGAGTACTCAGAAAAAAAGAACTGTGTTTCCTACACACACAGACCATATCTAGTTCAACTCTGTTTCTGAGACTGATACAAACCACAGGTCCTCTAACATCCAATGCTTTTCAGTTAAGAGCGAGAAACGTGTGAGCTTCGTGAACATTGTAACTTCGTTTGAGCTGAAAAGTGACTGCATTTACCTGAAACGAAGTCGTGCTTGTAGGAAACACACTTCTGGCATTTAACTCCGTTTCTGAAGGGAAACACACGGCACAATTCTCATCCATGAAACACATTCTGCATTAGAGCAAGAAGCACGCTCTTGCTTTCTAGAGTCTCTAATACACAGGGAAACGTGAGTGTGCTCAGAACAAAAGAACTGTGTTTCCTACACACGGACCATATCTAGTTCAACTCTGTTTCTGAAACTGACACAAACCACAGGCCCTCTAACATCCAATGCTTTTCAGTTAAGAGAGAGAAACGTGTGAGCTTTGTGAACAATGTAGCTTCGTTTGAGCTGAAAAGTGACTGCGTTTACCTGAAATGAAGTCTTGCTTGTAGGAAGACATGCGCCTGGCATTTAACTCTGTTTCTGAAGGAAAACACACGGCACAGTTATCATCCATGAAACACACTCTGCTTTAGAGCATAAGCACGCTCTGGCTTTCTAGAGTCCTAATACAGTGGGAAACGTGAGTGTGCTCAGAACAAAAGAACTGTGTTTCCTACACACACTGACCATATCTTGTTCAACTCTGTTTCTGAAACTGATACAAACCACAGGTCCTCTAACATCCAATGCTTTTCATTTAGAGCGAGAAACGTGTTAGCTTCGTGAACAATGTAGCTTCGTTTCAGCTGAAAAGTTACTGCGTTGATCTGAAACGAAGTCTTCTTGAAGAAAGACACAGAGCCTGGCATTTAACTCTGTTTCTGAAGGGAAACACACGGCACAGTTCTCATCCATGAAACACACTCTGCTTTAGAGCAAGAAGCACGCTCTTGCTTTCTAGAGTCTCTAATACAGAGGGAAACGTGATTGTGCTCAGAACAAAAGAACTGTGTTTCCTACACACACGGACCATATCTAGTTCAACTCTGTTTCTGAAACTGATACAAACCACAGGTCCTCTAACATCCAATGCTTTTCAGTTAAGAGCGAGAAACGTGTGGGCTTTGTGAACAATGTAGCTTCGTTGAGGGGAAAAGTGACTGCGTTTACCAGAAACGAAGTCTTGCTTGTAGGAAGACACACTTCTGGCATTTAACTCCGTTTCTGAAGGGAAACACACGGCACAGTTCTCATCCATGAAACACATTCTGCATTAGAGCAAGAAGCACGCGCTTGCTTTCTAGAGTCTCTAATACAGAGGGAAATGTGAGTGTGCTCAGAACAAAAGAACTGTGTTTCCTACACACGGACCATATCTAGTTCAACTCTGTTTCTGAAACTGATACAAACCACATGTCCTCTAACATCCAATGCTTTTCAGTTAAGAGGGAGAAACGTGTGAGCTTTGTGAACAATGTAGCTTCGTTTGAGCTGAAAAGTGACTGCGTTTACCTGAAACGAAGTCTTGCTTGTAGGAAGACACACGCCTGGCATTTAACTCCGTTTCTGAAGGGAATCTCACTGCACAGTTCTCATCCATGAAACACACTCTGCTTTAGAGCATAAGCACGCTCTTGCTTTCTAGAGTCCTAATACAGAGGGAAACGTGAGTGTGCTCAGAACAAAAGAACTGTGTTTCCTACACACACAGACCATATCTTGTTCAACTCTGTTTCTGAAACTGATACAAACCACAGGTCCTCTAACATCCAATGCTTTTCATTTAAGAGCGAGAAACTTGTGAGCTTCGTGAACAATGTAGCTTTGTTTCAGCTGAAAAGTTACTGCGTTGACCTGAAACGAAGTCTTCCTTGAAGAAAGACACAGAGCCTGGCATTTAACTCTGTTTCTGAAGGGAAACACACGGCACAGTTCTCTTCCATGAAACACACTCTGCTTTAGAGCAAGAAGCACGCTCTTGCTTTCTAGAGTCTCTAATACAGAGGGAAACGTGATTGTGCTCAGAACAAAAGAACTGTGTTTCCTACACACACGGACCATATCTAGTTCAACTCTGTTTCTGAAACTGATACAAACCCCAGGTCCTCTAACATCCAATGCTTTTCATTTAAGAGCGAGAAACTTGTGAGCTTCGTGAACAATGTAGCTTTGTTTCAGCTGAAAAGTTACTGCGTTGACCTGAAACGAAGTCTTCCTTGAAGAAAGACACAGAGCCTGGCATTTAACTCTGTTTCTGAAGGGAAACACACGGCACAGTTCTCTTCCATGAAACACACTCTGCTTTAGAGCAAGAAGCACGCTCTTGCTTTCTAGAGTCTCTAATACAGAGGGAAACGTGATTGTGCTCAGAACAAAAGAACTGTGTTTCCTACACACACGGACCATATCTAGTTCAACTCTGTTTCTGAAACTGATACAAACCACAGGTCGTCTAACATCCAATGCTTTTTTGTTAAGAGTGAGAAAAGTGTGAGCTTCGTGAACAATGTAGATTCGTTTGAGGTGAAAAGTGTCTGCATTTACCTAAAATGAAGTCGTGCTTGTAGGAAGACACACTTCTTGCATTTAACTCCGTTTCTGAAGGGAAACACACGGCACAGTTCTCATCCATGAAACACAATCTACTTTAGAGCAACAAGCACGCTCTTGCTTTCTAGAGTCTCTAATAAAGAGGGAAACGTGAGTGTGCGCAGAACAAAAGAACTGTGTTTCCTACACACGGACCTTATCAAGTTCAACTCTGTTTCTGAAACTGATACAAACCACAGGTTGTCTAACATCAAATGCTTTTCAGGTAAGAGCGAGAAACGTGTGAGCTTCGTGAACAATGTTGCTTCGTTTGAGATGAAAAGTGACTGCGTTTACCTGAAACGATTCTTGCTTGTAGGAAGACTCAGAGCCTGGCATTTAACTCCGTTTCTGAAGGGAAACACACGGCACAGTTCTCATCCATGAAACACACTCTGCTTTGAGCAAGAAGCACGCTCTAGCTTTCTAGAGTCTCTAATACAGAGGGAAACGTGAGTGTACTCAGAAAAAAAGAACTGTGTTTCCTACACACACAGACCATATCTAGTTCAACTCTGTTTCTGAAACTGATACAAACCACAGGTCGTCTAACATCCAATGCTTTTCAGTTAAGAGCGAGAAACGTGTGAGCTTCGTGAACAATGTAACTTCGTTTGAGCTGAAAAGTGACTGCATTTACCTGAAACGAAGTCTTGCTTGTAGGAAGACACACGCCTGGCATTTAACTCCGTTTCTGAAGGGAATCTCACTGCACAGTTCTAATCCATGAAACACACTCTGCTTTAGAGCAAGAAGCATGCTCTTGCTTTCTAGAGTCTCTAATACAGAGGGAAACCTGAGTGTGCTCAGAACAAAAGAACTGTGTTTCCTACACACACGGACCACATCCTGTTCAACTCTGTTTCTGAAACTGATACAAACCACAGGTCCTCTAACATCCAATGCTTTTCAGTTAACAGGGAGAAACGTGTGAGCTTTGTGAACAATGTAGCTTCGTTTGAGCTGAAAAGTGACTGCGTTTACCTGAAAAGATGTCTTGCTTGTAGGAAGACATGCGCCTGGCATTTAACTCTGTTTCTGAAGGGAAACACACGGCACAGTTCTCATCCATGAAACACACTCTGCTTTAGAGCATAAGCAAGCTCTTGCTTTCTAGAGTCCTAAAACAGAGGGAAACGTGAGTGTGCTCAGAACAAAAGAACTGTGTTTCCTACACACACAGACCATATCTTGTTCAACTCTGTTTCTGAAACTGATACAAACCACAGGTCCTCTAACATCCAATGCTTTTCATTTAAGAGCGAGAAACTTGTGAGCTTCGTGAACAATGTAGCTTCGTTTCAGCTGAAAAGTTACTGCGTTGACCTGAAACGAAGTCTTCCTTGAAGAAAGACACAGAGCCTGGCATTTAACTCTGTTTCTGAAGGGAAACACACGGCACAGTTCTCTTCCATGAAACACACTCTGCTTTAGAGCAAGAAGCACGCTCTTGCTTTCTAGAGTCTCTAATACAGAGGGAAACGTGATTGTGCTCAGAACAAAAGAACTGTGTTTCCTACACACACAGACCATATCTAGTTCAACTCTGTTTCTGAAACTGATACAAACCACAGGTCGTCTAACATCCAATGCTTTACAGTTAAGAGTGAGAAACGTGTTAGCTTCGTGAACAATGTAACTTTGTTTGAGCTGAAAAGTGACTGCATTTACCTGAAACGAAGTCGTGCTTGTAGGAAACACACTTCTGGCATTTAACTCCGTTTCTGAAGGGAAACACACGGCACAATTCTCATCCATGAAACACATTCTGCATTAGAGCAAGAAGCACGCTCTTGCTTTCTAGAGTCTCTAATACACAGGGAAACGTGAGTGTGCTCAGAACAAAAGAACTGTGTTTCCTACACACGGATCATATCTAGTTCAACTCTGTTTCTGAAACTGACACAAACCACAGGCCCTCTAACATCCAATGCTTTTCAGTTAAGAGAGAGAAACGTGTGAGCTTTGTGAACAATGTAGCTTTGTTTGAGCTGAAAAGTGACTGCGTTTACCTGAAACGAAGTCTTGCTTGTAGGAAGACATGCGCCTGGCATTTAACTCTGTTTCTGAAGGAAAACACACGGCACAGTTATCATCCATGAAACACACTCTGCTTTAGAGCATAAGCACGCTCTGGCTTTCTAGAGTCCTAATACAGTGGGAAACGTGATTGTGCTCAGAACAAAAGAACTGTGTTTCCTACACACACTGACCATATCTTGTTCAACTCTGTTTCTGAAACTGATACAAACCACAGGTCCTCTAACATCCAATGCTTTTCATTTAAGAGCGAGAAACTTGTGAGCTTCGTGAACAATGTAGCTTCGTTTCAGCTGAAAAGTTACTGCGTTGACCTGAAACGAAGTCTTCCTTGAAGAAAGACACAGAGCCTGGCATTTAACTCTGTTTCTGAAGGGAAACACAGGGCACAGTTCTCTTCCATGAAACACAGTCTGCTTTAGAGCAAGAAGCACGGTCTTGCTTTCTAGAGTCTCTAATACAGAGGGAAACGTGATTGTGCTCAGAACAAAAGAACTGTGTTTCCTACACACACGGACCATATCTAGTTCAACTCTGTTTCTGAAACTGATACAAACCACAGGTCGTCTAACATCCAAAGCTTTTTTGTTAAGAGTGAGAAAAGTGTGAGCTTCGTGAACAATGTAGATTCGTTTGAGGTGAAAAGTGACTGCATTTACCTGAAATGAAGTCGTGCTTGTAGGAAGACACACTTCTTGCATTTAACTCCGTTTCTGAAGGGAAACACACGGCACAGTTCTCATCCATGAAACACAATCTACTTTAGAGCAAGAAGCACGCTCTTGCTTTCTAGAGTCTCTAATACAGAGGGAAACGTGAGTGTGCTCAGAACAAAAGAACTGTGTTTCCTACACACACAGACCATATCTAGTTCAACTCTGTTTCTGAAACTGATACAAACCACAGGTTGTCTAACATCCAATGCTTTTCAGGTAAGAGCGAGAAACGTGTGAGCTTCGTGAACAATGTTGCTTCGTTTGAGATGAAAAGTGACTGCGTTTACCTGAAACGATTCTTGCTTGTAGGAAGACTCAGAGCCTGGCATTTAACTCCGTTTCTGAAGGGAAACACACGGCACAGTTCTCATCCATGAAACACACTCTGCTTTAGAGCAAGAAGCACGCTCTAGCTTTCTAGAGTCTCTAATACAGAGGGAAACGTGAGAGTACTCAGAAAAAAAGAACTGTGTTTCCTACACACACAGACCATATCTAGTTCAACTCTGTTTCTGAGACTGATACAAACCACAGGTCCTCTAACATCCAATGCTTTCCAGTTAAGAGCGAGAAACGTGTGAGCTTTGTGAACAATGTAGCTTCGTTTGAGCTGAAAAGTGACTGCGTTTACCTGAAACGAAGTCTTGCTTGTAGGAAGACACACGCCTGGCATTTAACTCCGTTTCTGAAGGGAATCTCACTGCACAGTTCTCATCCATGAAACACACTCTGCTTTAGAGCATAAGCACGCTCTTGCTTTCTAGAGTCCTAATACAGAGGGAAACGTGAGTGTGCTCAGAACAAAAGAACTGTGTTTCCTACACACACAGACCATATCTTGTTCAACTCTGTTTCTGAAACTGATACAAACCACAGGTCCTCTAACATCCAATGCTTTTCATTTAAGAGCGAGAAACTTGTGAGCTTCGTGAACAATGTAGCTTTGTTTCAGCTGAAAAGTTACTGCGTTGACCTGAAACGAAGTCTTCCTTGAAGAAAGACACAGAGCCTGGCATTTAACTCTGTTTCTGAAGGGAAACACACGGCACAGTTCTCTTCCATGAAACACACTCTGCTTTAGAGCAAGAAGCACGCTCTTGCTTTCTAGAGTCTCTAATACAGAGGGAAACGTGATTGTGCTCAGAACAAAAGAACTGTGTTTCCTACACACACGGACCATATCTAGTTCAACTCTGTTTCTGAAACTGATACAAACCCCAGGTCCTCTAACATCCAATGCTTTTCATTTAAGAGCGAGAAACTTGTGAGCTTCGTGAACAATGTAGCTTTGTTTCAGCTGAAAAGTTACTGCGTTGACCTGAAACGAAGTCTTCCTTGAAGAAAGACACAGAGCCTGGCATTTAACTCTGTTTCTGAAGGGAAACACACGGCACAGTTCTCTTCCATGAAACACACTCTGCTTTAGAGCAAGAAGCACGCTCTTGCTTTCTAGAGTCTCTAATACAGAGGGAAACGTGATTGTGCTCAGAACAAAAGAACTGTGTTTCCTACACACACGGACCATATCTAGTTCAACTCTGTTTCTGAAACTGATACAAACCACAGGTCGTCTAACATCCAATGCTTTTTTGTTAAGAGTGAGAAAAGTGTGAGCTTCGTGAACAATGTAGATTCGTTTGAGGTGAAAAGTGTCTGCATTTACCTAAAATGAAGTCGTGCTTGTAGGAAGACACACTTCTTGCATTTAACTCCGTTTCTGAAGGGAAACACACGGCACAGTTCTCATCCATGAAACACAATCTACTTTAGAGCAACAAGCACGCTCTTGCTTTCTAGAGTCTCTAATAAAGAGGGAAACGTGAGTGTGCGCAGAACAAAAGAACTGTGTTTCCTACACACGGACCTTATCAAGTTCAACTCTGTTTCTGAAACTGATACAAACCACAGGTTGTCTAACATCAAATGCTTTTCAGGTAAGAGCGAGAAACGTGTGAGCTTCGTGAACAATGTTGCTTCGTTTGAGATGAAAAGTGACTGCGTTTACCTGAAACGATTCTTGCTTGTAGGAAGACTCAGAGCCTGGCATTTAACTCCGTTTCTGAAGGGAAACACACGGCACAGTTCTCATCCATGAAACACACTCTGCTTTGAGCAAGAAGCACGCTCTAGCTTTCTAGAGTCTCTAATACAGAGGGAAACGTGAGTGTACTCAGAAAAAAAGAACTGTGTTTCCTACACACACAGACCATATCTAGTTCAACTCTGTTTCTGAAACTGATACAAACCACAGGTCGTCTAACATCCAATGCTTTTCAGTTAAGAGCGAGAAACGTGTGAGCTTCGTGAACAATGTAACTTCGTTTGAGCTGAAAAGTGACTGCATTTACCTGAAACGAAATCGTGCTTGTAGGAAGACACACTTCTGGCATTTAACTCCGTTTCTGAAGGGAAACACACGGCACAATTCTCATCCATGAAACACATTCTGCATTAGAGCAAGAAGCACGCTCTTGCTTTCTAGAGTCTCTAATACACAGGGAAACGTGAGTGTGCTCAGAACAAAAGAACTGTGTTTCCTACACACGGACCATATCTAGTTCAACTCTGTTTCTGAAACTGATACAAACCACAGGTCCTCTAACATCCAATGCTTTTCAGTTAAGAGGGCGAAACGTGTGAGCTTTGTGAACAATGTAGCTTCATTTGAGCTGAAAAGTGACTGCGTTTACCTGAAACGAAGTCTTGCTTGTAGGAAGACACACGCCTGGCATTTAACTCCGTTTCTGAAGGGAAACACACGGCACAGTTCTCTTCCATGAAACACCCTCTGCTTTAGAGCAAGAAGCACGCTCTTGCTTTCTAGAGTCTCTAATACAGAGGGAAACGTAAGTGTGCTCAGAACAAAAGAACTGTGTTTCCTACACACACGGACCACATCCTGTTCAACTCTGTTTCTGAAACTGACACAAACCACAGGCCCTCTAACATCCAATGCTTTTCAGTTAAGAGGGAGAAACGTGTGAGCTTTGTGAATAATGTAGCTTCGTTTGAGCTGAAAAGTGACTGCGTTTACCTGAAACGAAGTCTTGCTTGTAGGAAGACATGCTCCTGGCATTTAACTCTGTTTCTGAAGGAAAACACACGGCACAGTTATCATCCATGAAACACACTCTGCTTTAGAGCATAAGCACGCTCTGGCTTTCTAGAGTCCTAATACGGAGGGAAACGTGAGTGTGCTCAGAACAAAAGAACTGTGTTTCCTACACACGGACCATATCTAGTTCAACTCTGTTTCTGAAACTGATACAAACCACATGTGCTCTAACATCCAATGCTTTTCAGTTAAGAGGGAGAAACGTGTGAGCTTTGTGGACAATGTATCTACGTTTGAGCTGAAAAGTGACTGCGTTTACCTGAAACGAAGTCTTGCTTGTAGGAAGACACACGCCTGGCATTTAACTCCGTTTCTGAAGGGAATCTCACTGCACAGTTCTAATCCATGAAACACACTCTGCTTTAGAGCAAGAAGCATGCTCTTGCTTTCTAGAGTCTCTAATACAGAGGGAAACGTGAGTGTGCTCAGAACAAAAGAACTGTGTTTCCTACACACACGGACCACATCCTGTTCAACTCTGTTTCTGAAACTGATACAAACCACAGGTCCTCTAACATCCAATGCTTTTCAGTTAACAGGGAGAAACGTGTGACCTTTGTGAACAATGTAGCTTCGTTTGAGCTGAAAAGTGACTGCGTTTACCTGAAAAGATGTCTTGCTTGTAGGAAGACATGTGCCTGGCATTTAACTCTGTTTCTGAAGGGAAACACATGGCACAGTTCTCATCCATGAAACACACTCTGCTTTAGAGCATAAGCACGCTCTTGCTTTCTAGAGTGCTAATACAGAGGGAAACGTGAGTGTGCTCAGAACAAAAGAACTGTGTTTCCTACACACACAGACCATATCTTGTTCAACTCTGTTTCTGAAACTGATACAAACCACAGGTCCTCTAACATCCAATGCTTTTCATTTAAGAGCGAGAATCTTGTGAGCTTCGTGAACAATGTAGCTTCGTTTGAGCTGAAAAGTGACTGCGTTTACCTGAAACGAAGTCTTGCTTGTAGGAAGACACACGCCTGGCATTTAACTCCGTTTCTGAAGGGAATCTCACTGCACAGTTCTCATCCATGAAACACACTCTGCTTTAGAGCATAAGCACGCTCTTGCTTTCTAGAGTCCTAATACAGAGGGAAACGTGAGTGTGCTCAGAACAAAAGAACTGTGTTTCCTACACACACAGACCATATCTTGTTCAACTCTGTTTCTGAAACTGATACAAACCACAGGTCCTCTAACATCCAATGCTTTTCATTTAAGAGCGAGAAACTTGTGAGCTTCGTGAACAATGTAGCTTTGTTTCAGCTGAAAAGTTACTGCGTTGACCTGAAACGAAGTCTTCCTTGAAGAAAGACACAGAGCCTGGCATTTAACTCTGTTTCTGAAGGGAAACACACGGCACAGTTCTCTTCCATGAAACACACTCTGCTTTAGAGCAAGAAGCACGCTCTTGCTTTCTAGAGTCTCTAATACAGAGGGAAACGTGATTGTGCTCAGAACAAAAGAACTGTGTTTCCTACACACACGGACCATATCTAGTTCAACTCTGTTTCTGAAACTGATACAAACCACAGGTCGTCTAACATCCAATGCTTTTTTGTTAAGAGTGAGAAAAGTGTGAGCTTCGTGAACAATGTAGATTCGTTTGAGGTGAAAAGTGTCTGCATTTACCTAAAATGAAGTCGTGCTTGTAGGAAGACACACTTCTTGCATTTAACTCCGTTTCTGAAGGGAAACACACGGCACAGTTCTCATCCATGAAACACAATCTACTTTAGAGCAACAAGCACGCTCTTGCTTTCTAGAGTCTCTAATAAAGAGGGAAACGTGAGTGTGCGCAGAACAAAAGAACTGTGTTTCCTACACACGGACCTTATCAAGTTCAACTCTGTTTCTGAAACTGATACAAACCACAGGTTGTCTAACATCAAATGCTTTTCAGGTAAGAGCGAGAAACGTGTGAGCTTCGTGAACAATGTTGCTTCGTTTGAGATGAAAAGTGACTGCGTTTACCTGAAACGATTCTTGCTTGTAGGAAGAATCAGAGCCTTGCATTTAACTCCGTTTCTGAAGGGAAACACACGGCACAGTTCTCATCCATGAAACACACTCTGCTTTAGAGCAAGAAGCACGCTCTAGCTTTCTAGAGTCTCTAATACAGAGGGAAACGTGAGTGTACTCAGAAAAAAAGAACTGTGTTTCCTACACACACAGACCATATCTAGTTCAACTCTGTTTCTGAAACTGATACAAACCACAGGTCGTCTAACATCCAATGCTTTTCAGTTAAGAGCGAGAAACGTGTCAGCTTCGTGAACAATGTAACTTCGTTTGAGCTGAAAAGTGACTGCATTTACCTGAAACGAAATCGTGCTTGTAGGAAGACACACTTCTGGCATTTAACTCCGTTTCTGAAGGGAAACACACGGCACAATTCTCATCCATGAAACACATTCTGCATTAGAGCAAGAAGCACGCTCTTGCTTTCTAGAGTCTCTAATACACAGGGAAACGTGAGTGTGCTCAGAACAAAAGAACTGTGTTTCCTACACACGGACCATATCTAGTTCAACTCTGTTTCTGAAACTGATACAAACCACAGGTCCTCTAACATCCAATGCTTTTCAGTTAAGAGGGCGAAACGTGTGAGCTTTGTGAACAATGTAGCTTCATTTGAGCTGAAAAGTGACTGCGTTTACCTGAAACGAAGTCTTGCTTGTAGGAAGACACACGCCTGGCATTTAACTCCGTTTCTGAAGGGAAACACACGGCACAGTTCTCTTCCATGAAACACCCTCTGCTTTAGAGCAAGAAGCACGCTCTTGCTTTCTAGAGTCTCTAATATAGAGGGAAACGTAAGTGTGCTCAGAACAAAAGAACTGTGTTTCCTACACACAGGGACCACATCCTGTTCAACTCTGTTTCTGAAACTGATACAAACCACAGGTCCTCTAACATCCAATGCTTTTCAGTTAACAGGGAGAAACGTGTGACCTTTGTGAACAATGTAGCTTCGTTTGAGCTGAAAAGTGACTGCGTTTACCTGAAAAGATGTCTTGCTTGTAGGAAGACATGTGCCTGGCATTTAACTCTGTTTCTGAAGGGAAACACACGGCACAGTTCTCATCCATGAAACACACTCTGCTTTAGAGCATAAGCACGCTCTTGCTTTCTAGAGTGCTAATACAGAGGGAAACGTGAGTGTGCTCAGAACAAAAGAACTGTGTTTCCTACACACACAGACCATATCTTGTTCAACTCTGTTTCTGAAACTGATACAAACCACAGGTCCTCTAACATCCAATGCTTTTCATTTAAGAGCGAGAATCTTGTGAGCTTCGTGAACAATGTAGCTTCGTTTCAGCTAAAAAGTTAC
Source organism: Onychomys leucogaster (assembly GCA_949786385.1). Lineage (NCBI taxonomy): Eukaryota > Metazoa > Chordata > Mammalia > Rodentia > Cricetidae > Onychomys > Onychomys leucogaster. The sequence goes on from CATKUP010000398.1 coordinate 141,189, forward strand.
TGCGTTGACCTGAAACGATGTCTTCCTTGAAGAAAGACACAGAGCCTGGCATTTAACTCTGTTTCTGAAGGGAAACACACGGCACAGTTCTCTTCCATGAAACACACTCTGCTTTAGAGCAAGAAGCACGCTCTTGCTTTCTAGACTCTCTAATACAGAGGGAAACGTGATTGTGCTCAGAACAAAAGAACTGTGTTTCCTACACACACGGACCATATCTAGTTCAACTCTGTTTCTGAAACTGATACAAACCACAGGTCGTCTAACATCCAATGCTTTTTTGTTAAGAGTGAGAAAAGTGTGAGCTTCGTGAACAATGTAGATTCGTTTGAGGTGAAAAGTGTCTGCATTTACCTAAAATGAAGTCGTGCTTGTAGGAAGACACACTTCTTGCATTTAACTCCGTTTCTGAAGGGAAACACACGGCACAGTTCTCATCCATGAAACACAATCTACTTTAGAGCAACAAGCACGCTCTTGCTTTCTAGAGTCTCTAATAAAGAGGGAAACGTGAGTGTGCGCAGAACAAAAGAACTGTGTTTCCTACACACGGACCTTATCAAGTTCAACTCTGTTTCTGAAACTGATACAAACCACAGGTTGTCTAACATCAAATGCTTTTCAGGTAAGAGCGAGAAACGTGTGAGCTTCGTGAACAATGTTGCTTCGTTTGAGATGAAAAGTGACTGCGTTTACCTGAAACGATTCTTGCTTGTAGGAAGACTCAGAGCCTGGCATTTAACTCCGTTTCTGAAGGGAAACACACGGCACAGTTCTCATCCATGAAACACACTCTGCTTTGAGCAAGAAGCACGCTCTAGCTTTCTAGAGTCTCTAATACAGAGGGAAACGTGAGTGTACTCAGAAAAAAAGAACTGTGTTTCCTACACACACAGACCATATCTAGTTCAACTCTGTTTCTGAAACTGATACAAACCACAGGTCGTCTAACATCCAATGCTTTTCAGTTAAGAGCGAGAAACGTGTGAGCTTCGTGAACAATGTAACTTCGTTTGAGCTGAAAAGTGACTGCATTTACCTGAAACGAAGTCTTGCTTGTAGGAAGACACACGCCTGGCATTTAACTCCGTTTCTGAAGGGAATCTCACTGCACAGTTCTAATCCATGAAACACACTCTGCTTTAGAGCAAGAAGCATGCTCTTGCTTTCTAGAGTCTCTAATACAGAGGGAAACCTGAGTGTGCTCAGAACAAAAGAACTGTGTTTCCTACACACACGGACCACATCCTGTTCAACTCTGTTTCTGAAACTGATACAAACCACAGGTCCTCTAACATCCAATGCTTTTCAGTTAACAGGGAGAAACGTGTGAGCTTTGTGAACAATGTAGCTTCGTTTGAGCTGAAAAGTGACTGCGTTTACCTGAAAAGATGTCTTGCTTGTAGGAAGACATGCGCCTGGCATTTAACTCTGTTTCTGAAGGGAAACACACGGCACAGTTCTCATCCATGAAACACACTCTGCTTTAGAGCATAAGCAAGCTCTTGCTTTCTAGAGTCCTAAAACAGAGGGAAACGTGAGTGTGCTCAGAACAAAAGAACTGTGTTTCCTACACACACAGACCATATCTTGTTCAACTCTGTTTCTGAAACTGATACAAACCACAGGTCCTCTAACATCCAATGCTTTTCATTTAAGAGCGAGAAACTTGTGAGCTTCGTGAACAATGTAGCTTCGTTTCAGCTGAAAAGTTACTGCGTTGACCTGAAACGAAGTCTTCCTTGAAGAAAGACACAGAGCCTGGCATTTAACTCTGTTTCTGAAGGGAAACACACGGCACAGTTCTCTTCCATGAAACACACTCTGCTTTAGAGCAAGAAGCACGCTCTTGCTTTCTAGAGTCTCTAATACAGAGGGAAACGTGATTGTGCTCAGAACAAAAGAACTGTGTTTCCTACACACACAGACCATATCTAGTTCAACTCTGTTTCTGAAACTGATACAAACCACAGGTCGTCTAACATCCAATGCTTTACAGTTAAGAGTGAGAAACGTGTTAGCTTCGTGAACAATGTAACTTTGTTTGAGCTGAAAAGTGACTGCATTTACCTGAAACGAAGTCGTGCTTGTAGGAAACACACTTCTGGCATTTAACTCCGTTTCTGAAGGGAAACACACGGCACAATTCTCATCCATGAAACACATTCTGCATTAGAGCAAGAAGCACGCTCTTGCTTTCTAGAGTCTCTAATACACAGGGAAACGTGAGTGTGCTCAGAACAAAAGAACTGTGTTTCCTACACACGGATCATATCTAGTTCAACTCTGTTTCTGAAACTGACACAAACCACAGGCCCTCTAACATCCAATGCTTTTCAGTTAAGAGAGAGAAACGTGTGAGCTTTGTGAACAATGTAGCTTTGTTTGAGCTGAAAAGTGACTGCGTTTACCTGAAACGAAGTCTTGCTTGTAGGAAGACATGCGCCTGGCATTTAACTCTGTTTCTGAAGGAAAACACACGGCACAGTTATCATCCATGAAACACACTCTGCTTTAGAGCATAAGCACGCTCTGGCTTTCTAGAGTCCTAATACAGTGGGAAACGTGATTGTGCTCAGAACAAAAGAACTGTGTTTCCTACACACACTGACCATATCTTGTTCAACTCTGTTTCTGAAACTGATACAAACCACAGGTCCTCTAACATCCAATGCTTTTCATTTAAGAGCGAGAAACTTGTGAGCTTCGTGAACAATGTAGCTTCGTTTCAGCTGAAAAGTTACTGCGTTGACCTGAAACGAAGTCTTCCTTGAAGAAAGACACAGAGCCTGGCATTTAACTCTGTTTCTGAAGGGAAACACAGGGCACAGTTCTCTTCCATGAAACACAGTCTGCTTTAGAGCAAGAAGCACGGTCTTGCTTTCTAGAGTCTCTAATACAGAGGGAAACGTGATTGTGCTCAGAACAAAAGAACTGTGTTTCCTACACACACGGACCATATCTAGTTCAACTCTGTTTCTGAAACTGATACAAACCACAGGTCGTCTAACATCCAAAGCTTTTTTGTTAAGAGTGAGAAAAGTGTGAGCTTCGTGAACAATGTAGATTCGTTTGAGGTGAAAAGTGACTGCATTTACCTGAAATGAAGTCGTGCTTGTAGGAAGACACACTTCTTGCATTTAACTCCGTTTCTGAAGGGAAACACACGGAACAGTTCTCATCCATGAAACACAATCTACTTTAGAGCAAGAAGCACGCTCTTGCTTTCTAGAGTCTCTAATACAGAGGGAAACGTGAGTGTGCTCAGAACAAAAGAACTGTGTTTCCTACACACACAGACCATATCTAGTTCAACTCTGTTTCTGAAACTGATACAAACCACAGGTTGTCTAACATCCAATGCTTTTCAGGTAAGAGCGAGAAACGTGTGAGCTTCGTGAACAATGTTGCTTCGTTTGAGATGAAAAGTGACTGCGTTTACCTGAAACGATTCTTGCTTGTAGGAAGACTCAGAGCCTGGCATTTAACTCCGTTTCTGAAGGGAAACACACGGCACAGTTCTCATCCATGAAACACACTCTGCTTTAGAGCAAGAAGCACGCTCTAGCTTTCTAGAGTCTCTAATACAGAGGGAAACGTGAGAGTACTCAGAAAAAAAGAACTGTGTTTCCTACACACACAGACCATATCTAGTTCAACTCTGTTTCTGAGACTGATACAAACCACAGGTCCTCTAACATCCAATGCTTTCCAGTTAAGAGCGAGAAACGTGTGAGCTTTGTGAACAATGTAGCTTCGTTTGAGCTGAAAAGTGACTGCGTTTACCTGAAACGAAGTCTTGCTTGTAGGAAGACACACGCCTGGCATTTAACTCCGTTTCTGAAGGGAATCTCACTGCACAGTTCTCATCCATGAAACACACTCTGCTTTAGAGCATAAGCACGCTCTTGCTTTCTAGAGTCCTAATACAGAGGGAAACGTGAGTGTGCTCAGAACAAAAGAACTGTGTTTCCTATACACACAGACCATATCTTGTTCAACTCTGTTTCTGAAACTGATACAAACCACAGGTCCTCTAACATCCAATGCTTTTCATTTAAGAGCGAGAAACTTGTGAGCTTCGTGAACAATGTAGCTTTGTTTCAGCTGAAAAGTTACTGCGTTGACCTGAAACGAAGTCTTCCTTGAAGAAAGACACAGAGCCTGGCATTTAACTCTGTTTCTGAAGGGAAACACACGGCACAGTTCTCTTCCATGAAACACACTCTGCTTTAGAGCAAGAAGCACGCTCTTGCTTTCTAGAGTCTCTAATACAGAGGGAAACGTGATTGTGCTCAGAACAAAAGAACTGTGTTTCCTACACACACGGACCATATCTAGTTCAACTCTGTTTCTGAAACTGATACAAACCCCAGGTCCTCTAACATCCAATGCTTTTCATTTAAGAGCGAGAAACTTGTGAGCTTCGTGAACAATGTAGCTTTGTTTCAGCTGAAAAGTTACTGCGTTGACCTGAAACGAAGTCTTCCTTGAAGAAAGACACAGAGCCTGGCATTTAACTCTGTTTCTGAAGGGAAACACACGGCACAGTTCTCTTCCATGAAACACACTCTGCTTTAGAGCAAGAAGCACGCTCTTGCTTTCTAGAGTCTCTAATACAGAGGGAAACGTGATTGTGCTCAGAACAAAAGAACTGTGTTTCCTACACACACGGACCATATCTAGTTCAACTCTGTTTCTGAAACTGATACAAACCACAGGTCGTCTAACATCCAATGCTTTTTTGTTAAGAGTGAGAAAAGTGTGAGCTTCGTGAACAATGTAGATTCGTTTGAGGTGAAAAGTGTCTGCATTTACCTAAAATGAAGTCGTGCTTGTAGGAAGACACACTTCTTGCATTTAACTCCGTTTCTGAAGGGAAACACACGGCACAGTTCTCATCCATGAAACACAATCTACTTTAGAGCAACAAGCACGCTCTTGCTTTCTAGAGTCTCTAATAAAGAGGGAAACGTGAGTGTGCGCAGAACAAAAGAACTGTGTTTCCTACACACGGACCTTATCAAGTTCAACTCTGTTTCTGAAACTGATACAAACCACAGGTTGTCTAACATCAAATGCTTTTCAGGTAAGAGCGAGAAACGTGTGAGCTTCGTGAACAATGTTGCTTCGTTTGAGATGAAAAGTGACTGCGTTTACCTGAAACGATTCTTGCTTGTAGGAAGACTCAGAGCCTGGCATTTAACTCCGTTTCTGAAGGGAAACACACGGCACAGTTCTCATCCATGAAACACACTCTGCTTTGAGCAAGAAGCACGCTCTAGCTTTCTAGAGTCTCTAATACAGAGGGAAACGTGAGTGTACTCAGAAAAAAAGAACTGTGTTTCCTACACACACAGACCATATCTAGTTCAACTCTGTTTCTGAAACTGATACAAACCACAGGTCGTCTAACATCCAATGCTTTTCAGTTAAGAGCGAGAAACGTGTGAGCTTCGTGAACAATGTAACTTCGTTTGAGCTGAAAAGTGACTGCATTTACCTGAAACGAAATCGTGCTTGTAGGAAGACACACTTCTGGCATTTAACTCCGTTTCTGAAGGGAAACACACGGCACAATTCTCATCCATGAAACACATTCTGCATTAGAGCAAGAAGCACGCTCTTGCTTTCTAGAGTCTCTAATACACAGGGAAACGTGAGTGTGCTCAGAACAAAAGAACTGTGTTTCCTACACACGGACCATATCTAGTTCAACTCTGTTTCTGAAACTGATACAAACCACAGGTCCTCTAACATCCAATGCTTTTCAGTTAAGAGGGCGAAACGTGTGAGCTTTGTGAACAATGTAGCTTCATTTGAGCTGAAAAGTGACTGCGTTTACCTGAAACGAAGTCTTGCTTGTAGGAAGACACACGCCTGGCATTTAACTCCGTTTCTGAAGGGAAACACACGGCACAGTTCTCTTCCATGAAACACCCTCTGCTTTAGAGCAAGAAGCACGCTCTTGCTTTCTAGAGTCTCTAATACAGAGGGAAACGTAAGTGTGCTCAGAACAAAAGAACTGTGTTTCCTACACACACGGACCACATCCTGTTCAACTCTGTTTCTGAAACTGACACAAACCACAGGCCCTCTAACATCCAATGCTTTTCAGTTAAGAGGGAGAAACGTGTGAGCTTTGTGAATAATGTAGCTTCGTTTGAGCTGAAAAGTGACTGCGTTTACCTGAAACGAAGTCTTGCTTGTAGGAAGACATGCTCCTGGCATTTAACTCTGTTTCTGAAGGAAAACACACGGCACAGTTATCATCCATGAAACACACTCTGCTTTAGAGCATAAGCACGCTCTGGCTTTCTAGAGTCCTAATACGGAGGGAAACGTGAGTGTGCTCAGAACAAAAGAACTGTGTTTCCTACACACGGACCATATCTAGTTCAACTCTGTTTCTGAAACTGATACAAACCACATGTGCTCTAACATCCAATGCTTTTCAGTTAAGAGGGAGAAACGTGTGAGCTTTGTGGACAATGTATCTACGTTTGAGCTGAAAAGTGACTGCGTTTACCTGAAACGAAGTCTTGCTTGTAGGAAGACACACGCCTGGCATTTAACTCCGTTTCTGAAGGGAATCTCACTGCACAGTTCTAATCCATGAAACACACTCTGCTTTAGAGCAAGAAGCATGCTCTTGCTTTCTAGAGTCTCTAATACAGAGGGAAACGTGAGTGTGCTCAGAACAAAAGAACTGTGTTTCCTACACACACAGACCACATCCTGTTCAACTCTGTTTCTGAAACTGATACAAACCACAGGTCCTCTAACATCCAATGCTTTTCAGTTAACAGGGAGAAACGTGTGACCTTTGTGAACAATGTAGCTTCGTTTGAGCTGAAAAGTGACTGCGTTTACCTGAAAAGATGTCTTGCTTGTAGGAAGACATGTGCCTGGCATTTAACTCTGTTTCTGAAGGGAAACACATGGCACAGTTCTCATCCATGAAACACACTCTGCTTTAGAGCATAAGCACGCTCTTGCTTTCTAGAGTGCTAATACAGAGGGAAACGTGAGTGTGCTCAGAACAAAAGAACTGTGTTTCCTACACACACAGACCATATCTTGTTCAACTCTGTTTCTGAAACTGATACAAACCACAGGTCCTCTAACATCCAATGCTTTTCATTTAAGAGCGAGAATCTTGTGAGCTTCGTGAACAATGTAGCTTCGTTTGAGCTGAAAAGTGACTGCGTTTACCTGAAACGAAGTCTTGCTTGTAGGAAGACACACGCCTGGCATTTAACTCCGTTTCTGAAGGGAATCTCACTGCACAGTTCTCATCCATGAAACACACTCTGCTTTAGAGCATAAGCACGCTCTTGCTTTCTAGAGTCCTAATACAGAGGGAAACGTGAGTGTGCTCAGAACAAAAGAACTGTGTTTCCTACACACACAGACCATATCTTGTTCAACTCTGTTTCTGAAACTGATACAAACCACAGGTCCTCTAACATCCAATGCTTTTCATTTAAGAGCGAGAAACTTGTGAGCTTCGTGAACAATGTAGCTTTGTTTCAGCTGAAAAGTTACTGCGTTGACCTGAAACGAAGTCTTCCTTGAAGAAAGACACAGAGCCTGGCATTTAACTCTGTTTCTGAAGGGAAACACACGGCACAGTTCTCTTCCATGAAACACACTCTGCTTTAGAGCAAGAAGCACGCTCTTGCTTTCTAGAGTCTCTAATACAGAGGGAAACGTGATTGTGCTCAGAACAAAAGAACTGTGTTTCCTACACACACGGACCATATCTAGTTCAACTCTGTTTCTGAAACTGATACAAACCACAGGTCGTCTAACATCCAATGCTTTTTTGTTAAGAGTGAGAAAAGTGTGAGCTTCGTGAACAATGTAGATTCGTTTGAGGTGAAAAGTGTCTGCATTTACCTAAAATGAAGTCGTGCTTGTAGGAAGACACACTTCTTGCATTTAACTCCGTTTCTGAAGGGAAACACACGGCACAGTTCTCATCCATGAAACACAATCTACTTTAGAGCAACAAGCACGCTCTTGCTTTCTAGAGTCTCTAATAAAGAGGGAAACGTGAGTGTGCGCAGAACAAAAGAACTGTGTTTCCTACACACGGACCTTATCAAGTTCAACTCTGTTTCTGAAACTGATACAAACCACAGGTTGTCTAACATCAAATGCTTTTCAGGTAAGAGCGAGAAACGTGTGAGCTTCGTGAACAATGTTGCTTCGTTTGAGATGAAAAGTGACTGCGTTTACCTGAAACGATTCTTGCTTGTAGGAAGAATCAGAGCCTTGCATTTAACTCCGTTTCTGAAGGGAAACACACGGCACAGTTCTCATCCATGAAACACACTCTGCTTTAGAGCAAGAAGCACGCTCTAGCTTTCTAGAGTCTCTAATACAGAGGGAAACGTGAGTGTACTCAGAAAAAAAGAACTGTGTTTCCTACACACACAGACCATATCTAGTTCAACTCTGTTTCTGAAACTGATACAAACCACAGGTCGTCTAACATCCAATGCTTTTCAGTTAAGAGCGAGAAACGTGTCAGCTTCGTGAACAATGTAACTTCGTTTGAGCTGAAAAGTGACTGCATTTACCTGAAACGAAATCGTGCTTGTAGGAAGACACACTTCTGGCATTTAACTCCGTTTCTGAAGGGAAACACACGGCACAATTCTCATCCATGAAACACATTCTGCATTAGAGCAAGAAGCACGCTCTTGCTTTCTAGAGTCTCTAATACACAGGGAAACGTGAGTGTGCTCAGAACAAAAGAACTGTGTTTCCTACACACGGACCATATCTAGTTCAACTCTGTTTCTGAAACTGATACAAACCACAGGTCCTCTAACATCCAATGCTTTTCAGTTAAGAGGGCGAAACGTGTGAGCTTTGTGAACAATGTAGCTTCATTTGAGCTGAAAAGTGACTGCGTTTACCTGAAACGAAGTCTTGCTTGTAGGAAGACACACGCCTGGCATTTAACTCCGTTTCTGAAGGGAAACACACGGCACAGTTCTCTTCCATGAAACACCCTCTGCTTTAGAGCAAGAAGCACGCTCTTGCTTTCTAGAGTCTCTAATATAGAGGGAAACGTAAGTGTGCTCAGAACAAAAGAACTGTGTTTCCTACACACAGGGACCACATCCTGTTCAACTCTGTTTCTGAAACTGATACAAACCACAGGTCCTCTAACATCCAATGCTTTTCAGTTAACAGGGAGAAACGTGTGACCTTTGTGAACAATGTAGCTTCGTTTGAGCTGAAAAGTGACTGCGTTTACCTGAAAAGATGTCTTGCTTGTAGGAAGACATGTGCCTGGCATTTAACTCTGTTTCTGAAGGGAAACACACGGCACAGTTCTCATCCATGAAACACACTCTGCTTTAGAGCATAAGCACGCTCTTGCTTTCTAGAGTGCTAATACAGAGGGAAACGTGAGTGTGCTCAGAACAAAAGAACTGTGTTTCCTACACACACAGACCATATCTTGTTCAACTCTGTTTCTGAAACTGATACAAACCACAGGTCCTCTAACATCCAATGCTTTTCATTTAAGAGCGAGAATCTTGTGAGCTTCGTGAACAATGTAGCTTCGTTTCAGCTAAAAAGTTACTGCGTTGACCTGAAACGATGTCTTCCTTGAAGAAAGACACAGAGCCTGGCATTTAACTCTGTTTCTGAAGGGAAACACACGGCACAGTTCTCTTCCATGAAACACACTCTGCTTTAGAGCAAGAAGCACGCTCTTGCTTTCTAGACTCTCTAATACAGAGGGAAACGTGATTGTGCTCAGAACAAAAGAACTGTGTTTCCTACACACACGGACCATATCTAGTTCAACTCTGTTTCTGAAACTGATACAAACCACAGGTCGTCTAACATCCAATGCTTTTTTGTTAAGAGTGAGAAAAGTGTGAGCTTCGTGAACAATGTAGGTTCGTTTGAGGTGAAAAGTGACTGCATTTACCTGAAATGAAGTCGTGCTTGTAGGAAGACACACTTCTTGCATTTAACTCCGTTTCTGAAGGGAAACACACGGCACAGTTCTCATCCATGAAACACAATCTACTTTAGAGCAACAAGCACGCTCTTGCTTTCTAGAGTCTCTAATAAAGAGGGAAACGTGAGTGTGCGCAGAACAAAAGAACTGTGTTACCTACACACGGACCATATCAAGTTCAACTCTGTTTCTGAAACTGATACAAACCACAGGTTGTCTAACATCCAATGCTTTTCAGGTAAGAGCGAGAAACGTGTGAGCTTCGTGAACAATGTTGCTTCGTTTGAGATGAAAAGTGACTGCGTTTACCTGAAACGATTCTTGCTTGTAGGAAGACTCAGAGCCTGGCATTTAACTCCGTTTCTGAAGGGAAACACACGGCACAGTTCTCATCCATGAAACACACTCTGCTTTAGAGCAAGAAGCACGCTCTAGCTTTCTAGAGTCTCTAATACAGAGGGAAACGTGAGTGTACTCAGAAAAAAAGAACTGTGTTTCCTACACACGCAGACCATATCTAGTTCAACTCTGTTTCTGAAACTGATACAAACCACAGGTCTTCTAACATCCAATGCTTTTCAGTTAAGAGCGAGAAACGTGTGAGCTTCGTGAACAATGTAACTTCGTTTGAGCTGAAAAGTTACTGCATTTACCTGAAACGAAGTCGTGCTTGTAGGAAGACACACTTCTGGCATTTAACTCCGTTTCTGAAGGGAAACACACGGCACAATTCTCATCCATGAAACACATTCTGCATTAGAGCAAGAAGCACGCTCCTGCTTTCTAGAGTCTCTAATACACAGGGAAACGTGAGTGTGCTCAGAACAAAAGAACTGTGTTTCCTACACACAGACCATATCTAGTTCAACTCTGTTTCTGAAACTGATACAAACCACAGGTCCTCTAACATCCAATGCTTTTCAGTTAAGAGGGGGAAACGTGTGAGCTTTGTGAACAATGTAGCTTCATTTGAGCTGAAAAGTGACTGCGTTTACCTGAAACGAAGTCTTGCTTGTAGGAAGACACACGCCTGGCACTTAACTCCGTTTCTGAAGGGAAACACACGGCACAGTTCTCTTCCATGAAACACCCTCTGCTTTAGAGCAAGGAGCACGCTCTTGCTTTCTAGAGTCTCTAATACAGAGGGAAACGTAAGTGTGCTCAGAACAAAAGAACTGTATTTCCTACACACACGGACCACATCCTGTTCAACTCTGTTTCTGAAACTGACACAAACCACAGGCCCTCTAACATCCAATGCTTTTCAGTTAAGAGGGAGAAACGTGTGAGCTTTGTGAACAATGTAGCTTCGTTTGAGCTGAAAAGTGACTGCGTTTACCTGAAACGAAGTCTTGCTTGTAGGAAGACATGCGCCTGGCATTTAACTCTGTTTCTGAAGGAAAACACACGGCACAGTTATCATCCATGAAACACACTCGGCTTTAGAGCATAAGCACGCTCTGGCTTTCTAGAGTCCTAATACAGAGGGAAACGTGAGTGTGCTCAGAACAAAAGAACTGTGTTTCCTACAAACACTGACCATATCTTGTTCAACTCTGTTTCTGAAACTGATACAAACCACAGGTCCTCTAACATCCAATGCTTTTCATTTAGAGCGAGAAACGTGTTAGCTTCGTGAACAATGTAGCTTCGTTTCAGCTGAAAAGTTACTGCGTTGACCTGAAACGAAGTCTTCCTTGAAGAAAGACACAGAGCCTGGCATTTAACTCTGTTTCTGAAGGGAAACACACGGCACAGTTCTCATCCATGAAACACACTCTGCTTTAGAGCAAGAAGCACGCTCTTGCTTTCTAGAGTCTCTAATACAGAGGGAAACGTGATTGTGCTCAGAACAAAAGAACTGTGTTTCCTACACACACGGACCATATCTAGTTCAACTCTGTTTCTGAAACTGATACAAACCACAGGTCGTCTTACATCCAATGCTTTTTTGTTAAGAGTGAGAAAAGTGTGAGCTTCGTGAACAATGTAGATTCGTTTGAGGTGAAAAGTGACTGCATTTACCTGAAACGAAGTCGTGCTTGTAGGAAGACACACTTCTGGCATTTAACTCCGTTTCTGAAGGGAAACACACGGCACAGTTCTCATCCATGAAACACAATCTACTTTAGAGCAAGAAGCACGCTCTTGCTTTCTAGAGTCTCTAATACAGAGGGAAACGTGAGTGTACTCAGAAAAAAAGAACTGTGTTTCCTACACACGCAGACCATATCTAGTTCAACTCTGTTTCTGAAACTGATACAAACCACAGGTCTTCTAACATCCAATGCTTTTCAGTTAAGAGCGAGAAACGTGTGAGCTTCGTGAACAATGTATCTTCGTTTGAGCTGAAAAGTGACTGCATTTACCTGAAACGAAGTCGTGCTTGTAGGAAGACACACTTCTGGCATTTAACTCCGTTTCTGAAGGGAAACACACGGCACAATTCTCATCCATGAAACACATTCTGCATTAGAGCAAGAAGCACGCTCTTGCTTTCTAGAGTCTCTAATACACAGGGAAACGTGAGTGTGCTCAGAACAAAAGAACTGTGTTTCCTACACACGGACCATATCTAGTTCAACTCTGTTTCTGAAACTGATACAAACCACAGGTCCTCTAACATCCAATGCTTTTCAGTTAAGAGGGGGAAACGTGTGAGCTTTGTGAACAATGTAGCTTCATTTGAGCTGAAAAGTGACTGCGTTTATCTGAAACGAAGTCTTGCTTGTAGGAAGACACACGCCTGGCACTTAACTCCGTTTCTGAAGGGAAACACACGGCACAGTTCTCTTCCATGAAACACCCTCTGCTTTAGAGCAAGGAGCACGCTCTTGCTTTCTAGAGTCTCTAATACAGAGGGAAACGTAAGTGTGCTCAGAACAAAAGAACTGTGTTTCCTACACACACGGACCACATCCTGTTCAACTCTGTTTCTGAAACTGACACAAACCACAGGCCCTCTAACATCCAATGCTTTTCAATTAAGAGGGAGAAACGTGTGAGCTTTGTGAACAATGTAGCTTCGTTTGAGCTGAAAAGTGACTGCGTTTACCTGAAACGAAGTCTTGCTTGTAGGAAGACATGCGCCTGGCATTTAACTCTGTTTCTGAAGGAAAACACACGGCACAGTTATCATCCATGAAACACACTCTGCTTTAGAGCATAAGCACGCTCTGGCTTTCTAGAGTCCTAATACAGAGGGAAACGTGAGTGTGCTCAGAACAAAAGAACTGTGTTTCCTACAAACACTGACCATATCTTGTTCAACTCTGTTTCTGAAACTGATACAAACCACAGGTCCTCTAACATCCAATGCTTTTCATTTAGAGCGAGAAACGTGTTAGCTTCGTGAACAATGTAGCTTCGTTTCAGCTGAAAAGTTACTGCGTTGACCTGAAACGAAGTCTTCCTTGAAGAAAGACACAGAGCCTGGCATGTAACTCTGTTTCTGAAGGGAAACACACGGCACAGTTCTCATCCATGAAACACACTCTGCTTTAGAGCAAGAAGCACGCTCTTGCTTTCTAGAGTCTCTAATACAGAGGGAAACGTGATTGTGCTCAGAACAAAAGAACTGTGTTTCCTACACACAAGGACCATATCTAGTTCAACTCTGTTTCTGAAACTGATACAAACCACAGGTCGTCTTACATCCAATGCTTTTTTGTTAAGAGTGAGAAAAGTGTGAGCTTCGTGAACAATGTAGATTCGTTTGAGGTGAAAAGTGACTGCATTTACCTGAAACGAAGTCGTGCTTGTAGGAAGACACACTTCTGGCATTTAACTCCGTTTCTGAAGGGAAACACACGGCACAGTTCTCATCCATGAAACACAATCTACTTTAGAGCAAGAAGCACGCTCTTGCTTTCTAGAGTCTCTAATACAGAGGGAAACGTGATTGTGCTCAGAACAAAAGAACTGTGTTTCCTACACACACAGACCATATCTAGTTCAACTCTGTTTCTGAAACTGATACAAACCACAGGTCCTCTAACAACCAATGCTTTTCAGTTAAGAGCGAGAAACGTGTGAGCTTTGTGAACAATGAAGCTTCGTTTGAGCTCAAAAGTGACTGTGTTTACATGAAACGAAGTCTTGCTTGTAGGAAGGCACAGAGCCTCTCATTTAACTCCGTTTCTGAAGGGAAACACACGGCACAGTTCTCATCCATGAAACACAATCTACTTTAGAGCAAGAAACACGCTCTTGCTTTCTAGAGTCTCTAATACAGAGGGAAACATGAGTGTGCTCAGAATAAAAGAACTGTGTTTCTTACACACACAGACCATATCTAGTTCAACTCTGTTTCTGAAACTGATACAAACCACAGGTCCTCTAACAACCAATGCTTTTCAGTTAAGAGCGTGAAACGTGTGAGCTTTGTGAACAATGAAGCTTCGTTTGAGCTCAAAAGTGACTGTGTTTACATGAAACGAAGTCTTGCTTGTAGGAAGGCACAGAGCCTCTCATTTAACTCCGTTTCTGAAGGGAAACACACGGCACAGTTCTCATCCATGAAACACAATCTACTTTAGAGCAAGAAGCACGCTCTTGCTTTCTAGAGTCTCTACTACAGAGGGAAACGTGAGTGTGCTCAGAACAAAAGAACTGTGTTTCTTACACACACAGACCATATCTAGTTCAACTCTGTTTCTGAAACTGATACAAACCACAGGTCCTCTAACATCCAATGCTTTTCAGTTAAGAGCGAGAAACGTGTGAGCTTCGTGAACAATGTAGATTCTTTTAAGCTGAAAAGTGACTGCATTTACCTGAAAAGAAGTCTTGCTTGTAGGAAGACACACGCCTGGCATTTAACTCCGTTTCTGAAGGGAAACACACGGCACAGTTCTCTTCCATGAAATACACTCTGCTTTAGAGCAAGAAGCACGCTCTTGCTTTCTAGAGTCTCTAATACAGAGGGAAACGTGAGTGTGCTCAGAACAAAAGAACTGTGTTTCCTACACACACAGACCATATCTAGTTCAACTCTGTTTCTGAAACTGATACAAACCACAGGTCCTCTAACATCCAATGCTTTTCAGTTAAGAGCGAGAAACGTGTGGGCTTTGTGAACAATGTAGCTTCGTTGAGGGGAAAAGTGACTGCGTTTACCTGAAACGAAGTCTTGCTTGTAGGAAGGCACAGAGCCTGGCATTTAACTCCGTTTCTGAAGGGAAACACACGGCACAGTTCTCATCCATGAAACACAATCTGCTTTAGAGTAAGAAGCACGCTCTTGCTTTCTAGAGTCTCTAATAAAGAGGGAAACGTGAGTGTGCGCAGAACAAAAGAACTGTGTTTCCTACACACGGACCATATCAAGTTCAACTCTGTTTCTGAAACTGATACAAACCACAGGTTGTCTAACATCCAATGCTTTTCAGGTAAGAGCGAGAAACGTGTGAGCTTCGTGAACAATGTTGCTTCGTTTGAGATGAAAAGTGACTGCGTTTACCTGAAACGATTCTTGCTTGTAGGAAGACTCAGAGCCTGGCATTTAACTCCGTTTCTGAAGGGAAACACACGGCACAGTTATCATCCATGAAACACACTCTGCTTTAGAGCAAGAAGCATGCTCTTGCTTTCTAGAGTCTCTAATACAGAGGGAAACGTGAGTGTGCTCAGAACAAAAGAACTGTGTTTCCTACACACACGGACCATATCTAGTTCAACTCTGTTTCTAAAATTGATACAAACCCCAGGTCGTCTAACATCCAATGCTTCTCAGTTAAGAGGTAGAAACTTGTGAGCTTTGTGAACAATGTAGCTTCGTTTCAGATGAAAAGTTACTGCGTTTACCTGAAACGAAGTATTGCTTGAAGAAAGACACAGAGCCTGGCATTTAACTCCATTTCTGAAGGGACACACACGGCACAGTTCTCATCCATGAAACACACTCTGATTTAGAGCAAGAAGAACGCTGTTGCTTTCTAGAGTCTCTAATACTGAGGGAACCGTGAGTGTGCTCTGAACAAAAGAACTGTGTTTCCTACAAACACGGACCATATCTAGTTCAACTCTGTTTCTGAAACTGATACAAACCACAGGTCCTCTAACATCCAATGCTTTTCAGTTAAGAGCGAGAAACGTGTGAGCTTCGTGAACAATGTAACTTCATTTGAGCTGAAAGTGACTGTGTTTACCTGAAACGAAGTCTAGCTTGTAGGAAGACACACGCCTGGCATTTAACTCCGTTTCTGAAGTGAACCACACGGCACAGTTCTCATCCATGAAACACACTCTGCTTTAGAGCAAGAAGCACGCTGTTGCTTTCTCGAGTCTCTAATACAGAGGGAAACGTGAGTGTGCTCAGAACAAAAGAACTGTGTTTCCTACACACACAGACCATATCTAGTTCAACTCTGTTTCTGAAACTGATACAAACCACAGGTCGTCTAACATCCAATGCTTTTTTGTTAAGAGTGAGAAAAGTGTGAGCTTCGTGAACAATGTAGATTCGTTTGAGGTGAAAAGTGACTGCATTTACCTGAAACGAAGTCGTGCTTGTAGGAAGACACATTTCTGGCATTTAACTCCGTTTCTGAAGGGAAACACACGGCACAGTTCTCATCCATGAAACACAATCTACTTTAGAGCAAGAAGCACGCTCTTGCTTTCTAGAGTCTCTAATACAGAGGGAAACGTGATTGTGCTCAGAACAAAAGAACTGTGTTTCCTACACACACAGACCATATCTAGTTCAACTCTGTTTCTGAAACTGATACAAACCACAGGTCCTCTAACAACCAATGCTTTTCAGTTAAGAGCGAGAAACGTGTGAGCTTTGTGAACAATGTAGCTTCGTTTGAGCTGAAAAGTGACTGCGTTTACCTGAAACGAAGTCTTGCTTGTAGGAAGACACACGCCTGGCATTTAACTCCGTTTCTGAAGGGAATCTCACTGCACAGTTCTAATCCATGAAACACACTCTGCTTTAGAGCAAGAAGCATGCTCTTGCTTTCTAGAGTCTCTAATACAGAGGGAAACCTGAGTGTGCTCAGAACAAAAGAACTGTGTTTCCTACACACACGGACCACATCCTGTTCAACTCTGTTTCTGAAACTGATACAAACCACAGGTCCTCTAACATCCAATGCTTTTCAGTTAACAGGGAGAAACGTGTGAGCTTTGTGAACAATGTAGCTTCGTTTGAGCTGAAAAGTGACTGCGTTTACCTGAAAAGATGTCTTGCTTGTAGGAAGACATGCGCCTGGCATTTAACTCTGTTTCTGAAGGGAAACACACGGCACAGTTCTCATCCATGAAACACACTCTGCTTTAGAGCATAAGCAAGCTCTTGCTTTCTAGAGTCCTAAAACAGAGGGAAACGTGAGTGTGCTCAGAACAAAAGAACTGTGTTTCCTACACACACAGACCATATCTTGTTCAACTCTGTTTCTGAAACTGATACAAACCACAGGTCCTCTAACATCCAATGCTTTTCATTTAAGAGCGAGAAACTTGTGAGCTTCGTGAACAATGTAGCTTCGTTTCAGCTGAAAAGTTACTGCGTTGACCTGAAACGAAGTCTTCCTTGAAGAAAGACACAGAGCCTGGCATTTAACTCTGTTTCTGAAGGGAAACACACGGCACAGTTCTCTTCCATGAAACACACTCTGCTTTAGAGCAAGAAGCACGCTCTTGCTTTCTAGAGTCTCTAATACAGAGGGAAACGTGATTGTGCTCAGAACAAAAGAACTGTGTTTCCTACACACACAGACCATATCTAGTTCAACTCTGTTTCTGAAACTGATACAAACCACAGGTCGTCTAACATCCAATGCTTTACAGTTAAGAGTGAGAAACGTGTTAGCTTCGTGAACAATGTAACTTTGTTTGAGCTGAAAAGTGACTGCATTTAACTGAAACGAAGTCGTGCTTGTAGGAAACACACTTCTGGCATTTAACTCCGTTTCTGAAGGGAAACACACGGCACAATTCTCATCCATGAAACACATTCTGCATTAGAGCAAGAAGCACGCTCTTGCTTTCTAGAGTCTCTAATACACAGGGAAACTTGAGTGTGCTCAGAACAAAAGAACTGTGTTTCCTACACACGGATCATATCTAGTTCAACTCTGTTTCTGAAACTGACACAAACCACAGGCCCTCTAACATCCAATGCTTTTCAGTTAAGAGAGAGAAACGTGTGAGCTTTGTGAACAATGTAGCTTTGTTTGAGCTGAAAAGTGACTGCGTTTACCTGAAACGAAGTCTTGCTTGTAGGAAGACATGCGCCTGGCATTTAACTCTGTTTCTGAAGGAAAACACACGGCACAGTTATCATCCATGAAACACACTCTGCTTTAGAGCATAAGCACGCTCTGGCTTTCTAGAGTCCTAATACAGTGGGAAACGTGATTGTGCTCAGAACAAAAGAACTGTGTTTCCTACACACACTGACCATATCTTGTTCAACTCTGTTTCTGAAACTGATACAAACCACAGGTCCTCTAACATCCAATGCTTTTCATTTAAGAGCGAGAAACTTGTGAGCTTCGTGAACAATGTAGCTTCGTTTCAGCTGAAAAGTTACTGCGTTGACCTGAAACGAAGTCTTCCTTGAAGAAAGACACAGAGCCTGGCATTTAACTCTGTTTCTGAAGGGAAACACAGGGCACAGTTCTCTTCCATGAAACACAGTCTGCTTTAGAGCAAGAAGCACGGTCTTGCTTTCTAGAGTCTCTAATACAGAGGGAAACGTGATTGTGCTCAGAACAAAAGAACTGTGTTTCCTACACACACGGACCATATCTAGTTCAACTCTGTTTCTGAAACTGATACAAACCACAGGTCGTCTAACATCCAAAGCTTTTTTGTTAAGAGTGAGAAAAGTGTGAGCTTCGTGAACAATGTAGATTCGTTTGAGGTGAAAAGTGACTGCATTTACCTGAAATGAAGTCGTGCTTGTAGGAAGACACACTTCTTGCATTTAACTCCGTTTCTGAAGGGAAACACACGGCACAGTTCTCATCCATGAAACACAATCTACTTTAGAGCAAGAAGCACGCTCTTGCTTTCTAGAGTCTCTAATACAGAGGGAAACGTGAGTGTGCTCAGAACAAAAGAACTGTGTTTCCTACACACACAGACCATATCTAGTTCAACTCTGTTTCTGAAACTGATACAAACCACAGGTCCTCTAACATCCAATGCTTTTCAGTTAAGAGCGAAAAACGTGTGAGCTTTGTGAACAATGAAGCTTTGTTTGAGCTCAAAAGTGACTGTGTTTACAAGAAACGAAGTCTTGCTTGTAGGAAGGCACAGAGCCTGTCATTTAACTCCGTTTCTGAAGGGAAACACACGGCACAGTTCTCATCCATGAAACACAATCTACTTTAGTGCAAGAAGCACGCTCTTGCTTTCTAGAGTCTCTAATAAAGAGGGAAACGTGAGTGTGCACAGAACAAAAGAACTGTGTTTCCTACACACACAGACCATATCTAGTTCAACTCTGTTTCTGAAACTGATACAAACCACAGGTCCTCTACCATCCAATGCTTTTCAGTTAAGAGCGAGAAACGTGTGAGCTTTGTGAACAATGAAGCTTCGTTTGAGCTCAAAAGTGACTGTGTTTACATGAAACGAAGTCTTGCTTGTAGGAAGGCACAGAGCCTGTCATTTAACTCCGTTTCTGAAGGGAAACACACGGCACAGTTCTCATCCATGAAACACAATCTACTTTAGAGCAACAAGCACGCTCTTGCTTTCTAGAGTCTCTAATAAAGAGGGAAACGTGAGTGTGGGCAGAACAAAAGAACTGTGTTTCCTACACACGGACCATATCAAGTTCAACTCTGTTTCTGAAACTGATACAAACCACAGGTTGTCTAACATCCAATGCTTTTCAGGTAAGAGCGAGAAACGTGTGAGCTTCGTGAACAATGTTGCTTCGTTTGAGATGAAAAGTGACTGCGTTTACCTGAAACGATTCTTGCTTGTAGGAAGACTCAGAGCCTGGCATTTAACTCCGTTTCTGAAGGGAAACACACGGCACAGTTCTCATCCATGAAACACACTCTGCTTTAGAGCAAGAAGCACGCTCTAGCTTTCTAGAGTCTCTAATACAGAGGGAAACGTGAGAGTACTCAGAAAAAAAGAACTGTGTTTCCTACACACACAGACCATATCTAGTTCAACTCTGTTTCTGAGACTGATACAAACCACAGGTCCTCTAACATCCAATGCTTTTCAGTTAAGAGCGAGAAACGTGTGAGCTTCGTGAACATTGTAACTTCGTTTGAGCTGAAAAGTGACTGCATTTACCTGAAACGAAGTCGTGCTTGTAGGAAACACACTTCTGGCATTTAACTCCGTTTCTGAAGGGAAACACACGGCACAATTCTCATCCATGAAACACATTCTGCATTAGAGCAAGAAGCACGCTCTTGCTTTCTAGAGTCTCTAATACACAGGGAAACGTGAGTGTGCTCAGAACAAAAGAACTGTGTTTCCTACACACGGACCATATCTAGTTCAACTCTGTTTCTGAAACTGACACACACCACAGGCCCTCTAACATCCAATGCTTTTCAGTTAAGAGAGAGAAACGTGTGAGCTTTGTGAACAATGTAGCTTCGTTTGAGCTGAAAAGTGACTGCGTTTACCTGAAATGAAGTCTTGCTTGTAGGAAGACATGCGCCTGGCATTTAACTCTGTTTCTGAAGGAAAACACACGGCACAGTTATCATCCATGAAACACACTCTGCTTTAGAGCATAAGCACGCTCTGGCTTTCTAGAGTATTAATACAGTGGGAAACGTGAGTGTGCTCAGAACAAAAGAACTGTGTTTCCTACACACACTGACCATATCTTGTTCAACTCTGTTTCTGAAACTGATACAAACCACAGGTCCTCTAACATCCAATGCTTTTCATTTAGAGCGAGAAACGTGTTAGCTTCGTGAACAATGTAGCTTCGTTTCAGCTGAAAAGTTACTGCGTTGATCTGAAACGAAGTCTTCCTTGAAGAAAGACACAGAGCCTGGCATTTAACTCTGTTTCTGAAGGGAAACACACGGCACAGTTCTCATCCATGAAACACACTCTGCTTTAGAGCAAGAAGCACGCTCTTGCTTTCTAGAGTCTCTAATACAGAGGGAAACGTGATTGTGCTCAGAACAAAAGAACTGTGTTTCCTACACACACGGACCATATCTAGTTCAACTCTGTTTCTGAAACTGATACAAACCACAGGTCCTCTAACATCCAATGCTTTTCAGTTAAGAGCGAGAAACGTGTGGGCTTTGTGAACAATGTAGCTTCGTTGAGGGGAAAAGTGACTGCGTTTACCAGAAACGAAGTCTTGCTTGTAGGAAGACACACTTCTGGCATTTAACTCCGTTTCTGAAGGGAAACACACGGCACAGTTCTCATCCATGAAACACATTCTGCATTAGAGCAAGAAGCACGCGCTTGCTTTCTAGAGTCTCTAATACAGAGGGAAATGTGAGTGTGCTCAGAACAAAAGAACTGTGTTTCCTACACACGGACCATATCTAGTTCAACTCTGTTTCTGAAACTGATACAAACCACATGTCCTCTAACATCCAATGCTTTTCAGTTAAGAGGGAGAAACGTGTGAGCTTTGTGAACAATGTAGCTTCGTTTGAGCTGAAAAGTGACTGCGTTTACCTGAAACGAAGTCTTGCTTGTAGGAAGACACACGCCTGGCATTTAACTCCGTTTCTGAAGGGAATCTCACTGCACAGTTCTCATCCATGAAACACACTCTGCTTTAGAGCATAAGCACGCTCTTGCTTTCTAGAGTCCTAATACAGAGGGAAACGTGAGTGTGCTCAGAACAAAAGAACTGTGTTTCCTACACACACAGACCATATCTTGTTCAACTCTGTTTCTGAAACTGATACAAACCACAGGTCCTCTAACATCCAATGCTTTTCATTTAAGAGCGAGAAACTTGTGAGCTTCGTGAACAATGTAGCTTTGTTTCAGCTGAAAAGTTACTGCGTTGACCTGAAACGAAGTCTTCCTTGAAGAAAGACACAGAGCCTGGCATTTAACTCTGTTTCTGAAGGGAAACACACGGCACAGTTCTCTTCCATGAAACACACTCTGCTTTAGAGCAAGAAGCACGCTCTTGCTTTCTAGAGTCTCTAATACAGAGGGAAACGTGATTGTGCTCAGAACAAAAGAACTGTGTTTCCTACACACACGGA
This sequence comes from Onychomys leucogaster, assembly GCA_949786385.1. Lineage (NCBI taxonomy): Eukaryota > Metazoa > Chordata > Mammalia > Rodentia > Cricetidae > Onychomys > Onychomys leucogaster. The sequence continues at coordinate 163,368 of CATKUP010000398.1, forward strand.
CCATATCTAGTTCAACTCTGTTTCTGAAACTGATACAAACCACAGGTCGTCTAACATCCAATGCTTTTTTGTTAAGAGTGAGAAAAGTGTGAGCTTCGTGAACAATGTAGATTCGTTTGAGGTGAAAAGTGTCTGCATTTACCTAAAATGAAGTCGTGCTTGTAGGAAGACACACTTCTTGCATTTAACTCCGTTTCTGAAGGGAAACACACGGCACAGTTCTCATCCATGAAACACAATCTACTTTAGAGCAACAAGCACGCTCTTGCTTTCTAGAGTCTCTAATAAAGAGGGAAACGTGAGTGTGCGCAGAACAAAAGAACTGTGTTTCCTACACACGGACCTTATCAAGTTCAACTCTGTTTCTGAAACTGATACAAACCACAGGTTGTCTAACATCAAATGCTTTTCAGGTAAGAGCGAGAAACGTGTGAGCTTCGTGAACAATGTTGCTTCGTTTGAGATGAAAAGTGACTGCGTTTACCTGAAACGATTCTTGCTTGTAGGAAGACTCAGAGCCTGGCATTTAACTCCGTTTCTGAAGGGAAACACACGGCACAGTTCTCATCCATGAAACACACTCTGCTTTGAGCAAGAAGCACGCTCTAGCTTTCTAGAGTCTCTAATACAGAGGGAAACGTGAGTGTACTCAGAAAAAAAGAACTGTGTTTCCTACACACACAGACCATATCTAGTTCAACTCTGTTTCTGAAACTGATACAAACCACAGGTCGTCTAACATCCAATGCTTTTCAGTTAAGAGCGAGAAACGTGTGAGCTTCGTGAACAATGTAACTTCGTTTGAGCTGAAAAGTGACTGCATTTACCTGAAACGAAATCGTGCTTGTAGGAAGACACACTTCTGGCATTTAACTCCGTTTCTGAAGGGAAACACACGGCACAGTTATCATCCATGAAACACACTCTGCTTTAGAGCATAAGCACGCTCTGGCTTTCTAGAGTCCTAATACGGAGGGAAACGTGAGTGTGCTCAGAACAAAAGAACTGTGTTTCCTACACACGGACCATATCTAGTTCAACTCTGTTTCTGAAACTGATACAAACCACATGTCCTCTAACATCCAATGCTTTTCAGTTAAGAGGGAGAAACGTGTGAGCTTTGTGAACAATGTATCTTCGTTTGAGCTGAAAAGTGACTGCGTTTACCTGAAACGAAGTCTTGCTTGTAGGAAGACACACGCCTGGCATTTAACTCCGTTTCTGAAGGGAATCTCACTGCACAGTTCTAATCCATGAAACACACTCTGCTTTAGAGCAAGAAGCATGCTCTTGCTTTCTAGAGTCTCTAATACAGAGGGAAACGTGAGTGTGCTCAGAACAAAAGAACTGTGTTTCCTACACACACGGACCACATCCTGTTCAACTCTGTTTCTGAAACTGATACAAACCACAGGTCCTCTAACATCCAATGCTTTTCAGTTAACAGGGAGAAACGTGTGACCTTTGTGAACAATGTAGCTTCGTTTGAGCTGAAAAGTGACTGCGTTTACCTGAAAAGATGTCTTGCTTGTAGGAAGACATGTGCCTGGCATTTAACTCTGTTTCTGAAGGGAAACACATGGCACAGTTCTCATCCATGAAACACACTCTGCTTTAGAGCATAAGCACGCTCTTGCTTTCTAGAGTGCTAATACAGAGGGAAACGTGAGTGTGCTCAGAACAAAAGAACTGTGTTTCCTACACACACAGACCATATCTTGTTCAACTCTGTTTCTGAAACTGATACAAACCACAGGTCCTCTAACATCCAATGCTTTTCATTTAAGAGCGAGAATCTTGTGAGCTTCGTGAACAATGTAGCTTCGTTTGAGCTGAAAAGTGACTGCGTTTACCTGAAACGAAGTCTTGCTTGTAGGAAGACACACGCCTGGCATTTAACTCCGTTTCTGAAGGGAATCTCACTGTACAGTTCTCATCCATGAAACACACTCTGCTTTAGAGCATAAGCACGCTCTTGCTTTCTAGAGTCCTAATACAGAGGGAAACGTGAGTGTGCTCAGAACAAAAGAACTGTGTTTCCTACACACACAGACCATATCTTGTTCAACTCTGTTTCTGAAACTGATACAAACCACAGGTCCTCTAACATCCAATGCTTTTCATTTAAGAGCGAGAAACTTGTGAGCTTCGTGAACAATGTAGCTTTGTTTCAGCTGAAAAGTTACTGCGTTGACCTGAAACGAAGTCTTCCTTGAAGAAAGACACAGAGCCTGGCATTTAACTCTGTTTCTGAAGGGTAACACACGGCACAGTTCTCTTCCATGAAACACACTCTGCTTTAGAGCAAGAAGCACGCTCTTGCTTTCTAGAGTCTCTAATACAGAGGGAAACGTGATTGTGCTCAGAACAAAAGAACTGTGTTTCCTACACACACGGACCATATCTAGTTCAACTCTGTTTCTGAAACTGATACAAACCACAGGTCGTCTAACATCCAATGCTTTTTTGTTAAGAGTGAGAAAAGTGTGAGCTTCGTGAACAATGTAGATTCGTTTGAGGTGAAAAGTGTCTGCATTTACCTAAAATGAAGTCGTGCTTGTAGGAAGACACACTTCTTGCATTTAACTCCGTTTCTGAAGGGAAACACACGGCACAGTTCTCATCCATGAAACACAATCTACTTTAGAGCAACAAGCACGCTCTTGCTTTCTAGAGTCTCTAATAAAGAGGGAAACGTGAGTGTGCGCAGAACAAAAGAACTGTGTTTCCTACACACGGACCTTATCAAGTTCAACTCTGTTTCTGAAACTGATACAAACCACAGGTTGTCTAACATCAAATGCTTTTCAGGTAAGAGCGAGAAACGTGTGAGCTTCGTGAACAATGTTGCTTCGTTTGAGATGAAAAGTGACTGCGTTTACCTGAAACGATTCTTGCTTGTAGGAAGAATCAGAGCCTTGCATTTAACTCCGTTTCTGAAGGGAAACACACGGCACAGTTCTCATCCATGAAACACACTCTGCTTTAGAGCAAGAAGCACGCTCTAGCTTTCTAGAGTCTCTAATACAGAGGGAAACGTGAGTGTACTCAGAAAAAAAGAACTGTGTTTCCTACACACACAGACCATATCTAGTTCAACTCTGTTTCTGAAACTGATACAAACCACAGGTCGTCTAACATCCAATGCTTTTCAGTTAAGAGCGAGAAACGTGTCAGCTTCGTGAACAATGTAACTTCGTTTGAGCTGAAAAGTGACTGCATTTACCTGAAACGAAATCGTGCTTGTAGGAAGACACACTTCTGGCATTTAGCTCCGTTTCTGAAGGGAAACACACGGCACAATTCTCATCCATGAAACACATTCTGCATTAGAGCAAGAAGCACGCTCTTGCTTTCTAGAGTCTCTAATACACAGGGAAACGTGAGTGTGCTCAGAACAAAAGAACTGTGTTTCCTACACACGGACCATATCTAGTTCAACTCTGTTTCTGAAACTGATACAAACCACAGGTCCTCTAACATCCAATGCTTTTCAGTTAAGAGGGCGAAACGTGTGAGCTTTGTGAACAATGTAGCTTCATTTGAGCTGAAAAGTGACTGCGTTTACCTGAAACGAAGTCTTGCTTGTAGGAAGACACACGCCTGGCATTTAACTCCGTTTCTGAAGGGAAACACACGGCACAGTTCTCTTCCATGAAACACCCTCTGCTTTAGAGCAAGAAGCACGCTCTTGCTTTCTAGAGTCTCTAATATAGAGGGAAACGTAAGTGTGCTCAGAACAAAAGAACTGTGTTTCCTACACACAGGGACCACATCCTGTTCAACTCTGTTTCTGAAACTGATACAAACCACAGGTCCTCTAACATCCAATGCTTTTCAGTTAACAGGGAGAAACGTGTGACCTTTGTGAACAATGTAGCTTCGTTTGAGCTGAAAAGTGACTGCGTTTACCTGAAAAGATGTCTTGCTTGTAGGAAGACATGTGCCTGGCATTTAACTCTGTTTCTGAAGGGAAACACACGGCACAGTTCTCATCCATGAAACACACTCTGCTTTAGAGCATAAGCACGCTCTTGCTTTCTAGAGTGCTAATACAGAGGGAAACGTGAGTGTGCTCAGAACAAAAGAACTGTGTTTCCTACACACACAGACCATATCTTGTTCAACTCTGTTTCTGAAACTGATACAAACCACAGGTCCTCTAACATCCAATGCTTTTCATTTAAGAGCGAGAATCTTGTGAGCTTCGTGAACAATGTAGCTTCGTTTCAGCTAAAAAGTTACTGCGTTGACCTGAAACGATGTCTTCCTTGAAGAAAGACACAGAGCCTGGCATTTAACTCTGTTTCTGAAGGGAAACACACGGCACAGTTCTCTTCCATGAAACACACTCTGCTTTAGAGCAAGAAGCACGCTCTTGCTTTCTAGACTCTCTAATACAGAGGGAAACGTGATTGTGCTCAGAACAAAAGAACTGTGTTTCCTACACACACGGACCATATCTAGTTCAACTCTGTTTCTGAAACTGATACAAACCACAGGTCGTCTAACATCCAATGCTTTTTTGTTAAGAGTGAGAAAAGTGTGAGCTTCGTGAACAATGTAGGTTCGTTTGAGGTGAAAAGTGACTGCATTTACCTGAAATGAAGTCGTGCTTGTAGGAAGACACACTTCTTGCATTTAACTCCGTTTCTGAAGGGAAACACACGGCACAGTTCTCATCCATGAAACACAATCTACTTTAGAGCAACAAGCACGCTCTTGCTTTCTAGAGTCTCTAATAAAGAGGGAAACGTGAGTGTGCGCAGAACAAAAGAACTGTGTTACCTACACACGGACCATATCAAGTTCAACTCTGTTTCTGAAACTGATACAAACCACAGGTTGTCTAACATCCAATGCTTTTCAGGTAAGAGCGAGAAACGTGTGAGCTTCGTGAACAATGTTGCTTCGTTTGAGATGAAAAGTGACTGCGTTTACCTGAAACGATTCTTGCTTGTAGGAAGACTCAGAGCCTGGCATTTAACTCCGTTTCTGAAGGGAAACACACGGCACAGTTCTCATCCATGAAACACACTCTGCTTTAGAGCAAGAAGCACGCTCTAGCTTTCTAGAGTCTCTAATACAGAGGGAAACGTGAGTGTACTCAGAAAAAAAGAACTGTGTTTCCTACACACGCAGACCATATCTAGTTCAACTCTGTTTCTGAAACTGATACAAACCACAGGTCTTCTAACATCCAATGCTTTTCAGTTAAGAGCGAGAAACGTGTGAGCTTCGTGAACAATGTAACTTCGTTTGAGCTGAAAAGTGACTGCATTTACCTGAAACGAAGTCGTGCTTGTAGGAAGACACACTTCTGGCATTTAACTCCGTTTCTGAAGGGAAACACACGGCACAATTCTCATCCATGAAACACATTCTGCATTAGAGCAAGAAGTACGCTCTTGCTTTCTAGAGTCTCTAATACACAGGGAAACGTGAGTGTGCTCAGAACAAAAGAACTGTGTTTCCTACACACAGACCATATCTAGTTCAACTCTGTTTCTGAAACTGATACAAACCACAGGTCCTCTAACATCCAATGCTTTTCAGTTAAGAGGGGGAAACGTGTGAGCTTTGTGAACAATGTAGCTTCATTTGAGCTGAAAAGTGACTGCGTTTACCTGAAACGAAGTCTTGCTTGTAGGAAGACACACGCCTGGCACTTAACTCCGTTTCTGAAGGGAAACACACGGCACAGTTCTCTTCCATGAAACACCCTCTGCTTTAGAGCAAGGAGCACGCTCTTGCTTTCTAGAGTCTCTAATACAGAGGGAAACGTAAGTGTGCTCAGAACAAAAGAACTGTATTTCCTACACACACGGACCACATCCTGTTCAACTCTGTTTCTGAAACTGACACAAACCACAGGCCCTCTAACATCCAATGCTTTTCAGTTAAGAGGGAGAAACGTGTGAGCTTTGTGAACAATGTAGCTTCGTTTGAGCTGAAAAGTGACTGCGTTTACCTGAAACGAAGTCTTGCTTGTAGGAAGACATGCGCCTGGCATTTAACTCTGTTTCTGAAGGAAAACACACGGCACAGTTATCATCCATGAAACACACTCTGCTTTAGAGCATAAGCACGCTCTGGCTTTCTAGAGTCCTAATACAGAGGGAAACGTGAGTGTGCTCAGAACAAAAGAACTGTGTTTCCTACAAACACTGACCATATCTTGTTCAACTCTGTTTCTGAAACTGATACAAACCACAGGTCCTCTAACATCCAATGCTTTTCATTTAGAGCGAGAAACGTGTTAGCTTCGTGAACAATGTAGCTTCGTTTCAGCTGAAAAGTTACTGCGTTGACCTGAAACGAAGTCTTCCTTGAAGAAAGACACAGAGCCTGGCATTTAACTCTGTTTCTGAAGGGAAACACACGGCACAGTTCTCATCCATGAAACACACTCTGCTTTAGAGCAAGAAGCACGCTCTTGCTTTCTAGAGTCTCTAATACAGAGGGAAACGTGATTGTGCTCAGAACAAAAGAACTGTGTTTCCTACACACACGGACCATATCTAGTTCAACTCTGTTTCTGAAACTGATACAAACCACAGGTCGTCTTACATCCAATGCTTTTTTGTTAAGAGTGAGAAAAGTGTGAGCTTCGTGAACAATGTAGATTCGTTTGAGGTGAAAAGTGACTGCATTTACCTGAAACGAAGTCGTGCTTGTAGGAAGACACACTTCTGGCATTTAACTCCGTTTCTGAAGGGAAACACACGGCACAGTTCTCATCCATGAAACACAATCTACTTTAGAGCAAGAAGCACGCTCTTGCTTTCTAGAGTCTCTAATACAGAGGGAAACGTGATTGTGCTCAGAACAAAAGAACTGTGTTTCCTACACACACAGACCATATCTAGTTCAACTCTGTTTCTGAAACTGATACAAACCACAGGTCCTCTAACAACCAATGCTTTTCAGTTAAGAGCGAGAAACGTGTGAGCTTTGTGAACAATGAAGCTTCGTTTGAGCTCAAAAGTGACTGTGTTTACATGAAACGAAGTCTTGCTTGTAGGAAGGCACAGAGCCTGTCATTCAACTCCGTTTCTGAAGGGAAACACACGGCACAGTTCTCATCCATGAAACACAATCTACTTTAGAGCAACAAGCACGCTCTTGCTTTCTAGAGTCTCTAATAAAGAGGGAAACGTGAGTGTGCGCAGAACAAAAGAACTGTGTTACCTACACACGGACCATATCAAGTTCAACTCTGTTTCTGAAACTGATACAAACCACAGGTTGTCTAACATCCAATGCTTTTCAGGTAAGAGCGAGAAACGTTGAGCTCCGTGAACAATGTTGCTTCGTTTGAGATGAAAAGTGACTGCGTTTACCTGAAACGATTCTTGCTTGTAGGAAGACTCAGAGCCTGGCATTTAACTCCGTTTCTGAAGGGAAACACACGGCACAGTTCTCATCCATGAAACACACTCTGCTTTAGAGCAAGAAGCACGCTCTAGCTTTCTAGAGTCTCTAATACAGAGGGAAACGTGAGTGTACTCAGAAAAAAAGAACTGTGTTTCCTACACACGCAGACCATATCTAGTTCAACTCTGTTTCTGAAACTGATACAAACCACAGGTCTTCTAACATCCAATGCTTTTCAGTTAAGAGCGAGAAACGTGTGAGCTTCGTGAACAATGTAACTTCGTTTGAGCTGAAAAGTGACTGCATTTACCTGAAACGAAGTCGTGCTTGTAGGAAGACACACTTCTGGCATTTAACTCCGTTTCTGAAGGGAAACACACGGCACAATTCTCATCCATGAAACACATTCTGCATTAGAGCAAGAAGCACGCTCTTGCTTTCTAGAGTCTCTAATACACAGGGAAACGTGAGTGTGCTCAGAACAAAAGAACTGTGTTTCCTACACACGGACCATATCTAGTTCAACTCTGTTTCTGAAACTGATACAAACCACAGGTCCTCTAACATCCAATGCTTTTCAGTTAAGAGGGGGAAACGTGTGAGCTTTGTGAACAATGTAGCTTCATTTGAGCTGAAAAGTGACTGCGTTTACCTGAAACGAAGTCTTGCTTGTAGGAAGACACACGCCTGGCACTTAACTCCGTTTCTGAAGGGAAACACACGGCACAGTTCTCTTCCATGAAACACCCTCTGCTTTAGAGCAAGGAGCACGCTCTTGCTTTCTAGAGTCTCTAATACAGAGGGAAACGTAAGTGTGCTCAGAACAAAAGAACTGTGTTTCCTACACACACGGACCACATCCTGTTCAACTCTGTTTCTGAAACTGACACAAACCACAGGCCCTCTAACATCCAATGCTTTTCAATTAAGAGGGAGAAACGTGTGAGCTTTGTGAACAATGTAGCTTCATTTGAGCTGAAAAGTGACTGCGTTTACCTGAAACGAAGTCTTGCTTGTAGGAAGACATGCGCCTGGCATTTAACTCTGTTTCTGAAGGAAAACACACGGCACAGTTATCATCCATGAAACACACTCTGCTTTAGGGCATAAGCACGCTCTGGCTTTCTAGAGTCCTAATACAGAGGGAAACGTGAGTGTGCTCAGAGCAAAAGAACTGTGTTTCCTACAAACACTGACCATATCTTGTTCAACTCTGTTTCTGAAACTGATACAAACCACAGGTCCTCTAACATCCAATGCTTTTCATTTAGAGCGAGAAACGTGTTAGCTTCGTGAACAATGTAGCTTCGTTTCAGCTGAAAAGTTACTGCGTTGACCTGAAACGAAGTCTTCCTTGAAGAAAGACACAGAGCCTGGCATTTAACTCTGTTTCTGAAGGGAAACACACGGCACAGTTCTCATCCATGAAACACACTCTGCTTTAGAGCAAGAAGCACGCTCTTGCTTTCTAGAGTCTCTAATACAGAGGGAAACGTGATTGTGCTCAGAACAAAAGAACTGTGTTTCCTACACACACGGACCATATCTAGTTCAACTCTGTTTCTGAAACTGATACAAACCACAGGTCGTCTTACATCCAATGCTTTTTTGTTAAGAGTGAGAAAAGTGTGAGCTTCGTGAACAATGTAGATTCGTTTGAGGTGAAAAGTGACTGCATTTACCTGAAACGAAGTCGTGCTTGTAGGAAGACACACTTCTGGCATTTAACTCCGTTTCTGAAGGGAAACACACGGCACAGTTCTCATCCATGAAACACAATCTACTTTAGAGCAAGAAGCACGCTCTTGCTTTCTAGAGTCTCTAATACAGAGGGAAACGTGATTGTGCTCAGAACAAAAGAACTGTGTTTCCTACACACACAGACCATATCTAGTTCAACTCTGTTTCTGAAACTGATACAAACCACAGGTCCTCTAACAACCAATGCTTTTCAGTTAAGAGCGAGAAACGTGTGAGCTTTGTGAACAATGAAGCTTCGTTTGAGCTCAAAAGTGACTGTGTTTACATGAAACGAAGTCTTGCTTGTAGGAAGGCACAGAGCCTCTCATTTAACTCCGTTTCTGAAGGGAAACACACGGCACAGTTCTCATCCATGAAACACAATCTACTTTAGAGCAAGAAACCCGCTCTTGCTTTCTAGAGTCTCTACTACAGAGGGAAACGTGAGTGTGCTCAGAATAAAAGAACTGTGTTTCTTACACACACAGACCATATCTAGTTCAACTCTGTTTCTGAAACTGATACAAACCACAGGTCCTCTAACAACCAATGCTTTTCAGTTAAGAGCGTGAAACGTGTGAGCTTTGTGAACAATGAAGCTTCGTTTGAGCTCAAAAGTGACTGTGTTTACATGAAACGAAGTCTTGCTTGTAGGAAGGCACAGAGCCTCTCATTTAACTCCGTTTCTGAAGGGAAACACACGGCACAGTTCTAATCCATGAAACACAATCTACTTTAGAGCAAGAAGCACGCTCTTGCTTTCTAGAGTCTCTACTACAGAGGGAAACGTGAGTGTGCTCAGAACAAAAGAACTGTGTTTCTTACACACACAGACCATATCTAGTTCAACTCTGTTTCTGAAACTGATACAAACCACAGGTCCTCTAACATCCAATGCTTTTCAGTTAAGAGCGAGAAACGTGTGAGCTTCGTGAACAATGTAGATTCTTTTAAGCTGAAAAGTGACTGCATTTACCTGAAAAGAAGTCTTGCTTGTAGGAAGACACACGCCTGGCATTTAACTCCGTTTCTGAAGGGAAACACACGGCACAGTTCTCTTCCATGAAATACACTCTGCTTTAGAGCAAGAAGCACGCTCTTGCTTTCTAGAGTCTCTAATACAGAGGGAAACGTGAGTGTGCTCAGAACAAAAGAACTGTGTTTCCTACACACACAGACCATATCTAGTTCAACTCTGTTTCTGAAACTGATACAAACCACAGGTCCTCTAACATCCAATGCTTTTCAGTTAAGAGCGAGAAACGTGTGGGCTTTGTGAACAATGTAGCTTCGTTGAGGGGAAAAGTGACTGCGTTTACCTGAAACGAAGTCTTGCTTGTAGGAAGGCACAGAGCCTGGCATTTAACTCCGTTTCTGAAGGGAAACACACGGCACAGTTCTCATCCATGAAACACAATCTGCTTTAGAGCAAGAAGCACGCTCTTGCTTTCTAGAGTCTCTAATAAAGAGGGAAACGTGAGTGTGCGCAGAACAAAAGAACTGTGTTTCCTACACACGGACCATATCAAGTTCAACTCTGTTTCTGAAACTGATACAAACCACAGGTTGTCTAACATCCAATGCTTTTCAGGTAAGAGCGAGAAACGTGTGAGCTTCGTGAACAATGTTGCTTCGTTTGAGATGAAAAGTTTCTGCGTTTACCTGAAACGATTCTTGCTTGTAGGAAGACTCAGAGCCTGGCATTTAACTCCGTTTCTGAAGGGAAACACACGGCACAGTTCTCATCCATGAAACACACTCTGCTTTAGAGCAAGAAGCATGCTCTTGCTTTCTAGAGTCTCTAATACAGAGGGAAACGTGAGTGTACTCAGAACAAAAGAACTGTGTTTCCTACACACACGGACCATATCTAGTTCAACTCTGTTTCTAAAATTGATACAAACCCCAGGTCGTCTAACATCCAATGCTTCTCAGTTAAGAGGTAGAAACTTGTGAGCTTTGTGAACAATGTAGCTTCGTTTCAGATGAAAAGTTACTGCGTTTACCTGAAACGAAGTATTGCTTGAAGAAAGACACAGAGCCTGGCATTTAACTCCATTTCTGAAGGGACACACACGGCACAGTTCTCATCCATGAAACACACTCTGATTTAGAGCAAGAGGAACGCTGTTGCTTTCTAGAGTCTCTAATACTGAGGGAACCGTGAGTGTGCTCTGAACAAAAGAACTGTGTTTCCTACAAACACGGACCATATCTAGTTCAACTCTGTTTCTGAAACTGATACAAACCACAGGTCCTCTAACATCCAATGCTTTTCAGTTAAGAGCGAGAAACGTGTGAGCTTCGTGAACAATGTAACTTCATTTGAGCTGAAAGTGACTGTGTTTACCTGAAACGAAGTCTAGCTTGTAGGAAGACACACGCCTGGCATTTAACTCCGTTTCTGAAGGGAAACACACGGCACAGTTCTCATCCATGAAACACACTCTGCTTTAGAGCAAGAAGCACGCTGTTGCTTTCTCGAGTCTCTAATACAGAGGGAAACGTGAATGTGCTCAGAACAAAAGAACTGTGTTTCCTACACACACAGACCATATCTAGTTCAACTCTGTTTCTGAAACTGATACAAACCACAGGTCGTCTAACATCCAATGCTTTTCAGTTAAGAGCGAGAAACGTGTGAGCTTCGTGAACAATGTAGCTTCGTTTGAGCTGAAAAGTGACTGCATTTACCTGAAACGAAGTCGTGCTTGTAGGAAGACACACTTCTGGCATTTAACTCCGTTTCTGAAGGGAAACACACGGCACAGTTCTCATCCATGAAACACATTCTGCATTAGAGCAAGAAGCACGCTCTTGCTTTCTAGAGTCTCTAATACAGAGGGAAACATGAGTGTGCTCAGAACAAAAGAACTGTGTTTCCTACACACGGACCATATCTACTTCAACTCTGTTTCTGAAACTGATACAAACCACAGGTCCTCTAACATCCAATGCTTTTCAGTTAAGAGGGAGAAACGTGTGAGCTTTTTGAACAATGTAGCTTCGTTTGAGCTGAAAAGTGACTGCGTTTACCTGAAACGAAGTCTTGCTTTTAGGAAGACACACGCCTGGCATTTAACTCCGTTTCTGAAGGGAATCTCACTGCACAGTTCTCATCCATGAAACACACTCTGCTTTAGAGCAAGAAGCATGCTCTTGCTTTCTAGAGTCTCTAATACAGAGGGAAACGTGAGTGTGCTCAAAACAAAAGAACTGTGTTTCCTACACACACGGACCACATCCTGTTCAACTCTGTTTCTGAAACTGATACAAACCACAGGTCCTCTAACATCCAATGCTTTTCAATTAAGAGGGAGAAACGTGTGAGCTTTGTGAACAATGTAGCTTCGTTTGAGCTGAAAAGTGACTTCGTTTACCTGAACAGATGTCTTGCTTGTAGGAAGACATGTGCCTGGCATTTAACTCTGTTTCTGAAGGGAAACACACGGCACAGTTCTCATCCATGAAACACACTCTGCTTTAGAGCATAAGCACGCTCTTGCTTTCTAGAGTCCTAATACAGAGGGAAACGTGAGTGTGATCAGAACAAAAGAACTGTGTTTCCTACACACACAGACCATATCTTGTTCAACTCTGTTTCTGAAACTGATACAAACCACAGGTCCTCTAACATCCAATGCTTTTCATTTAAGAGCGAGAAACTTGTGAGCTTCGTGAACAATGTAGCTTCGTTTCAGCTGAAAAGTTACTGCGTTGACCTGAAACGAAGTCTTTCTTGAAGAAAGACACAGAGCCTGGTATTTAACTCTGTTTCTGAAGGGAAACACACGGCACAGTTCTCTTCCATGAAACACACTCTGCTTTAGAGCAAGAATCACGCTCTTGCTTTCTAGAGTCTCTAATACAGAGGGAAACGTGATTGTGCTCAGAACAAAAGAACTGTGTTTCCTACACACACGGACGATATCTAGTTCAACTCTGTTTCTGAAACTGATACAAACCACAGGTCGTCTAACATCCAATGCTTTTTTGTTAAGAGTGAGAAAAGTGTGAGCTTCGTGAACAATGTATATTCGTTTGAGGTGAAAATGACTGCATTTACCTGAAACGAAGTCGTGCTTGTAGGAAGACACACTTCTTGCATTTAACTCCATTTCTGAAGGGAAACACACGGCACAGTTCTCATCCATGAAACACAATCTACTTTAGAGCAAGAAGCACGCTCTTGCTTTCTAGAGTCTCTAATACAGAGGGAAACGTGAGTGTGCTCAGAACAAAAGAACTGTGTTTCCTACACACACAGACCATATCTAGTTCAACTCTGTTTCTGAAACTGATACAAACCACAGGTCCTCTAACATCCAATGCTTTCAGGTTAAGAGCGAGAAACGTGTGAGCTTTGTGAACAATGAAGCTTCGTTTGAGCTCAAAAGTGACTGTGTTTACATGAAACGAAGTCTTGCTTGTAGGAAGGCACAGAGCCTGTCATTTAACTCCGTTTCTGAAGGGAAACACACGGCACAGTTCTCATCCATGAAACACAATCTACTTTAGAGCAAGAAGCACGCTCTTGCTTTCTAGAGTCTCTAATACAGAGGGAAACGTGAGTGTGCTCAGAACAAAAGAACTGTGTTTGGACACACACAGACCATATCTAGTTCAACTCTGTTTCTGAAACTGATACAAACCACAGGTTGTCTAACATCCAATGCTTTTCAGGTAAGAGCGAGAAACGTGTGAGCTTCATGAACAATGTTGCTTCGTTTGAGATGAAAAGTGACTGCGTTTACCTGAAACGATTCTTGCTTGTAGGAAGACTCAGAGCCTGGCATTTAACTCCGTTTCTGAAGGGAAACACACGGCACAGTTCTCATCCATGAAACACACTCTGCTTTAGAGCAAGAAGCATGCTCTTGCTTTCTAGAGTCTCTAATACAGAGGGAAACGTGAGTGTGCTCAAAACAAAGAACTGTGTTTCCTACACACACGGACCACATCCTGTTCAACTCTGTTTCTGAAACTGATACAAACCACAGGTCCTCTAACATCCAATGCTTTTCAATTAAGAGGGACAAACGTGTGAGCTTTGTGAACAATGTAGCTTCGTTTGAGCTGAAAAGTGACTTCGTTTACCTGAACAGATGTCTTGCTTGTAGGAAGACATGTGCCTGGCATTTAACTCTGTTTCTGAAGGGAAACACACGGCACAGTTCTCATCCATGAAACACACTCTGCTTTAGAGCATAAGCACGCTCTTGCTTTCTAGAGTCCTAATACAGAGGGAAACGTGAGTGTGCTCAGAACAAAAGAACTGTGTTTCCTACACACACAGACCATATCTTGTTCAACTCTGTTTCTAAAACTGATACAAACCACAGGTCCTCTAACATCCAATGCTTTTCATTTAAGAGCGAGAAACTTGTGAGCTTCGTGAACAATGTAGCTTCGTTTCAGCTGAAAAGTTACTGCGTTGACCTGAAACGAAGTCTTCCTTGAAGAAAGACACAGAGCCTGGCATTTAACTCTGTTTCTGAAGGGAAACACACGGCACAGTTCTCTTCCATGAAACACACTCTGCTTTAGAGCAAGAATCACGCTCTTGCTTTCTAGAGTCTCTAATACAGAGGGAAACGTGATTGTGCTCAGAACAAAAGAACTGTGTTTCCTACACACACGGACGATATCTAGTTCAACTCTGTTTCTGAAACTGATACAAACCACAGGTCGTCTAACATCCAATGCTTTTTTGTTAAGAGTGAGAAAAGTGTGAGCTTCGTGAACAATGTAGATTCGTTTGAGGTGAAAAGTGACTGCATTTACCTGAAACGAAGTCGTGCTTGTAGGAAGACACACTTCTTGCATTTAACTCCATTTCTGAAGGGAAACACACAGCACAGTTCTCATCCATGAAACACAATCTACTTTAGAGCAAGAAGCACGCTCTTGCTTTCTAGAGTCTCTAATACAGAGGGAAACGTGAGTGTGCTCAGAACAAAAGAACTGTGTTTCCTACACACACTGACCATATCTAGTTCAACTCTGTTTCTGAAACTGATACAAACCACAGGTCCTCTAACATCCAATGCTTTCAGGTTAAGAGCGAGAAACGTGTGAGCTTTGTGAACAATGAAGCTTCGTTTGAGCTCAAAAGTGACTGTGTTTACATGAAACGAAGTCTTGCTTGTAGGAAGGCACAGAGCCTGTCATTTAACTCCGTTTCTGAAGGGAAACACACGGCACAGTTCTCATCCATGAAACACAATCTACTTTAGAGCAAGAAGCACGCTCTTGCTTTCTAGAGTCTCTAATACAGAGGGAAACGTGAGTGTGCTCAGAACAAAAGAACTGTGTTTCTTACACACACAGACCATATCTAGTTCAACTCTGTTTCTGAAACTGATACAAACCACAGGTCCTCTAACATCCAATGCTTTTCAGTTAAGAGCGAGAAACGTGTGAGCTTTGTGAACAATGTAGATTCTTTTAAGCTGAAAAGTGACTGCGTTTACCTGAAAAGAAGTCTTGCTTGTAGGAAGACACACGCCTGGCATTTAACTCCGTTTCTGAAGGGAAACACACGGCACAGTTCTCATCCATGAAATACACTCTGCTTTAGAGCAAGAAGCACGCTCTTGCTTTCTAGAGTCTCTAATACAGCGGGAAACGTGAGTGTGCTCAGAACAAAAGAACTGTGTTTCCTACACACACAGACCATATCTAGTTCAACTCTGTTTCTGAAACTGATACAAACCACAGGTCCTCTAACATCCAATGCTTTTCGGTTAAGAGCGAGAAACGTGTGGGCTTTGTGAACAATGTTGCTTCGTTGAGGGGAAAAGTGACTGCGTTTACCAGAAACGAAGTCTTGCTTGTAGGAAGACACACGCCTGGCATTTAACTCCGTTTCTGAAGGGAAACACACGGCACAGTTCTCATCCATGAAACACAATCTGCTTTAGAGCAAGAAGCACGCTCTTGCTTTCTAGAGTCTCTGATAAAGAGGGAAACGTGAGTGTGCGCACAACAAAAGAATTGTGTTTCCTACACACGGACCATATCAAGTTCAACTCTGTTTCTGAAACTGATACAAACCACAGGTTATCTAACATCCAATGCTTTTCAGGTAAGAGCGAGAAACATGTGAGCTTCGTGAACAATGTTGCTTCGTTTGAGATGAAAAGTGACTGCGTTTACCTGAAACGAAGTCTTGCTTGTAGGAAGGCACAGAGCCTGTCATTTAACTCCGTTTCTGAAGGGAAACACACGGCACAGTTCTCATCCATGAAACACAATCTGCTTTAGAGCAAGAAGCATGCTGTTGCTTTCTAGAGTCTCTAATAAAGAGGGAAACGTGAGTGTGCGCAGAACAAAATTACTGTGTTTCCTACACACGGACCATATCAAGTTCAACTCTGTTTCTGAAACTGATACAAACCACAGGTTGTCTAACATCCAGTGCTTTTCAGGTAAGAGCGAGAAACGTGTTAGCTTCGTGAACAATGTTGCTTCGTTTGAGATGAAAAGTTACTGTGTTTACCTGAAACGATTCTTGCTCGTAGGAAGACTCAGAGCCTGGCATTTAACTCCGTTTCTGAAGGGAAACACACGGCACAGTTCTCATCCATGAAACACACTCTGCTTTAGAGCAAGAAGCACGCTCTTGCTTTCTAGAGTCTCTAATACAGAGGGAAACGGGAGTGTGCTCAGAACAAAAGAACTGTGTTTCCTACACACGGACCATATCTAGTTCAACTCTGTTTCTGAAACTGATACAAACCACAGGTCGTCTAACATCAATGCTTTTTTGTTAAGAGTGAGAAAAGTGTGAGCTTCGTGAACAATGTAGATTCGTTTGAGGTGAAAAGTGACTGCATTTACCTGAAACGAAGTCGTGCTTGTAGAAAGACACACTTCTTGCATTTAACTCCGTTTCTGAAGGGAAACCCACGGCACAGTTATCATCCATGAAACACAATCTACTTTAGAGCAAGAAGCACGCTCTTGCTTTCTAGAGTCTCTAATACAGAGGGAAACGTGAGTGTGCTCAGAACAAAAGAACTGTGTTTCCTACACACACAGACCATATCTAGTTCAACTCTGTTTCTGAAACTGATACAAACCACAGGTCCTCTAACATCCAATGCTTTTCAGTTAAGAGGGAGAAACGTGTGAGCTTTTTGAACAATGTAGCTTCGTTTGAGCTGAAAAGTGACTGCGTTTACCTGAAACGAAGTCTTGCTTTTAGGAAGACACACGCCTGGCATTTAACTCCGTTTCTGAAGGGAATCTCACTGCACAGTTCTCATCCATGAAACACACTCTGCTTTAGAGCAAGAAGCATGCTCTTGCTTTCTAGAGTCTCTAATACAGAGGGAAACGTGAGTGTGCTCAAAACAAAAGAACTGTGTTTCCTACACACACGGACCACATCCTGTTCAACTCTGTTTCTGAAACTGATACAAACCACAGGTCCTCTAACATCCAATGCTTTTCAATTAAGAGGGAGAAACGTGTGAGCTTTGTGAACAATGTAGCTTCGTTTGAGCTGAAAAGTGACTTCGTTTACCTGAACAGATGTCTTGCTTGTAGGAAGACATGTGCCTGGCATTTAACTCTGTTTCTGAAGGGAAACACACGGCACAGTTCTCATCCATGAAACACACTCTGCTTTAGAGCATAAGCACGCTCTTGCTTTCTAGAGTCCTAATACAGAGGGAAACGTGAGTGTGATCAGAACAAAAGAACTGTGTTTCCTACACACACAGACCATATCTTGTTCAACTCTGTTTCTGAAACTGATACAAACCACAGGTCCTCTAACATCCAATGCTTTTCATTTAAGAGCGAGAAACTTGTGAGCTTCGTGAACAATGTAGCTTCGTTTCAGCTGAAAAGTTACTGCGTTGACCTGAAACGAAGTCTTCCTTGAAGAAAGACACAGAGCCTGGCATTTAACTCTGTTTCTGAAGGGAAACACACGGCACAGTTCTCTTCCATGAAACACACTCTGCTTTAGAGCAAGAATCACGCTCTTGCTTTCTAGAGTCTCTAATACAGAGGGAAACGTGATTGTGCTCAGAACAAAAGAACTGTGTTTCCTACACACACGGACGATATCTAGTTCAACTCTGTTTCTGAAACTGATACAAACCACAGGTCGTCTAACATCCAATGCTTTTTTGTTAAGAGTGAGAAAAGTGTGAGCTTCGTGAACAATGTATATTCGTTTGAGGTGAAAATGACTGCATTTACCTGAAACGAAGTCGTGCTTGTAGGAAGACACACTTCTTGCATTTAACTCCATTTCTGAAGGGAAACACACGGCACAGTTCTCATCCATGAAACACAATCTACTTTAGAGCAAGAAGCACGCTCTTGCTTTCTAGAGTCTCTAATACAGAGGGAAACGTGAGTGTGCTCAGAACAAAAGAACTGTGTTTCCTACACACACAGACCATATCTAGTTCAACTCTGTTTCTGAAACTGATACAAACCACAGGTCCTCTAACATCCAATGCTTTCAGGTTAAGAGCGAGAAACGTGTGAGCTTTGTGAACAATGAAGCTTCGTTTGAGCTCAAAAGTGACTGTGTTTACATGAAACGAAGTCTTGCTTGTAGGAAGGCACAGAGCCTGTCATTTAACTCCGTTTCTGAAGGGAAACACACGGCACAGTTCTCATCCATGAAACACAATCTACTTTAGAGCAAGAAGCACGCTCTTGCTTTCTAGAGTCTCTAATACAGAGGGAAACGTGAGTGTGCTCAGAACAAAAGAACTGTGTTTGGACACACACAGACCATATCTAGTTCAACTCTGTTTCTGAAACTGATACAAACCACAGGTTGTCTAACATCCAATGCTTTTCAGGTAAGAGCGAGAAACGTGTGAGCTTCATGAACAATGTTGCTTCGTTTGAGATGAAAAGTGACTGCGTTTACCTGAAACGATTCTTGCTTGTAGGAAGACTCAGAGCCTGGCATTTAACTCCGTTTCTGAAGGGAAACACACGGCACAGTTCTCATCCATGAAACACACTCTGCTTTAGAGCAAGAAGCATGCTCTTGCTTTCTAGAGTCTCTAATACAGAGGGAAACGTGAGTGTGCTCAAAACAAAGAACTGTGTTTCCTACACACACGGACCACATCCTGTTCAACTCTGTTTCTGAAACTGATACAAACCACAGGTCCTCTAACATCCAATGCTTTTCAATTAAGAGGGACAAACGTGTGAGCTTTGTGAACAATGTAGCTTCGTTTGAGCTGAAAAGTGACTTCGTTTACCTGAACAGATGTCTTGCTTGTAGGAAGACATGTGCCTGGCATTTAACTCTGTTTCTGAAGGGAAACACACGGCACAGTTCTCATCCATGAAACACACTCTGCTTTAGAGCATAAGCACGCTCTTGCTTTCTAGAGTCCTAATACAGAGGGAAACGTGAGTGTTCTCAGAACAAAAGAACTGTGTTTCCTACACACACAGACCATATCTTGTTCAACTCTGTTTCTAAAACTGATACAAACCACAGGTCCTCTAACATCCAATGCTTTTCATTTAAGAGCGAGAAACTTGTGAGCTTCGTGAACAATGTAGCTTCGTTTCAGCTGAAAAGTTACTGCGTTGACCTGAAACGAAGTCTTCCTTGAAGAAAGACACAGAGCCTGGCATTTAACTCTGTTTCTGAAGGGAAACACACGGCACAGTTCTCTTCCATGAAACACACTCTGCTTTAGAGCAAGAATCACGCTCTTGCTTTCTAGAGTCTCTAATACAGAGGGAAACGTGATTGTGTTCAGAACAAAAGAACTGTGTTTCCTACACACACGGACGATATCTAGTTCAACTCTGTTTCTGAAACTGATACAAACCACAGGTCGTCTAACATCCAATGCTTTTTTGTTAAGAGTGAGAAAAGTGTGAGCTTCGTGAACAATGTAGATTCGTTTGAGGTGAAAAGTGACTGCATTTACCTGAAACGAAGTCGTGCTTGTAGGAAGACACACTTCTTGCATTTAACTCCATTTCTGAAGGGAAACACACAGCACAGTTCTCATCCATGAAACACAATCTACTTTAGAGCAAGAAGCACGCTCTTGCTTTCTAGAGTCTCTAATACAGAGGGAAACGTGAGTGTGCTCAGAACAAAAGAACTGTGTTTCCTACACACACTGACCATATCTAGTTCAACTCTGTTTCTGAAACTGATACAAACCACAGGTCCTCTAACATCCAATGCTTTCAGGTTAAGAGCGAGAAACGTGTGAGCTTTGTGAACAATGAAGCTTCGTTTGAGCTCAAAAGTGACTGCGTTTACCAGAAACGAAGTCTTGCTTGTAGGAAGACACACGCCTGGCATTTAACTCCGTTTCTGAAGGGAAACACACGGCACAGTTCTCATCCATGAAACACAATCTGCTTTAGAGCAAGAAGCACGCTCTTGCTTTCTAGAGTCTCTGATAAAGAGGGAAACGTGAGTGTGCGCACAACAAAAGAATTGTGTTTCCTACACACGGACCATATCAAGTTCAACTCTGTTTCTGAAACTGATACAAACCACAGGTTATCTAACATCCAATGCTTTTCAGGTAAGAGCGAGAAACATGTGAGCTTCGTGAACAATGTTGCTTCGTTTGAGATGAAAAGTGACTGCGTTTACCTGAAACGAAGTCTTGCTTGTAGGAAGGCACAGAGCCTGTCATTTAACTCCGTTTCTGAAGGGAAACACACGGCACAGTTCTCATCCATGAAACACAATCTGCTTTAGAGCAAGAAGCACGCTGTTGCTTTCTAGAGTCTCTAATAAAGAGGGAAACGTGAGTGTGCGCAGAACAAAATTACTGTGTTTCCTACACACGGACCATATCAAGTTCAACTCTGTTTCTGAAACTGATACAAACCACAGGTTGTCTAACATCCAGTGCTTTTCAGGCAAGAGCGAGAAACGTGTTAGCTTCGTGAACAATGTTGCTTCGTTTGAGATGAAAAGTTACTGTGTTTACCTGAAACGATTCTTGCTCGTAGGAAGACTCAGAGCCTGGCATTTAACTCCGTTTCTGAAGGGAAACACACGGCACAGTTCTCATCCATGAAACACACTCTGCTTTAGAGCAAGAAGCACGCTCTTGCTTTCTAGAGTCTCTAATACAGAGGGAAACGGGAGTGTGCTCAGAACAAAAGAACTGTGTTTCCTACACACGGACCATATCTAGTTCAACTCTGTTTCTGAAACTGATACAAACCACAGGTCGTCTAACATCAATGCTTTTTTGTTAAGAGTGAGAAAAGTGTGAGCTTCGTGAACAATGTAGATTCGTTTGAGGTGAAAAGTGACTGCATTTACCTGAAACGAAGTCGTGCTTGTAGAAAGACACACTTCTTGCATTTAACTCCGTTTCTGAAGGGAAACCCACGGCACAGTTATCATCCATGAAACACAATCTACTTTAGAGCAAGAAGCACGCTCTTGCTTTCTAGAGTCTCTAATACAGAGGGAAACGTGAGTGTGCTCAGAACAAAAGAACTGTGTTTCCTACACACACAGACCATATCTAGTTCAACTCTGTTTCTGAAACTGATACAAACCACAGGTCCTCTAACATCCAATGCTTTTCAGTTAAGAGCGAGAAACGTGTGAGCTTTGTGAACAATGAAGCTTCGTTTGAGCTCAAAAGTGACTGTGTTTACATGAAACGAAGT
The DNA here is from genome assembly GCA_949786385.1 of Onychomys leucogaster. Taxonomy (NCBI): domain Eukaryota; kingdom Metazoa; phylum Chordata; class Mammalia; order Rodentia; family Cricetidae; genus Onychomys; species Onychomys leucogaster. The sequence goes on from CATKUP010000398.1 coordinate 185,145, forward strand.
CTTCCTTGTAGGAAGGCACAGAGCCTGTCATTTAACTCCGTTTCTGAAGGGAAACACACGGCACAGTTCTCATCCATGAAACACAATCTACTTTAGAGCAAGAAGCACGCTCTTGCTTTCTAGAGTCTCTAATACAGAGGGAAACGTGAGTGTGCTCAGAACAAAAGAACTGTGTTTCTTACACACACAGACCATATCTAGTTCAACTCTGTTTCTGAAACTGTTACAAACCACAGGTCCTCTAACATCAAATGCTTTTCAGTTAAGAGCGAGAAACGTGTGAGCTTCGTGAACAATGTAGATTCTTTTGAGCTGAAAAGTGACTGCGTTTACCTGAAAAGAAGTCTTGCTTGTAGGAAGACACACGCCTGGCATTTAACTCCAAATCTGAAGGGAAACACACGGCACAGTTCTCATCCATGAAACACAATCTGCTTTAGAGCAACAAGCACGCTCTTGCTTTCTAGAGTCTCTAATAAAGAGGTAAACGTGAGTGTGCGCAGAACAAAAGAACTGTGTTTCCTACACACGGACCATATCTAGTTCAACTCTGTTTCTGAAACTGATACAAACCACAGGTCCTCTAACATCCAATGCTTTTCAGTTAAGAGGGAGAAAAGTGTGAGCTTTGTGAACAATGTAGCTTCGTTTGAGCTGAAAAGTGACTGCGTTTACCTGAAACGAAGTCTTCCTTGAAGAAGGACACAGAGCCTGGCATTTAACTCTGTTTCTGAAGGGAAACACACGGCACAGTTCTCTTCCATGAAACACACTCTGCTTTAGAGCAAGAAGCACGCTCTTGCTTTCTAGAGTCTCTAATAAAGAGGGAAACGTGAGTGTGCGCAGAACAAAAGAACTGTGTTTCCTACACACGGACCATATCAAGTTCAACTCTGTTTCTGAAACTGATACAAACCACAGGTTGTCTAACATCCAATGCTTTTCAGGTAAGAGCGAGAAACGTGTGAGCTTCGTGAACAATGTTGCTTCGTTTGAGATGAAAAGTTTCTGCGTTTACCTGAAACGATTCTTGCTTGTAGGAAGACTCAGAGCCTGGCATTTAACTCCGTTTCTGAAGGGAAACACACGGCACAGTTCTCATCCATGAAACACACTCTGCTTTAGAGCAAGAAGCATGCTCTTGCTTTCTAGAGTCTCTAATACAGAGGGAAACGTGAGTGTACTCAGAACAAAAGAACTGTGTTTCCTACACACACGGACCATATCTAGTTCAACTCTGTTTCTAAAATTGATACAAACCCCAGGTCGTCTAACATCCAATGCTTCTCAGTTAAGAGGTAGAAACTTGTGAGCTTTGTGAACAATGTAGCTTCGTTTCAGATGAAAAGTTACTGCGTTTACCTGAAACGAAGTATTGCTTGAAGAAAGACACAGAGCCTGGCATTTAACTCCATTTCTGAAGGGACACACACGGCACAGTTCTCATCCATGCAACACACTCTGATTTAGAGCAAGAGGAACGCTGTTGCTTTCTAGAGTCTCTAATACTGAGGGAACCGTGAGTGTGCTCTGAACAAAAGAACTGTGTTTCTACAAACACGGACCATATCTAGTTCAACTCTGTTTCTGAAACTGATACAAACCACAGGTCCTCTAACATCCAATGCTTTTCAGTTAAGAGCGAGAAACGTGTGAGCTTCGTGAACAATGTAACTTCATTTGAGCTGAAAGTGACTGTGTTTACCTGAAACGAAGTCTAGCTTGTAGGAAGACACACGCCTGGCATTTAACTCCGTTTCTGAAGGGAAACACACGGCACAGTTCTCATCCATGAAACACACTCTGCTTTAGAGCAAGAAGCACGCTGTTGCTTTCTCGAGTCTCTAATACAGAGGGAAACGTGAGTGTGCTCAGAACAAAAGAACTGTGTTTCCTACACACACAGACCATATCTAGTTCAACTCTGTTTCTGAAACTGATACAAACCACAGGTCGTCTAACATCCAATGCTTTTCAGTTAAGAGCGAGAAACGTGTGAGCTTTGTGAACAATGTAGCTTCGTTTGAGCTGAAAAGTGACTGCATTTACCTGAAACGAAGTCGTGCTTGTAGGAAGACACACTTCTGGCATTTAACTCCGTTTCTGAGGGAAACACACGGCACAGTTCTCATCCATGAAACACATTCTGCATTAGAGCAAGAAGCACGCTCTTGCTTTCTAGAGTCTCTAATACAGAGGGAAACATGAGTGTGCTCAGAACAAAAGAACTGTGTTTCCTACACACGGACCATATCTACTTCAACTCTGTTTCTGAAACTGATACAAACCACAGGTCCTCTAACATCCAATGCTTTTCAGTTAAGAGGGAGAAACGTGTGAGCTTTTTGAACAATGTAGCTTCGTTTGAGCTGAAAAGTGACTGCGTTTACCTGAAACGAAGTCTTGCTTTTAGGAAGACACACGCCTGGCATTTAACTCCGTTTCTGAAGGGAATCTCACTGCACAGTTCTCATCCATGAAACACACTCTGCTTTAGAGCAAGAAGCATGCTCTTGCTTTCTAGAGTCTCTAATACAGAGGGAAACGTGAGTGTGCTCAAAACAAAAGAACTGTGTTTCCTACACACACGGACCACATCCTGTTCAACTCTGTTTCTGAAACTGATACAAACCACAGGTCCTCTAACATCCAATGCTTTTCAATTAAGAGGGAGAAACGTGTGAGCTTTGAGAACAATGTAGCTTCGTTTGAGCTGAAAAGTGACTTCGTTTACCTGAACAGATGTCTTGCTTGTAGGAAGACATGTGCCTGGCATTTAACTCTGTTTCTGAAGGGAAACACACGGCACAGTTCTCATCCATGAAACACACTCTGCTTTAGAGCATAAGCACGCTCTTGCTTTCTAGAGTCCTAATACAGAGGGAAACGTGAGTGTGATCAGAACAAAAGAACTGTGTTTCCTACACACACAGACCATATCTTGTTCAACTCTGTTTCTGAAACTGATACAAACCACAGGTCCTCTAACATCCAATGCTTTTCATTTAAGAGCGAGAAACTTGTGAGCTTCGTGAACAATGTAGCTTCGTTTCAGCTGAAAAGTTACTGCGTTGACCTGAAACGAAGTCTTCCTTGAAGAAAGACACAGAGCCTGGCATTTAACTCTGTTTCTGAAGGGAAACACACGGCACAGTTCTCTTCCATTAAACACACTCTGCTTTAGAGCAAGAAGCACGCTCTTGCTTTCTAGAGTCTCTAATACAGAGGGAAACGTGATTGTGCTCAGAACAAAAGAACTGTGTTTCCTACACACACGGACGATATCTAGTTCAACTCTGTTTCTGAAACTGATACAAACCACAGGTCGTCTAACATCCAATGCTTTTTTGTTAAGAGTGAGAAAAGTGTGAGCTTCGTGAACAATGTATATTCGTTTGAGGTGAAAATGACTGCATTTACCTGAAACGAAGTCGTGCTTGTAGGAAGACACACTTCTTGCATTTAACTCCATTTCTGAAGGGAAACACACGGCACAGTTCTCATCCATGAAACACAATCTACTTTAGAGCAAGAAGCACGCTCTTGCTTTCTAGAGTCTCTAATACAGAGGGAAACGTGAGTGTGCTCAGAACAAAAGAACTGTGTTTCCTACACACACAGACCATATCTAGTTCAACTCTGTTTCTGAAACTGATACAAACCACAGGTCCTCTAACATCCAATGCTTTCAGGTTAAGAGCGAGAAACGTGTGAGCTTTGTGAACAATGAAGCTTCGTTTGAGCTCAAAAGTGACTGTGTTTACATGAAACGAAGTCTTGCTTGTAGGAAGGCACAGAGCCTGTCATTTAACTCCGTTTCTGAAGGGAAACACACGGCACAGTTCTCATCCATGAAACACAATCTACTTTAGAGCAAGAAGCACGCTCTTGCTTTCTAGAGTCTCTAATAAAGAGGGAAACGTGAGTGTGCTCAGAACAAAAGAACTGTGTTTGGACACACACAGACCATATCTAGTTCAACTCTGTTTCTGAAACTGATACAAACCACAGGTTGTCTAACATCCAATGCTTTTCAGGTAAGAGCGAGAAACGTGTGAGCTTCATGAACAATGTTGCTTCGTTTGAGATGAAAAGTGACTGCGTTTACCTGAAACGATTCTTGCTTGTAGGAAGACTCAGAGCCTGGCATTTAACTCCGTTTCTGAAGGGAAACACACGGCACAGTTCTCATCCATGAAACACACTCTGCTTTAGAGCAAGAAGCATGCTCTTGCTTTCTAGAGTCTCTAATACAGAGGGAAACGTGAGTGTGCTCAAAACAAAGAACTGTGTTTCCTACACACACGGACCACATCCTGTTCAACTCTGTTTCTGAAACTGATACAAACCCCAGGTCCTCTAACATCCAATGCTTTTCAATTAAGAGGGAGAAACGTGTGAGCTTTGTGAACAATGTAGCTTCGTTTGAGCTGAAAAGTGACTTCGTTTACCTGAACAGATGTCTTGCTTGTAGGAAGACATGTGCCTGGCATTTAACTCTGTTTCTGAAGGGAAACACACGGCACAGTTCTCATCCATGAAACACACTCTGCTTTAGAGCATAAGCACGCTCTTGCTTTCTAGAGTCCTAATACAGAGGGAAACGTGAGTGTGATCAGAACAAAAGAACTGTGTTTCCTACACACACAGACCATATCTTGTTCAACTCTGTTTCTGAAACTGATACAAACCACAGGTCCTCTAACATCCAATGCTTTTCATTTAAGAGCGAGAAACTTGTGAGCTTCGTGAACAATGTAGCTTCGTTTCAGCTGAAAAGTTACTGCGTTGACCTGAAACGAAGTCTTCCTTGAAGAAAGACACAGAGCCTGGCATTTAACTCTGTTTCTGAAGGGAAACACACGGCACAGTTCTCTTCCATGAAACACACTCTGCTTTAGAGCAAGAATCACGCTCTTGCTTTCTAGAGTCTCTAATACAGAGGGAAACGTGATTGTGCTCAGAACAAAAGAACTGTGTTTCCTACACACACGGACGATATCTAGTTCAACTCTGTTTCTGAAACTGATACAAACCACAGGTCGTCTAACATCCAATGCTTTTTTGTTAAGAGTGAGAAAAGTGTGAGCTTCGTGAACAATGTAGATTCGTTTGAGGTGAAAAGTGACTGCATTTATCTGAAACGAAGTCGTGCTTGTAGGAAGACACACTTCTTGCATTTAACTCCATTTCAGAAGGGAAACACACGGCACAGTTCTCATCCATGAAACACATTCTGCATTAGAGCAAGAAGCACGCTCTTGCTTTCTAGAGTCTCTAATACAGAGGGAAACGTGAGTGTGCTCAGAACAAAAGAACTGTGTTTCCTACACACACGGACCATATCTACTTCAACTCTGTTTCTGAAACTGATACAAACCACAGGTCCTCTAACATCCAATGCTTTTCAGTTAAGAGGGAGAAACGTGTGAGCTTTGTGAACAATGTAGCTTCGTTTGAGCTGAAAAGTGACTGCGTTTACCTGAAACGAAGTCTTGCTTTTAGGAAGACACACGCCTGGCATTTAACTCCGTTTCTGAAGGGAATCTAAATGCACAGTTCTCATCCATGAAACACACTCTGCTTTAGAGCAAGAAGCATGCTCTTGCTTTCTAGAGTCTCTAATACAGAGGGAAACGTGAGTGTGCTCAAAACAAAAGAACTGTGTTTCCTACACACACGGACCACATCCTGTTCAACTCTGTTTCTGAAACTGATACAAACCACAGGTCCTCTAACATCCAATGCTTTTCAATTAAGAGGGAGAAACGTGTGAGCTTTGAGAACAATGTAGCTTCGTTTGAGCTGAAAAGTGACTTCGTTTACCTGAACAGATGTCTTGCTTGTAGGAAGACATGTGCCTGGCATTTAACTCTGTTTCTGAAGGGAAACACACGGCACAGTTCTCATCCATGAAACACACTCTGCTTTAGAGCATAAGCACGCTCTTGCTTTCTAGAGTCCTAATACAGAGGGAAACGTGAGTGTGCTCAGAACAAAAGAACTGTGTTTCCTACACACACAGACCATATCTTGTTCAACTCTGTTTCTAAAACTGATACAAACCACAGGTCCTCTAACATCCAATGCTTTTCATTTAAGAGCGAGAAACTTGTGAGCTTCGTGAACAATGTAGCTTCGTTTCAGCTGAAAAGTTACTGCGTTGACCTGAAACGAAGTCTTCCTTGAAGAAAGACACAGAGCCTGGCATTTAACTCTGTTTCTGAAGGGAAACACACGGCACAGTTCTCTTCCATGAAACACACTCTGCTTTAGAGCAAGAATCACGCTCTTGCTTTCTAGAGTCTCTAATACAGAGGGAAACGTGATTGTGCTCAGAACAAAAGAACTGTGTTTCCTACACACACGGACGATATCTAGTTCAACTCTGTTTCTGAAACTGATACAAACCACAGGTCGTCTAACATCCAATGCTTTTTTGTTAAGAGTGAGAAAAGTGTGAGCTTCGTGAACAATGTAGATTCGTTTGAGGTGAAAAGTGACTGCATTTACCTGAAACGAAGTCGTGCTTGTAGGAAGACACACTTCTTGCATTTAACTCCATTTCTGAAGGGAAACACACAGCACAGTTCTCATCCATGAAACACAATCTACTTTAGAGCAAGAAGCACGCTCTTGCTTTCTAGAGTCTCTAATACAGAGGGAAACGTGAGTGTGCTCAGAACAAAAGAACTGTGTTTCCTACACACACTGACCATATCTAGTTCAACTCTGTTTCTGAAACTGATACAAACCACAGGTCCTCTAACATCCAATGCTTTCAGGTTAAGAGCGAGAAACGTGTGAGCTTTGTGAACAATGAAGCTTCGTTTGAGCTCAAAAGTGACTGTGTTTACATGAAACGAAGTCTTGCTTGTAGGAAGGCACAGAGCCTGTCATTTAACTCCGTTTCTGAAGGGAAACACACGGCACAGTTCTCATCCATGAAACACAATCTACTTTAGAGCAAGAAGCACGCTCTTGCTTTCTAGAGTCTCTAATACAGAGGGAAACGTGAGTGTGCTCAGAACAAAAGAACTGTGTTTCTTACACACACAGACCATATCTAGTTCAACTCTGTTTCTGAAACTGATACAAACCACAGGTCCTCTAACATCCAATGCTTTTCAGTTAAGAGCGAGAAACGTGTGAGCTTCGTGAACAATGTAGATTCTTTTAAGCTGAAAAGTGACTGCGTTTACCTGAAAAGAAGTCTTGCTTGTAGGAAGACACACGCCTGGCATTTAACTCCGTTTCTGAAGGGAAACACACGGCACAGTTCTCATCCATGAAATACACTCTGCTTTAGAGCAAGAAGCACGCTCTTGCTTTCTAGAGTCTCTAATACAGCGGGAAACGTGAGTGTGCTCAGAACAAAAGAACTGTGTTTCCTACACACACAGACCATATCTAGTTCAACTCTGTTTCTGAAACTGATACAAACCACAGGTCCTCTAACATCCAATGCTTTTCGGTTAAGAGCGAGAAACGTGTGGGCTTTGTGAACAATGTTGCTTCGTTGAGGGGAAAAGTGACTGCGTTTACCAGAAACGAAGTCTTGCTTGTAGGAAGACACACGCCTGGCATTTAACTCCGTTTCTGAAGGGAAACACACGGCACAGTTCTCATCCATGAAACACAATCTGCTTTAGAGCAAGAAGCACGCTCTTGCTTTCTAGAGTCTCTGATAAAGAGGGAAACGTGAGTGTGCGCACAACAAAAGAATTGTGTTTCCTACACACGGACCATATCAAGTTCAACTCTGTTTCTGAAACTGATACAAACCACAGGTTATCTAACATCCAATGCTTTTCAGGTAAGAGCGAGAAACATGTGAGCTTCGTGAACAATGTTGCTTCGTTTGAGATGAAAAGTGACTGCGTTTACCTGAAACGAAGTCTTGCTTGTAGGAAGGCACAGAGCCTGTCATTTAACTCCGTTTCTGAAGGGAAACACACGGCACAGTTCTCATCCATGAAACACAATCTGCTTTAGAGCAAGAAGCACGCTGTTGCTTTCTAGAGTCTCTAATAAAGAGGGAAACGTGAGTGTGCGCAGAACAAAATTACTGTGTTTCCTACACACGGACCATATCAAGTTCAACTCTGTTTCTGAAACTGATACAAACCACAGGTTGTCTAACATCCAGTGCTTTTCAGGTAAGAGCGAGAAACGTGTTAGCTTCGTGAACAATGTTGCTTCGTTTGAGATGAAAAGTTACTGTGTTTACCTGAAACGATTCTTGCTCGTAGGAAGACTCAGAGCCTGGCATTTAACTCCGTTTCTGAAGGGAAACACACGGCACAGTTCTCATCCATGAAACACACTCTGCTTTAGAGCAAGAAGCACGCTCTTGCTTTCTAGAGTCTCTAATACAGAGGGAAACGGGAGTGTGCTCAGAACAAAAGAACTGTGTTTCCTACACACGGACCATATCTAGTTCAACTCTGTTTCTGAAACTGATACAAACCACAGGTCGTCTAACATCAATGCTTTTTTGTTAAGAGTGAGAAAAGTGTGAGCTTCGTGAACAATGTAGATTCGTTTGAGGTGAAAAGTGACTGCATTTACCTGAAACGAAGTCGTGCTTGTAGAAAGACACACTTCTTGCATTTAACTCCGTTTCTGAAGGGAAACACACGGCACAGTTCTCATCCATGAAACACAATCTACTTTAGAGCAAGAAGCACGCTCTTGCTTTCTAGAGTCTCTAATACAGAGGGAAACGTGAGTGTGCTCAGAACAAAAGAACTGTGTTTCCTACACACACAGACCATATCTAGTTCAACTCTGTTTCTGAAACTGATACAAACCACAGGTCCTCTAACATCCAATGCTTTTCAGTTAAGAGCGAGAAACGTGTGAGCTTTGTGAACAATGAAGCTTCGTTTGAGCTCAAAAGTGACTGTGTTTACATGAAACGAAGTCTTCCTTGTAGGAAGGCACAGAGCCTGTCATTTAACTCCGTTTCTGAAGGGAAACACACGGCACAGTTCTCATCCATGAAACACAATCTACTTTAGAGCAAGAAGCACGCTCTTGCTTTCTAGAGTCTCTAATACAGAGGGAAACGTGAGTGTGCTCAGAACAAAAGAACTGTGTTTCTTACACACACAGACCATATCTAGTTCAACTCTGTTTCTGAAACTGTTACAAACCACAGGTCCTCTAACATCAAATGCTTTTCAGTTAAGAGCGAGAAACGTGTGAGCTTCGTGAACAATGTAGATTCTTTTGAGCTGAAAAGTGACTGCGTTTACCTGAAAAGAAGTCTTGCTTGTAGGAAGACACACGCCTGGCATTTAACTCCAAATCTGAAGGGAAACACACGGCACAGTTCTCATCCATGAAACACAATCTGCTTTAGAGCAACAAGCACGCTCTTGCTTTCTAGAGTCTCTAATAAAGAGGGAAACGTGAGTGTGCGCAGAACAAAAGAACTGTGTTTCCTACACACGGACCATATCTAGTTCAACTCTGTTTCTGAAACTGATACAAACCACAGGTCCTCTAACATCCAATGCTTTTCAGTTAAGAGGGAGAAAAGTGTGAGCTTTGTGAACAATGTAGCTTCGTTTGAGCTGAAAAGTGACTGCGTTTACCTGAAACGAAGTCTTCCTTGAAGAAAGACACAGAGCCTGGCATTTAACTCTGTTTCTGAAGGGAAACACACGGCACAGTTCTCTTCCATGAAACACACTCTGCTTTAGAGCAAGAAGCACGCTCTTGCTTTCTAGAGTCTCTAATACAGAGGGAAACGTGATTGTGCTCAGAACAAAAGAACTGTGTTTCCTACACACACGGACCATATCTAGTTCAACTCTGTTTCTGAAACTGATACAAACCACAGGTCGTCTAACATCAATGCTTTTTTGTTAAGAGTGAGAAAAGTGTGAGCTTCGTGAACAATGTAGATTCGTTTGAGGTGAAAAGTGACTGCATTTACCTGAAACGAAGTCGTGCTTGTAGAAAGACACACTTCTTGCATTTAACTCCGTTTCTGAAGGGAAACACACGGCACAGTTCTCATCCATGAAACACAATCTACTTTAGAGCAAGAAGCACGCTCTTGCTTTCTAGAGTCTCTAATACAGAGGGAAACGTGAGTGTGCTCAGAACAAAAGAACTGTGTTTCCTACACACACAGACCATATCTAGTTCAACTCTGTTTCTGAAACTGATACAAACCACAGGTCCTCTAACATCCAATGCTTTTCAGTTAAGAGCGAGAAACGTGTGAGCTTTGTGAACAATGAAGCTTCGTTTGAGCTCAAAAGTGACTGTGTTTACATGAAACGAAGTCTTCCTTGTAGGAAGGCACAGAGCCTGTCATTTAACTCCGTTTCTGAAGGGAAACACACGGCACAGTTCTCATCCATGAAACACAATCTACTTTAGAGCAAGAAGCACGCTCTTGCTTTCTAGAGTCTCTAATACAGAGGGAAACGTGAGTGTGCTCAGAACAAAAGAACTGTGTTTCTTACACACACAGACCATATCTAGTTCAACTCTGTTTCTGAAACTGTTACAAACCACAGGTCCTCTAACATCAAATGCTTTTCAGTTAAGGGCGAGAAACGTGTGAGCTTCGTGAACAATGTAGATTCTTTTGAGCTGAAAAGTGACTGCGTTTACCTGAAAAGAAGTCTTGCTTGTAGGAAGACACACGCCTGGCATTTAACTCCAAATCTGAAGGGAAACACACGGCACAGTTCTCATCCATGAAACACAATCTGCTTTAGAGCAACAAGCACGCTCTTGCTTTCTAGAGTCTCTAATAAAGAGGGAAACGTGAGTGTGCGCAGAACAAAAGAACTGTGTTTCCTACACACGGACCATATCAAGTTCAACTCTGTTTCTGAAACTGATACAAACCACAGGTTGTCTAACATCCAATGCTTTTCAGGTAAGAGCGACAAACGTGTGAGCTTCGTGAACAATGTTGCTTCGTTTGAGATGAAAAGTGACTGCGTTTACCTGAAACGATTCTTGCTTGTAGGAAGACTCAGAGCCTGTCATTTAACTCCGTTTCTGAAGGGAAACACACGGCACAGTTCTCATCCATGAAACACACTCTGCTTTAGAGCAAGAAGCACGCTCTAGCTTTCTAGAGTCTCTAATACAGAGGGAAACGTGAGTGTTCTCAGAACAAAAAAACTGTGATTCCTAAACACACAGACCATATCTAGTTCAACTCTGTTTCTGAGACTGATACAAACCACAGGTCGTCTAACATCCAATGCTTTTTTGTTAAGAGTGAGAAAAGTGTGAGCTTCGTGAACAATGTATATTCGTTTGAGGTGAAAATGACTGCATTTACCTGAAACGAAGTCGTGCTTGTAGGAAGACACACTTCTTGCATTTAACTCCATTTCTGAATGGAAACACACGGCACAGTTCTCATCCATGAAACACAATCTACTTTAGAGCAAGAAGCACGCTCTTGCTTTCTAGAGTCTCTAATACAGAGGGAAACGTGAGTGTGCTCAGAACAAAAGAACTGTGTTTCCTACACACACAGACCATATCTAGTTCAACTCTGTTTCTGAAACTGATACAAACCACAGGTCCTCTAACATCCAATGCTTTCAGGTTAAGAGCGAGAAACGTGTGAGCTTTGTGAACAATGAAGCTTCGTTTGAGCTCAAAAGTGACTGTGTTTACATGAAACGAAGTCTTGCTTGTAGGAAGGCACAGAGCCTGTCATTTAACTCCGTTTCTGAAGGGAAACACACGGCACAGTTCTCATCCATGAAACACAATCTACTTTAGAGCAAGAAGCACGCTCTTGCTTTCTAGAGTCTCTAATAAAGAGGGAAACGTGAGTGTGCTCAGAACAAAAGAACTGTGTTTGGACACACACAGACCATATCTAGTTCAACTCTGTTTCTGAAACTGATACAAACCACAGGTTGTCTAACATCCAATGCTTTTCAGGTAAGAGCGAGAAACGTGTGAGCTTCATGAACAATGTTGCTTCGTTTGAGATGAAAAGTGACTGCGTTTACCTGAAACGATTCTTGCTTGTAGGAAGACTCAGAGCCTGGCATTTAACTCCGTTTCTGAAGGGAAACACACGGCACAGTTCTCATCCATGAAACACACTCTGCTTTAGAGCAAGAAGCATGCTCTTGCTTTCTAGAGTCTCTAATACAGAGGGAAACGTGAGTGTGCTCAAAACAAAGAACTGTGTTTCCTACACACACGGACCACATCCTGTTCAACTCTGTTTCTGAAACTGATACAAACCCCAGGTCCTCTAACATCCAATGCTTTTCAATTAAGAGGGAGAAACGTGTGAGCTTTGTGAACAATGTAGCTTCGTTTGAGCTGAAAAGTGACTTCGTTTACCTGAACAGATGTCTTGCTTGTAGGAAGACATGTGCCTGGCATTTAACTCTGTTTCTGAAGGGAAACACACGGCACAGTTCTCATCCATGAAACACACTCTGCTTTAGAGCATAAGCACGCTCTTGCTTTCTAGAGTCCTAATACAGAGGGAAACGTGAGTGTGATCAGAACAAAAGAACTGTGTTTCCTACACACACAGACCATATCTTGTTCAACTCTGTTTCTGAAACTGATACAAACCACAGGTCCTCTAACATCCAATGCTTTTCATTTAAGAGCGAGAAACTTGTGAGCTTCGTGAACAATGTAGCTTCGTTTCAGCTGAAAAGTTACTGCGTTGACCTGAAACGAAGTCTTCCTTGAAGAAAGACACAGAGCCTGGCATTTAACTCTGTTTCTGAAGGGAAACACACGGCACAGTTCTCTTCCATGAAACACACTCTGCTTTAGAGCAAGAATCACGCTCTTGCTTTCTAGAGTCTCTAATACAGAGGGAAACGTGATTGTGCTCAGAACAAAAGAACTGTGTTTCCTACACACACGGACGATATCTAGTTCAACTCTGTTTCTGAAACTGATACAAACCACAGGTCGTCTAACATCCAATTCTTTTTTGTTAAGAGTGAGAAAAGTGTGAGCTTCGTGAACAATGTAGATTCGTTTGAGGTGAAAAGTGACTGCATTTATCTGAAACGAAGTCGTGCTTGTAGGAAGACACACTTCTTGCATTTAACTCCATTTCAGAAGGGAAACACACGGCACAGTTCTCATCCATGAAACACATTCTGCATTAGAGCAAGAAGCACGCTCTTGCTTTCTAGAGTCTCTAATACAGAGGGAAACGTGAGTGTGCTCAGAACAAAAGAACTGTGTTTCCTACACACACGGACCATATCTACTTCAACTCTGTTTCTGAAACTGATACAAACCACAGGTCCTCTAACATCCAATGCTTTTCAGTTAAGAGGGAGAAACGTGTGAGCTTTGTGAACAATGTAGCTTCGTTTGAGCTGAAAAGTGACTGCGTTTACCTGAAACGAAGTCTTGCTTTTAGGAAGACACACGCCTGGCATTTAACTCCGTTTCTGAAGGGAATCTAAATGCACAGTTCTCATCCATGAAACACACTCTGCTTTAGAGCAAGAAGCATGCTCTTGCTTTCTAGAGTCTCTAATACAGAGGGAAACGTGAGTGTGCTCAAAACAAAAGAACTGTGTTTCCTACACACACGGACCACATCCTGTTCAACTCTGTTTCTGAAACTGATACAAACCACAGGTCCTCTAACATCCAATGCTTTTCAATTAAGAGGGACAAACGTGTGAGCTTTGTGAACAATGTAGCTTCGTTTGAGCTGAAAAGTGACTTCGTTTACCTGAACAGATGTCTTGCTTGTAGGAAGACATGTGCCTGGCATTTAACTCTGTTTCTGAAGGGAAACACACGGCACAGTTCTCATCCATGAAACACACTCTGCTTTAGAGCATAAGCACGCTCTTGCTTTCTAGAGTCCTAATACAGAGGGAAACGTGAGTGTGCTCAGAACAAAAGAACTGTGTTTCCTACACACACAGACCATATCTTGTTCAACTCTGTTTCTAAAACTGATACAAACCACAGGTCCTCTAACATCCAATGCTTTTCATTTAAGAGCGAGAAACTTGTGAGCTTCGTGAACAATGTAGCTTCGTTTCAGCTGAAAAGTTACTGCGTTGACCTGAAACGAAGTCTTCCTTGAAGAAAGACACAGAGCCTGGCATTTAACTCTGTTTCTGAAGGGAAACACACGGCACAGTTCTCTTCCATGAAACACACTCTGCTTTAGAGCAAGAATCACGCTCTTGCTTTCTAGAGTCTCTAATACAGAGGGAAACGTGATTGTGCTCAGAACAAAAGAACTGTGTTTCCTACACACACGGACGATATCTAGTTCATCTCTGTTTCTGAAACTGATACAAACCACAGGTCGTCTAACATCCAATGCTTTTTTGTTAAGAGTGAGAAAAGTGTGAGCTTCGTGAACAATGTAGATTCGTTTGAGGTGAAAAGTGACTGCATTTACCTGAAACGAAGTCGTGCTTGTAGGAAGACACACTTCTTGCATTTAACTCCATTTCTGAAGGGAAACACACAGCACAGTTCTCATCCATGAAACACAATCTACTTTAGAGCAAGAAGCACGCTCTTGCTTTCTAGAGTCTCTAATACAGAGGGAAACGTGAGTGTGCTCAGAACAAAAGAACTGTGTTTCCTACACACACTGACCATATCTAGTTCAACTCTGTTTCTGAAACTGATACAAACCACAGGTCCTCTAACATCCAATGCTTTCAGGTTAAGAGCGAGAAACGTGTGAGCTTTGTGAACAATGAAGCTTCGTTTGAGCTCAAAAGTGACTGTGTTTACATGAAACGAAGTCTTGCTTGTAGGAAGGCACAGAGCCTGTCATTTAACTCCGTTTCTGAAGGGAAACACACGGCACAGTTCTCATCCATGAAACACAATCTACTTTAGAGCAAGAAGCACGCTCTTGCTTTCTAGAGTCTCTAATACAGAGGGAAACGTGAGTGTGCTCAGAACAAAAGAACTGTGTTTCTTACACACACAGACCATATCTAGTTCAACTCTGTTTCTGAAACTGATACAAACCACAGGTCCTCTAACATCCAATGCTTTTCAGTTAAGAGCGAGAAACGTGTGAGCTTCGTGAACAATGTAGATTCTTTTAAGCTGAAAAGTGACTGCGTTTACCTGAAAAGAAGTCTTGCTTGTAGGAAGACACACGCCTGGCATTTAACTCCGTTTCTGAAGGGAAACACACGGCACAGTTCTCATCCATGAAATACACTCTGCTTTAGAGCAAGAAGCACGCTCTTGCTTTCTAGAGTCTCTAATACAGCGGGAAACGTGAGTGTGCTCAGAACAAAAGAACTGTGTTTCCTACACACACAGACCATATCTAGTTCAACTCTGTTTCTGAAACTGATACAAACCACAGGTCCTCTAACATCCAATGCTTTTCGGTTAAGAGCGAGAAACGTGTGGGCTTTGTGAACAATGTTGCTTCGTTGAGGGGAAAAGTGACTGCGTTTACCAGAAACGAAGTCTTGCTTGTAGGAAGACACACGCCTGGCATTTAACTCCGTTTCTGAAGGGAAACACACGGCACAGTTCTCATCCATGAAACACAATCTGCTTTAGAGCAAGAAGCACGCTCTTGCTTTCTAGAGTCTCTGATAAAGAGGGAAACGTGAGTGTGCGCACAACAAAAGAATTGTGTTTCCTACACACGGACCATATCAAGTTCAACTCTGTTTCTGAAACTGATACAAACCACAGGTTATCTAACATCCAATGCTTTTCAGGTAAGAGCGAGAAACATGTGAGCTTCGTGAACAATGTTGCTTCGTTTGAGATGAAAAGTGACTGCGTTTACCTGAAACGAAGTCTTGCTTGTAGGAAGGCACAGAGCCTGTCATTTAACTCCGTTTCTGAAGGGAAACACACGGCACAGTTCTCATCCATGAAACACAATCTGCTTTAGAGCAAGAAGCACGCTGTTGCTTTCTAGAGTCTCTAATAAAGAGGGAAACGTGAGTGTGCGCAGAACAAAATTACTGTGTTTCCTACACACGGACCATATCAAGTTCAACTCTGTTTCTGAAACTGATACAAACCACAGGTTGTCTAACATCCAGTGCTTTTCAGGTAAGAGCGAGAAACGTGTTAGCTTCGTGAACAATGTTGCTTCGTTTGAGATGAAAAGTTACTGTGTTTACCTGAAACGATTCTTGCTCGTAGGAAGACTCAGAGCCTGGCATTTAACTCCGTTTCTGAAGGGAAACACACGGCACAGTTCTCATCCATGAAACACACTCTGCTTTAGAGCAAGAAGCACGCTCTTGCTTTCTAGAGTCTCTAATACAGAGGGAAACGGGAGTGTGCTCAGAACAAAAGAACTGTGTTTCCTACACACGGACCATATCTAGTTCAACTCTGTTTCTGAAACTGATACAAACCACAGGTCGTCTAACATCAATGCTTTTTTGTTAAGAGTGAGAAAAGTGTGAGCTTCGTGAACAATGTAGATTCGTTTGAGGTGAAAAGTGACTGCATTTACCTGAAACGAAGTCGTGCTTGTAGAAAGACACACTTCTTGCATTTAACTCCGTTTCTGAAGGGAAACACACGGCACAGTTATCATCCATGAAACACAATCTACTTTAGAGCAAGAAGCACGCTCTTGCTTTCTAGAGTCTCTAATACAGAGGGAAACGTGAGTGTGCTCAGAACAAAAGAACTGTGTTTCCTACACACACAGACCATATCTAGTTCAACTCTGTTTCTGAAACTGATACAAACCACAGGTCCTCTAACATCCAATGCTTTTCAGTTAAGAGCGAGAAACGTGTGAGCTTTGTGAACAATGAAGCTTCGTTTGAGCTCAAAAGTGACTGTGTTTACATGAAACGAAGTCTTCCTTGTAGGAAGGCACAGAGCCTGTCATTTAACTCCGTTTCTGAAGGGAAACACACGGCACAGTTCTCATCCATGAAACACAATCTACTTTAGAGCAAGAAGCACGCTCTTGCTTTCTAGAGTCTCTAATACAGAGGGAAACGTGAGTGTGCTCAGAACAAAAGAACTGTGTTTCTTACACACACAGACCATATCTAGTTCAACTCTGTTTCTGAAACTGTTACAAACCACAGGTCCTCTAACATCAAATGCTTTTCAGTTAAGAGCGAGAAACGTGTGAGCTTCGTGAACAATGTAGATTCTTTTGAGCTGAAAAGTGACTGCGTTTACCTGAAAAGAAGTCTTGCTTGTAGGAAGACACACGCCTGGCATTTAACTCCAAATCTGAAGGGAAACACACGGCACAGTTCTCATCCATGAAACACAATCAGCTTTAGAGCAACAAGCACGCTCTTGCTTTCTAGAGTCTCTAATAAAGAGGGAAACGTGAGTGTGCGCAGAACAAAAGAACTGTGTTTCCTACACACGGACCATATCTAGTTCAACTCTGTTTCTGAAACTGATACAAACCACAGGTCCTCTAACATCCAATGCTTTTCAGTTAAGAGGGAGAAAAGTGTGAGCTTTGTGAACAATGTAGCTTCGTTTGAGCTGAAAAGTGACTGCGTTTACCTGAAACGAAGTCTTCCTTGAAGAAAGACACAGAGCCTGGCATTTAACTCTGTTTCTGAAGGGAAACACACGGCACAGTTCTCTTCCATGAAACACACTCTGCTTTAGAGCAAGAAGCACGCTCTTGCTTTCTAGAGTCTCTAATACAGAGGGAAACGTGATTGTGCTCAGAACAAAAGAACTGTGTTTCCTACACACACGGACCATATCTAGTTCAACTCTGTTTCTGAAACTGATACAAACCACAGGTCGTCTAACATCAATGCTTTTTTGTTAAGAGTGAGAAAAGTGTGAGCTTCGTGAACAATGTAGATTCGTTTGAGGTGAAAAGTGACTGCATTTACCTGAAACGAAGTCGTGCTTGTAGAAAGACACACTTCTTGCATTTAACTCCGTTTCTGAAGGGAAACACACGGCACAGTTCTCATCCATGAAACACAATCTACTTTAGAGCAAGAAGCACGCTCTTGCTTTCTAGAGTCTCTAATACAGAGGGAAACGTGAGTGTGCTCAGAACAAAAGAACTGTGTTTCCTACACACACAGACCATATCTAGTTCAACTCTGTTTCTGAAACTGATACAAACCACAGGTCCTCTAACATCCAATGCTTTTCAGTTAAGAGCGAGAAACGTGTGAGCTTTGTGAACAATGAAGCTTCGTTTGAGCTCAAAAGTGACTGTGTTTACATGAAACGAAGTCTTCCTTGTAGGAAGGCACAGAGCCTGTCATTTAACTCCGTTTCTGAAGGGAAACACACGGCACAGTTCTCATCCATGAAACACAATCTACTTTAGAGCAAGAAGCACGCTCTTGCTTTCTAGAGTCTCTAATACAGAGGGAAACGTGAGTGTGCTCAGAACAAAAGAACTGTGTTTCTTACACACACAGACCATATCTAGTTCAACTCTGTTTCTGAAACTGTTACAAACCACAGGTCCTCTAACATCAAATGCTTTTCAGTTAAGGGCGAGAAACGTGTGAGCTTCGTGAACAATGTAGATTCTTTTGAGCTGAAAAGTGACTGCGTTTACCTGAAAAGAAGTCTTGCTTGTAGGAAGACACACGCCTGGCATTTAACTCCAAATCTGAAGGGAAACACACGGCACAGTTCTCATCCATGAAACACAATCTGCTTTAGAGCAACAAGCACGCTCTTGCTTTCTAGAGTCTCTAATAAAGAGGGAAACGTGAGTGTGCGCAGAACAAAAGAACTGTGTTTCCTACACACGGACCATATCAAGTTCAACTCTGTTTCTGAAACTGATACAAACCACAGGTTGTCTAACATCCAATGCTTTTCAGGTAAGAGCGACAAACGTGTGAGCTTCGTGAACAATGTTGCTTCGTTTGAGATGAAAAGTGACTGCGTTTACCTGAAACGATTCTTGCTTGTAGGAAGACTCAGAGCCTGTCATTTAACTCCGTTTCTGAAGGGAAACACACGGCACAGTTCTCATCCATGAAACACACTCTGCTTTAGAGCAAGAAGCACGCTCTAGCTTTCTAGAGTCTCTAATACAGAGGGAAACGTGAGTGTTCTCAGAACAAAAAAACTGTGATTCCTAAACACACAGACCATATCTAGTTCAACTCTGTTTCTGAGACTGATACAAACCACAGGTCGTCTAACATCCAATGCTTTTCAGTTAAGAGCGAGAAACGTGTGAGCTTCGTGAACAATGTAACTTCGTTTGAGCTGAAAAGTGACTGCATTTACCTGAAACGAAGTCGTGCTTGTAGGAAACACACTTCTGGCATTTAACTCCGTTTCTGAAGGGAAACACACGGCACAATTCTCATCCATGAAACACATTCTGCATTAGAGCAAGAAGCACGCTCTTGCTTTCTAGAGTTTCTAATACACAGGGAAACGTGAGTGTGCTCAGAACAAAAGAACTGTGTTTCCTACACACGGACCATATCTAGTTCAACTCTGTTTCTGAAACTGACACAAACCACAGGCCCTCTAACATCCAATGCTTTTCAGTTAAGAGAGAGAAACGTGTGAGCTTTGTGAACAATGTAGCTTCGTTTGAGCTGAAAAGTGACTGCGTTTACCTGAAATGAAGTCTTGCTTGTAGGAAGACATGTGCCTGGCATTTAACTCTGTTTCTGAAGGGAAACACACGGCACAGTTCTCATCCATGAAACACACTCTGCTTTAGAGCATAAGCACGCTCTTGCTTTCTAGAGTCCTAATACAGAGGGAAACGTGAGTGTGCTCAGAACAAAAGAACTGTGTTTCCTACACACTCAGACCATATCTTGTTCAACTCTGTTTCTAAAACTGATACAAACCACAGGTCCTCTAACATCCAATGCTTTTCATTTAAGAGCGAGAAACTTGTGAGCTTCGTGAACAATGTAGCTTCGTTTCAGCTGAAAAGTTACTGCGTTGACCTGAAACGAAGTCTTCCTTGAAGAAAGACACAGAGCCTGGCATTTAACTCTGTTTCTGAAGGGAAACACACGGCACAGTTCTCTTCCATGAAACACACTCTGCTTTAGAGCAAGAATCACGCTCTTGCTTTCTAGAGTCTCTAATACAGAGGGAAACGTGATTGTGCTCAGAACAAAAGAACTGTGTTTCCTACACACACGGACGATATCTAGTTCAACTCTGTTTCTGAAACTGATACAAACCACAGGTCGTCTAACATCCAATGCTTTTTTGTTAAGAGTGAGAAAAGTGTGAGCTTCGTGAACAATGTAGATTCGTTTGAGGTGAAAAGTGACTGCATTTACCTGAAACGAAGTCGTGCTTGTAGGAAGACACACTTCTTGCATTTAACTCCATTTCTGAAGGGAAACACACAGCACAGTTCTCATCCATGAAACACAATCTACTTTAGAGCAAGAAGCACGCTCTTGCTTTCTAGAGTCTCTAATACAGAGGGAAACGTGAGTGTGCTCAGAACAAAAGAACTGTGTTTCCTACACACACTGACCATATCTAGTTCAACTCTGTTTCTGAAACTGATACAAACCACAGGTCCTCTAACATCCAATGCTTTCAGGTTAAGAGCGAGAAACGTGTGAGCTTTGTGAACAATGAAGCTTCGTTTGAGCTCAAAAGTGACTGTGTTTACATGAAACGAAGTCTTGCTTGTAGGAAGGCACAGAGCCTGTCATTTAACTCCGTTTCTGAAGGGAAACACACGGCACAGTTCTCATCCATGAAACACAATCTACTTTAGAGCAAGAAGCACGCTCTTGCTTTCTAGAGTCTCTAATACAGAGGGAAACGTGAGTGTGCTCAGAACAAAAGAACTGTGTTTCTTACACACACAGACCATATCTAGTTCAACTCTGTTTCTGAAACTGATACAAACCACAGGTCCTCTAACATCCAATGCTTTTCAGTTAAGAGCGAGAAACGTGTGAGCTTCGTGAACAATGTAGATTCTTTTAAGCTGAAAAGTGACTGCGTTTACCTGAAAAGAAGTCTTGCTTGTAGGAAGACACACGCCTGGCATTTAACTCCGTTTCTGAAGGGAAACACACGGCACAGTTCTCATCCATGAAATACACTCTGCTTTAGAGCAAGAAGCACGCTCTTGCTTTCTAGAGTCTCTAATACAGCGGGAAACGTGAGTGTGCTCAGAACAAAAGAACTGTGTTTCCTACACACACAGACCATATCTAGTTCAACTCTGTTTCTGAAACTGATACAAACCACAGGTCCTCTAACATCCAATGCTTTTCGGTTAAGAGCGAGAAACGTGTGGGCTTGGTGAACAATGTTGCTTCGTTGAGGGGAAAAGTGACTGCGTTTACCAGAAACGAAGTCTTGCTTGTAGGAAGACACACGCCTGGCATTTAACTCCGTTTCTGAAGGGAAACACACGGCACAGTTCTCATCCATGAAACACAATCTGCTTTAGAGCAAGAAGCACGCTCTTGCTTTCTAGAGTCTCTGATAAAGAGGGAAACGTGAGTGTGCGCACAACAAAAGAATTGTGTTTCCTACACACGGACCATATCAAGTTCAACTCTGTTTCTGAAACTGATACAAACCACAGGTTATCTAACATCCAATGCTTTTCAGGTAAGAGCGAGAAACATGTGAGCTTCGTGAACAATGTTGCTTCGTTTGAGATGAAAAGTGACTGCGTTTACCTGAAACGAAGTCTTGCTTGTAGGAAGGCACAGAGCCTGTCATTTAACTCCGTTTCTGAAGGGAAACACACGGCACAGTTCTCATCCATGAAACACAATCTGCTTTAGAGCAAGAAGCACGCTGTTGCTTTCTAGAGTCTCTAATAAAGAGGGAAACGTGAGTGTGCGCAGAACAAAATTACTGTGTTTCCTACACACGGACCATATCAAGTTCAACTCTGTTTCTGAAACTGATACAAACCACAGGTTGTCTAACATCCAGTGCTTTTCAGGTAAGAGCGAGAAACGTGTTAGCTTCGTGAACAATGTTGCTTCGTTTGAGATGAAAAGTTACTGTGTTTACCTGAAACGATTCTTGCTCGTAGGAAGACTCAGAGCCTGGCATTTAACTCCGTTTCTGAAGGGAAACACACGGCACAGTTCTCATCCATGAAACACACTCTGCTTTAGAGCAAGAAGCACGCTCTTGCTTTCTAGAGTCTCTAATACAGAGGGAAACGGGAGTGTGCTCAGAACAAAAGAACTGTGTTTCCTACACACGGACCATATCTAGTTCAACTCTGTTTCTGAAACTGATACAAACCACAGGTCGTCTAACATCAATGCTTTTTTGTTAAGAGTGAGAAAAGTGTGAGCTTCGTGAACAATGTAGATTCGTTTGAGGTGAAAAGTGACTGCATTTACCTGAAACGAAGTCGTGCTTGTAGAAAGACACACTTCTTGCATTTAACTCCGTTTCTGAAGGGAAACACACGGCACAGTTCTCATCCATGAAACACAATCTACTTTAGAGCAAGAAGCACGCTCTTGCTTTCTAGAGTCTCTAATACAGAGGGAAACGTGAGTGTGCTCAGAACAAAAGAACTGTGTTTCCTACACACACAGACCATATCTAGTTCAACTCTGTTTCTGAAACTGATACAAACCACAGGTCCTCTAACATCCAATGCTTTTCAGTTAAGAGCGAGAAACGTGTGAGCTTTGTGAACAATGAAGCTTCGTTTGAGCTCAAAAGTGACTGTGTTTACATGAAACGAAGTCTTCCTTGTAGGAAGGCACAGAGCCTGTCATTTAACTCCGTTTCTGAAGGGAAACACACGGCACAGTTCTCATCCATGAAACACAATCTACTTTAGAGCAAGAAGCACGCTCTTGCTTTCTAGAGTCTCTAATACAGAGGGAAACGTGAGTGTGCTCAGAACAAAAGAACTGTGTTTCTTACACACACAGACCATATCTAGTTCAACTCTGTTTCTGAAACTGTTACAAACCACAGGTCCTCTAACATCAAATGCTTTTCAGTTAAGAGCGAGAAACGTGTGAGCTTCGTGAACAATGTAGATTCTTTTGAGCTGAAAAGTGACTGCGTTTACCTGAAAAGAAGTCTTGCTTGTAGGAAGACACACGCCTGGCATTTAACTCCAAATCTGAAGGGAAACACACGGCACAGTTCTCATCCATGAAACACAATCTGCTTTAGAGCAACAAGCACGCTCTTGCTTTCTAGAGTCTCTAATAAAGAGGGAAACGTGAGTGTGCGCAGAACAAAAGAACTGTGTTTCCTACACACGGACCATATCTAGTTCAACTCTGTTTCTGAAACTGATACAAACCACAGGTCCTCTAACATCCAATGCTTTTCAGTTAAGAGGGAGAAAAGTGTGAGCTTTGTGAACAATGTAGCTTCGTTTGAGCTGAAAAGTGACTGCGTTTACCTGAAACGAAGTCTTCCTTGAAGAAAGACACAGAGCCTGGCATTTAACTCTGTTTCTGAAGGGAAACACACGGCACAGTTCTCTTCCATGAAACACACTCTGCTTTAGAGCAAGAAGCACGCTCTTGCTTTCTAGAGTCTCTAATACAGAGGGAAACGTGATTGTGCTCAGAACAAAAGAACTGTGTTTCCTACACACACGGACCATATCTAGTTCAACTCTGTTTCTGAAACTGATACAAACCACAGGTCGTCTAACATCAATGCTTTTTTGTTAAGAGTGAGAAAAGTGTGAGCTTCGTGAACAATGTAGATTCGTTTGAGGTGAAAAGTGACTGCATTTACCTGAAACGAAGTCGTGCTTGTAGAAAGACACACTTCTTGCATTTAACTCCGTTTCTGAAGGGAAACACACGGCACAGTTCTCATCCATGAAACACAATCTACTTTAGAGCAAGAAGCACGCTCTTGCTTTCTAGAGTCTCTAATACAGAGGGAAACGTGAGTGTGCTCAGAACAAAAGAACTGTGTTTCCTACACACACAGACCATATCTAGTTCAACTCTGTTTCTGAAACTGATACAAACCACAGGTCCTCTAACATCCAATGCTTTTCAGTTAAGAGCGAGAAACGTGTGAGCTTTGTGAACAATGAAGCTTCGTTTGAGCTCAAAAGTGACTGTGTTTACATGAAACGAAGTCTTCCTTGTAGGAAGGCACAGAGCCTGTCATTTAACTCCGTTTCTGAAGGGAAACACACGGCACAGTTCTCATCCATGAAACACAATCTACTTTAGAGCAAGAAGCACGCTCTTGCTTTCTAGAGTCTCTAATACAGAGGGAAACGTGAGTGTGCTCAGAACAAAAGAACTGTGTTTCTTACACACACAGACCATATCTAGTTCAACTCTGTTTCTGAAACTGTTACAAACCACAGGTCCTCTAACATCAAATGCTTTTCAGTTAAGGGCGAGAAACGTGTGAGCTTCGTGAACAATGTAGATTCTTTTGAGCTGAAAAGTGACTGCGTTTACCTGAAAAGAAGTCTTGCTTGTAGGAAGACACACGCCTGGCATTTAACTCCAAATCTGAAGGGAAACACACGGCACAGTTCTCATCCATGAAACACAATCTGCTTTAGAGCAACAAGCACGCTCTTGCTTTCTAGAGTCTCTAATAAAGAGGGAAACGTGAGTGTGCGCAGAACAAAAGAACTGTGTTTCCTACACACGGACCATATCAAGTTCAACTCTGTTTCTGAAACTGATACAAACCACAGGTTGTCTAACATCCAATGCTTTTCAGGTAAGAGCGACAAACGTGTGAGCTTCGTGAACAATGTTGCTTCGTTTGAGATGAAAAGTGACTGCGTTTACCTGAAACGATTCTTGCTTGTAGGAAGACTCAGAGCCTGTCATTTAACTCCGTTTCTGAAGGGAAACACACGGCACAGTTCTCATCCATGAAACACACTCTGCTTTAGAGCAAGAAGCACGCTCTAGCTTTCTAGAGTCTCTAATACAGAGGGAAACGTGAGTGTTCTCAGAACAAAAAAACTGTGATTCCTAAACACACAGACCATATCTAGTTCAACTCTGTTTCTGAGACTGATACAAACCACAGGTCGTCTAACATCCAATGCTTTTCAGTTAAGAGCGAGAAACGTGTGAGCTTCGTGAACAATGTAACTTCGTTTGAGCTGAAAAGTGACTGCATTTACCTGAAACGAAGTCGTGCTTGTAGGAAACACACTTCTGGCATTTAACTCCGTTTCTGAAGGGAAACACACGGCACAATTCTCATCCATGAAACACATTCTGCATTAGAGCAAGAAGCACGCTCTTGCTTTCTAGAGTTTCTAATACACAGGGAAACGTGAGTGTGCTCAGAACAAAAGAACTGTGTTTCCTACACACGGACCATATCTAGTTCAACTCTGTTTCTGAAACTGACACAAACCACAGGCCCTCTAATATCCAATGCTTTTCAGTTAAGAGAGAGAAACGTGTGAGCTTTGTGAACAATGTAGCTTCGTTTGAGCTGAAAAGTGACTGCGTTTACCTGAAATGAAGTCTTGCTTGTAGGAAGACATGTGCCTGGCATTTAACTCTGTTTCTGAAGGGAAACACACGGCACAGTTCTCATCCATGAAACACACTCTGCTTTAGAGCATAAGCACGCTCTTGCTTTCTAGAGTCCTAATACAGAGGGAAACGTGAGTGTGCTCAGAACAAAAGAACTGTGTTTCCTACACACTCAGACCATATCTTGTTCAACTCTGTTTCTAAAACTGATACAAACCACAGGTCCTCTAACATCCAATGCTTTTCATTTAAGAGCGAGAAACTTGTGAGCTTCGTGAACAATGTAGCTTCGTTTCAGCTGAAAAGTTACTGCGTTGACCTGAAACGAAGTCTTCCTTGAAGAAAGACACAGAGCCTGGCATTTAACTCTGTTTCTGAAGGGAAACACACGGCACAGTTCTCTTCCATGAAACACACTCTGCTTTAGAGCAAGAATCACGCTCTTGCTTTCTAGAGTCTCTAATACAGAGGGAAACGTGATTGTGCTCAGAACAAAAGAACTGTGTTTCCTACACACACGGACGATATCTAGTTCAACTCTGTTTCTGAAACTGATACAAACCACAGGTCGTCTAACATCCAATGCTTTTTTGTTAAGAGTGAGAAAAGTGTGAGCTTCGTGAACAATGTAGATTCGTTTGAGGTGAAAAGTGACTGCATTTACCTGAAACGAAGTCGTGCTTGTAGGAAGACACACTTCTTGCATTTAACTCCATTTCTGAAGGGAAACACACAGCACAGTTCTCATCCATGAAACACAATCTACTTTAGAGCAAGAAGCACGCTCTTGCTTTCTAGAGTCTCTAATACAGAGGGAAACGTGAGTGTGCTCAGAACAAAAGAACTGTGTTTCCTACACACACTGACCATATCTAGTTCAACTCTGTTTCTGAAACTGATACAAACCACAGGTCCTCTAACATCCAATGCTTTCAGGTTAAGAGCGAGAAACGTGTGAGCTTTGTGAACAATGAAGCTTCGTTTGAGCTCAAAAGTGACTGTGTTTACATGAAATGAAGTCTTGCTTGTAGGAAGGCACAGAGCCTGTCATTTAACTCCGTTTCTGAAGGGAAACACACGGCACAGTTCTCATCCATGAAACACAATCTACTTTAGAGCAAGAAGCACGCTCTTGCTTTCTAGAGTCTCTAATACAGAGGGAAACGTGAGTGTGCTCAGAACAAAAGAACTGTGTTTCTTACACACACAGACCATATCTAGTTCAACTCTGTTTCTGAAACTGATACAAACCACAGGTCCTCTAACATCCAATGCTTTTCAGTTAAGAGCGAGAAACGTGTGAGCTTCGTGAACAATGTAGATTCTTTTAAGCTGAAAAGTGACTGCGTTTACCTGAAAAGAAGTCTTGCTTGTAGGAAGACACACGCCTGGCATTTAACTCCGTTTCTGAAGGGAAACACACGGCACAGTTCTCATCCATGAAATACACTCTGCTTTAGAGCAAGAAGCACGCTCTTGCTTTCTAGAGTCTCTAATACAGCGGGAAACGTGAGTGTGCTCAGAACAAAAGAACTGTGTTTCCTACACACACAGACCATATCTAGTTCAACTCTGTTTCTGAAACTGATACAAACCACAGGTCCTCTAACATCCAATGCTTTTCGGTTAAGAGCGAGAAACGTGTGGGCTTGGTGAACAATGTTGCTTCGTTGAGGGGAAAAGTGACTGCGTTTACCAGAAACGAAGTCTTGCTTGTAGGAAGACACACGCCTGGCATTTAACTCCGTTTCTGAAGGGAAACACACGGCACAGTTCTCATCCATGAAACACAATCTGCTTTAGAGCAAGAAGCACGCTCTTGCTTTCTAGAGTCTCTGATAAAGAGGGAAACGTGAGTGTGCGCACAACAAAAGAATTGTGTTTCCTACACACGGACCATATCAAGTTCAACTCTGTTTCTGAAACTGATACAAACCACAGGTTATCTAACATCCAATGCTTTTCAGGTAAGAGCGAGAAACATGTGAGCTTCGTGAACAATGTTGCTTCGTTTGAGATGAAAAGTGACTGCGTTTACCTGAAACGAAGTCTTGCTTGTAGGAAGGCACAGAGCCTGTCATTTAACTCCGTTTCTGAAGGGAAACACACGGCACAGTTCTCATCCATGAAACACAATCTGCTTTAGAGCAAGAAGCACGCTGTTGCTTTCTAGAGTCTCTAATAAAGAGGGAAACGTGAGTGTGCGCAGAACAAAATTACTGTGTTTCCTACACACGGACCATATCAAGTTCAACTCTGTTTCTGAAACTGATACAAACCACAGGTTGTCTAACATCCAGTGCTTTTCAGGTAAGAGCGAGAAACGTGTTAGCTTCGTGAACAATGTTGCTTCGTTTGAGATGAAAAGTTACTGTGTTTACCTGAAACGATTCTTGCTCGTAGGAAGACTCAGAGCCTGGCATTTAACTCCGTTTCTGAAGGGAAACACACGGCACAGTTCTCATCCATGAAACACACTCTGCTTTAGAGCAAGAAGCACGCTCTTGCTTTCTAGAGTCTCTAATACAGAGGGAAACGGGAGTGTGCTCAGAACAAAAGAACTGTGTTTCCTACACACGGACCATATCTAGTTCAACTCTGTTTCTGAAACTGATACAAACCACAGGTCGTCTAACATCAATGCTTTTTTGTTAAGAGTGAGAAAAGTGTGAGCTTCGTGAACAATGTAGATTCGTTTGAGGTGAAAAGTGACTGCATTTACCTGAAACGAAGTCGTGCTTGTAGAAAGACACACTTCTTGCATTTAACTCCGTTTCTGAAGGGAAACACACGGCACAGTTCTCATCCATGAAACACAATCTACTTTAGAGCAAGAAGCACGCTCTTGCTTTCTAGAGTCTCTAATACAGAGGGAAACGTGAGTGTGCTCAGAACAAAAGAACTGTGTTTCCTACACACACAGACCATATCTAGTTCAACTCTGTTTCTGAAACTGATACAAACCACAGGTCCTCTAACATCCAATGCTTTTCAGTTAAGAGCGAGAAACGTGTGAGCTTTGTGAACAATGAAGCTTCGTTTGAGCTCAAAAGTGACTGTGTTTACATGAAACGAAGTCTTCCTTGTAGGAAGGCACAGAGCTTGTCATTTAACTCCGTTTCTGAAGGGAAACACACGGCACAGTTCTCATCCATGAAACACAATCTACTTTAGAGCAAGAAGCACGCTCTTGCTTTCTAGAGTCTCTAATACAGAGGGAAACGTGAGTGTGCTCAGAACAAAAGAACTGTGTTTCTTACACACACAGACCATATCTAGTTCAACTCTGTTTCTGAAACTGTTACAAACCACAGGTCCTCTAACATCAAATGCTTTTCAGTTAAGAGCGAGAAACGTGTGAGCTTCGTGAACAATGTAGATTCTTTTGAGCTGAAAAGTGACTGCGTTTACCTGAAAAGAAGTCTTGCTTGTAGGAAGACACACGCCTGGCATTTAACTCCAAATCTGAAGGGAAACACACGGCACAGTTCTCATCCATGAAACACAATCTGCTTTAGAGCAACAAGCACGCTCTTGCTTTCTAGAGTCTCTAATAAAGAGGGAAACGTGAGTGTGCGCAGAACAAAAGAACTGTGTTTCCTACACACGGACCATATCTAGTTCAACTCTGTTTCTGAAACTGATACAAACCACAGGTCCTCTAACATCCAATGCTTTTCAGTTAAGAGGGAGAAAAGTGTGAGCTTTGTGAACAATGTAGCTTCGTTTGAGCTGAAAAGTGACTGCGTTTACCTGAAACGAAGTCTTCCTTGAAGAAAGACACAGAGCCTGGCATTTAACTCTGTTTCTGAAGGGAAACACACGGCACAGTTCTCTTCCATGAAACACACTCTGCTTTAGAGCAAGAAGCACGCTCTTGCTTTCTAGAGTCTCTAATACAGAGGGAAACGTGATTGTGCTCAGAACAAAAGAACTGTGTTTCCTACACACACGGACCATATCTAGTTCAACTCTGTTTCTGAAACTGATACAA
The DNA here is from genome assembly GCA_949786385.1 of Onychomys leucogaster. Taxonomy (NCBI): domain Eukaryota; kingdom Metazoa; phylum Chordata; class Mammalia; order Rodentia; family Cricetidae; genus Onychomys; species Onychomys leucogaster. The sequence continues at coordinate 214,560 of CATKUP010000398.1, forward strand.
ACCACAGGTCGTCTAACATCAATGCTTTTTTGTTAAGAGTGAGAAAAGTGTGAGCTTCGTGAACAATGTAGATTCGTTTGAGGTGAAAAGTGACTGCATTTACCTGAAACGAAGTCGTGCTTGTAGAAAGACACACTTCTTGCATTTAACTCCGTTTCTGAAGGGAAACACACGGCACAGTTCTCATCCATGAAACACAATCTACTTTAGAGCAAGAAGCACGCTCTTGCTTTCTAGAGTCTCTAATACAGAGGGAAACGTGAGTGTGCTCAGAACAAAAGAACTGTGTTTCCTACACACACAGACCATATCTAGTTCAACTCTGTTTCTGAAACTGATACAAACCACAGGTCCTCTAACATCCAATGCTTTTCAGTTAAGAGCGAGAAACGTGTGAGCTTTGTGAACAATGAAGCTTCGTTTGAGCTCAAAAGTGACTGTGTTTACATGAAACGAAGTCTTCCTTGTAGGAAGGCACAGAGCCTGTCATTTAACTCCGTTTCTGAAGGGAAACACACGGCACAGTTCTCATCCATGAAACACAATCTACTTTAGAGCAAGAAGCACGCTCTTGCTTTCTAGAGTCTCTAATACAGAGGGAAACGTGAGTGTTCTCAGAACAAAAGAACTGTGATTCCTAAACACACAGACCATATCTAGTTCAACTCTGTTTCTGAGACTGATACAAACCACAGGTCGTCTAACATCCAATGCTTTTCAGTTAAGAGCGAGAAACGTGTGAGCTTCGTGAACAATGTAACTTCGTTTGAGCTGAAAAGTGACTGCATTTACCTGAAACGAAGTCGTGCTTGTAGGAAACACACTTCTGGCATTTAACTCCGTTTCTGAAGGGAAACACACGGCACAATTCTCATCCATGAAACACATTCTGCATTAGAGCAAGAAGCACGCTCTTGCTTTCTAGAGTTTCTAATACACAGGGAAACGTGAGTGTGCTCAGAACAAAAGAACTGTGTTTCCTACACACGGACCATATCTAGTTCAACTCTGTTTCTGCAACTGACACAAACCACAGGCCCTCTAACATCCAATGCTTTTCAGTTAAGAGAGAGAAACGTGTGAGCTTTGTGAACAATGTAGCTTCGTTTGAGCTGAAAAGTGACTGCGTTTACCTGAAATGAAGTCTTGCTTGTAGGAAGACATGCGCCTGGCATTTAACTCTGTTTCTGAAGGAAAACACACGGCACAGTTATCATCCATGAAACACACTCTGCTTTAGAGTATAAGCACGCTCTGGCTTTCTAGAGTCCTAATACAGTGGGAAACGTGAGTGTGCTCAGAACAAAAGAACTGTGTTTCCTACACACACTGACCATATCTTGTGCAACTCTGTTTCTGAAACTGATACAAACCACAGGTCCTCTAACATCCAATGCTTTTCATTTAGAGCGAGAAACGTGTTAGCTTCGTGAACAATGTAGCTTCGTTTCAGCTGAAAAGTTACTGCGTTGATCTGAAACGAAGTCTTCCTTGAAGAAAGACACAGAGCCTGGCATTTAACTCTGTTTCTGAAGGGAAACACACGGCACAGTTCTCATCCATGAAACACACTCTGCTTTAGAGCAAGAAGCACGCTCTTGCTTTCTAGAGTCTCTAATACAGAGGGAAACGTGATTGTGCTCAGAACAAAAGAACTGTGTTTCCTACACACACGGACCATATCTAGTTCAACTCTGTTTCTGAAACTGATACAAACCACAGGTCGTCTAACATCCAATGCTTTTTTGTTAAGAGTGAGAAAAGTGTGATCTTCGTGAACAATGTAGATTCGTTTGAGGTGAAAAGTGACTGCATTTACCTGAAACGAAGTCGTGCTTGTAGGAAGACACATTTCTGGCATTTAACTCCGTTTCTGAAGGGAAACACACGGCACAGTTCTCATCCATGAAACACAATCTACTTTAGAGCAAGAAGCACGCTCTTGCTTTCTAGAGTCTCTAATACAGAGGGAAACGTGATTGTGCTCAGAACAAAAGAACTGTGTTTCCTACACACACAGACCATATCTAGTTCAACTCTGTTTCTGAAACTGATACAAACCACAGGTCCTCTAACAACCAATGCTTTTCAGTTAAGAGCGAGAAACGTGTGAGCTTTGTGAACAATGAAGCTTCGTTTGAGCTCAAAAGTGACTGTCTTTACATGAAACGAAGTCTTGCTTGTAGGAAGGCACAGAGCCTGTCATTTAACTCCGTTTCTGAAGGGAAACACACGGCACAGTTCTCATCCATGAAACACAATCTACTTTAGAGCAAGAAGCACGCTCTTGCTTTCTAGAGTCTCTACTACAGAGGGAAACGTGAGTGTGCTCAGAACAAAAGAACTGTGTTTCCTACACACACAGACCATATCTAGTTCAACTCTGTTTCTGAAACTGATACAAACCACAGGTCCTCTAACATCCAATGGTTTTCAGTTAAGAGCGAGAAACGTGTGGGCTTTGTGAACAATGTAGCTTCGTTGAGGGGAAAATTGACTGCGTTTACCAGAAACGAAGTCTTGCATGTAGGAAGACACACTTCTGGCATTTAACTCCGTTTCTGAAGGGAAACACACGGCACAGTTCTCATCCATGAAACACATTCTGCATTAGAGCAAGAAGCACGCGCTTGCTTTCTAGAGTCTCTAATACAGAGGGAAACGTGAGTGTGCTCAGAACAAAAGAACTGTGTTTCCTACACACGGACCATATCTAGTTCAACTCTGTTTCTGAAACTGATACAAACCACATGTCCTCTAACATCCAATGCTTTTCAGTTAAGAGGGAGAAACGTGTGAGCTTTGTGAACAATGTAGCTTCGTTTGAGCTGAAAAGTGACTGCATTTACCTGAAACGAAGTCTTGCTTGTAGGAAGACACACGCCTGGCATTTAACTCCGTTTCTGAAGGGAATCTCACTGCACAGTTCTAATCCATGAAACACACTCCGCTTTAGAGCAAGAAGCATGCTCTTGCTTTCTAGAGTCTCTAATACAGAGGGAAACGTGAGTGTGCCTAGAACAAAAGAACTGTGTTTCCTACACACACGGACCACATCCTGTTCAACTCTGTTTCTGAAACTGATACAAACCACAGGTCCTCTAACATCCAATGCTTTTCAGTTAACAGGGAGAAACGTGTGAGCTTTGTGGACAATGTAGCTTCGTTTGAGCTGAAAAGTGACTGCGTTTACCTGAAAAGATATCTTGCTTGTAGGAAGACATGCGCCTGGCATTTAACTCCGTTTCTGAAGGGAATCTCACTGCACAGTTCTCATCCATGAAACACACTCTGCTTTAGAGCATAAGCACGCTCTTGCTTTCTAGAGTCCTAATACAGAGGGAAACGTGAGTGTGCTCAGAACAAAAGAACTGTGTTTCCTACACACACAGACCATATCTTGTTCAACTCTGTTTCTGAAACTGATACAAACCACAGGTCCTCTAACATCCAATGCTTTTCATTTAAGAGCGAGAAACTTGTGAGCTTCGTGAACAATGTAGCTTTGTTTCAGCTGAAAAGTTACTGCGTTGACCTGAAACGAAGTCTTCCTTGAAGAAAGACACAGAGCCTGGCATTTAACTCTGTTTCTGAAGGGAAACACACGGCACAGTTCTCTTCCATGAAACACACTCTGCTTTAGAGCAAGAAGCACGCTCTTGCTTTCTAGAGTCTCTAATACAGAGGGAAACGTGATTGTGCTCAGAACAAAAGAACTGTGTTTCCTACACACACGGACCATATCTAGTTCAACTCTGTTTCTGAAACTGATACAAACCACAGGTCGTCTAACATCCAATGCTTTTTTGTTAAGAGTGAGAAAAGTGTGAGCTTCGTGAACAATGTAGATTCGTTTGAGGTGAAAAGTGTCTGCATTTACCTAAAATGAAGTCGTGCTTGTAGGAAGACACACTTCTTGCATTTAACTCCATTTCTGAAGGGAAACACACGGCACAGTTCTCATCCATGAAACACAATCTACTTTAGAGCAACAAGCACGCTCTTGCTTTCTAGAGTCTCTAATAAAGAGGGAAACGTGAGTGTGCGCAGAACAAAAGAACTGTGTTTCCTACACACGGACCTTATGAAGTTCAACTCTGTTTCTGAAACTGATACAAACCACAGGTTGTCTAACATCAAATGCTTTTCAGGTAAGAGCGAGAAACGTGTGAGCTTCGTGAACAATGTTGCTTCGTTTGAGATGAAAAGTGACTGCGTTTACCTGAAACGATTCTTGCTTGTAGGAAGACTCAGAGCCTGGCATTTAACTCCGTTTCTGAAGGGAAACACACGGCACAGTTCTCATCCATGAAACACACTCTGCTTTAGAGCAAGAAGCACGCTCTAGCTTTCTAGAGTCTCTAATACAGAGGGAAACGTGAGTGTGCTCAGAACAAAAGAACTGTGTTTCCTACACACACAGACCATATCTTGTTCAACTCTGTTTCTAAAACTGATACAAACCACAGGTCCTCTAACATCCAATGCTTTTCATTCAAGAGCGAGAAACTTGTGAGCTTCGTGAACAATGTAGCTTCGTTTCAGCTGAAAAGTTACTGCGTTGACCTGAAACGAAGTCTTCCTTGAAGAAAGACACAGAGCCTGGCATTTAACTCTGATTCTGTAGGGAAACACACGGCACAGTTCTCTTCCATGAAACACACTCTGCTTTAGAGCAAGAATCACGCTCTTGCTTTCTAGAGTCTCTAATACAGAGGGAAACGTGATTGTGCTCAGAACAAAAGAACTGTGTTTCCTACACACACGGACGATATCTAGTTCAACTCTGTTTCTGAAACTGATACAAACCACAGGTCGTCTAACATCCAATGCTTTTTTGTTAAGAGTGAGAAAAGTGTGAGCTTCGTGAACAATGTAGATTCGTTTGAGATGAAAAGTGACTGCATTTACCTGAAACGAAGTCGTGCTTGTAGGAAGACACACTTCTTGCATTTAACTCCATTTCTGAAGGGAAACACACGGCACAGTTCTCATCCATGAAACACAATCTACTTTAGAGCAAGAAGCACGCTCTTGCTTTCTAGAGTCTCTAATACAGAGGGAAACGTGAGTGTGCTCAGAACAAAAGAACTGTGTTTCCTACACACACAGACCATATCTAGTTCAACTCTGTTTCTGAAACTGATACAAACCACAGGTCCTCTAACATCCAATGCTTTCAGGTTAAGAGCGAGAAACGTGTGAGCTTTGTGAACAATGAAGCTTCGTTTGAGCTCAAAAGTGACTGTGTTTACATGAAACGAAGTCTTGCTTGTAGGAAGGCACAGAGCCTGTCATTTAACTCCGTTTCTGAAGGGAAACACACGGCACAGTTCTCATCCATGAAACACAATCTACTTTAGAGCAAGAAGCACGCTCTTGCTTTCTAGAGTCTCTACTACAGAGGGAAACGTGAGTGTGCTCAGAACAAAAGAACTGTGTTTCTTACACACACAGACCATATCTAGTTCAACTCTGTTTCTGAAACTGATACAAACCACAGGTCCTCTAACATCCAATGCTTTTCAGTTAAGAGCGAGAAACGTGTGAGCTTCGTGAACAATGTAGATTCTTTTAAGCTGAAAAGTGACTGCGTTTACCTGAAAAGAAGTCTTGCTTGTAGGAAGACACACGCCTGGCATTTAACTCCGTTTCTGAAGGGAAACACACGGCACAGTTCTCATCCATGAAATACACTCTGCTTTAGAGCAAGAAGCACGCTCTTGCTTTCTAGAGTCTCTAATACAGCGGGAAACGTGAGTGTGCTCAGAACAAAAGAACTGTGTTTCCTACACACACAGACCATATCTAGTTCAACTCTGTTTCTGAAACTGATACAAACCACAGGTCCTCTAACATCCAATGCTTTTCGGTTAAGAGCGAGAAACGTGTGGGCTTTGTGAACAATGTTGCTTCGTTGAGGGGAAAAGTGACTGCGTTTACCAGAAACGAAGTCTTGCTTGTAGGAAGACACACGCCTGGCATTTAACTCCGTTTCTGAAGGGAAACACACGGCACAGTTCTCATCCATGAAACACAATCTGCTTTAGAGCAAGAAGCACGCTCTTGCTTTCTAGAGTCTCTGATAAAGAGGGAAACGTGAGTGTGCGCAGAACAAAAGAATTGTGTTTCCTACACACGGACCATATCAAGTTCAACTCTGTTTCTGAAACTGATACAAACCACAGGTTATCTAACATCCAATGCTTTTCAGGTAAGAGCGAGAAACATGTGAGCTTCGTGAACAATGTTGCTTCGTTTGAGATGAAAAGTGACTGTGTTTACCTGAAACGAAGTCTTGCTTGTAGGAAGGCACAGAGCCTGTCATTTAACTCCGTTTCTGAAGGGAAACACACGGCACAGTTCTCATCCATGAAACACAATCTGCTTTAGAGCAAGAAGCACGCTGTTGCTTTCTAGAGTCTCTAATAAAGAGGGAAACGTGAGTGTGCGCAGAACAAAATTACTGTGTTTCCTACACACAGACCATATCTAGTTCAACTCTGTTTCTGAAACTGATACAAACCACAGGTCGTCTAACATCCAATGCTTTTTTGTTAAGAGTGAGAAAAGTGTGAGCTTCGTGAACAATGTAGATTCGTTTGAGGTGAAAAGTGACTGCATTTACCTGAAACGAAGTCGTGCTTGTAGGAAGACACACTTCTTGCATTTAACTCCATTTCTGAAGGGAAACACACGGCACAGTTCTCATCCATGAAACACAATCTACTTTAGAGCAAGAAGCACGCTCTTGCTTTCGAGAGTCTCTAATACAGAGGGAAACGTGAGTGTGCTCAGAACAAAAGAACTGTGTTTCCTACACACACAGACCATATCTAGTTCAACTCTGTTTCTGAAACTGATACAAACCACAGGTCCTCTAACATCCAATGCTTTCAGGTTAAGAGCGAGAAACGTGTGAGCTTTGTGAACAATGAAGCTTCGTTTGAGCTCAAAAGTGACTGTGTTTACATGAAACGAAGTCTTGCTTGTAGGAAGGCACAGAGCCTGTCATTTAACTCCGTTTCTGAAGGGAAACACACGGCACAGTTCTCATCCATGAAACACAATCTACTTTAGAGCAAGAAGCACGCTCTTGCTTTCTAGAGTCTCTACTACAGAGGGAAACGTGAGTGTGCTCAGAACAAAAGAACTGTGTTTCTTACACACACAGACCATATCTAGTTCAACTCTGTTTCTGAAACTGATACAAACCACAGGTCCTCTAAAATCCAATGCTTTTCAGTTAAGAGCGAAAAACGTGTGAGCTTCGTGAACAATGTAGATTCTTTTAAGCTGAAAAGTGACTGCGTTTACCTGAAAAGAAGTCTTGCTTGTAGGAAGACACACGCCTGGCATTTAACTCCGTTTCTGAAGGGAAACACACGGCACAGTTCTCATCCATGAAATACACTCTGCTTTAGAGCAAGAAGCACGCTCTTGCTTTCTAGAGTCTCTAATACAGCGGGAAACGTGAGTGTGCTCAGAACAAAAGAACTGTGTTTCCTACACACACAGACCATATCTAGTTCAACTCTGTTTCTGAAACTGATACAAACCACAGGTCCTCTAACATCCAATGCTTTTCGGTTAAGAGCGAGAAACGTGTGGGCTTTGTGAACAATGTTGCTTCGTTGAGGGGAAAAGTGACTGCGTTTACCAGAAACGAAGTCTTGCTTGTAGGAAGACACACGCCTGGCATTTAACTCCGTTTCTGAAGGGAAACACACGGCACAGTTCTCATCCATGAAACACAATCTGCTTTAGAGCAAGAAGCACGCTCTTGCTTTCTAGAGTCTCTGATAAAGAGGGAAACGTGAGTGTGCTCAGAACAAAAGAATTGTGTTTCCTACACACGGACCATATCAAGTTCAACTCTGTTTCTGAAACTGATACAAACCACAGGTTATCTAACATCCAATGCTTTTCAGGTAAGAGCGAGAAACATGTGAGCTTCGTGAACAATGTTGCTTCGTTTGAGATGAAAAGTGACTGCGTTTACCTGAAACGAAGTCTTGCTTGTAGGAAGGCACAGAGCCTGGCATTTAACTCCGTTTCTGAAGGGAAACACACGGCACAGTTCTCATCCATGAAACACAATCTGCTTTAGAGCAAGAAGCACGCTGTTGCTTTCTAGAGTCTCTAATAAAGAGGGAAACGTGAGTGTGCGCAGAACAAAATTACTGTGTTTCCTACACACGGACCATATCAAGTTCAACTCTGTTTCTGAAACTGATACAAACCACAGGTTGTCTAACATCCAGTGCTTTTCAGGTAAGAGCGAGAAACGTGTGAGCTTCGTGAACAATGTTGCTTCGTTTGAGATGAAAAGTTACTGTGTTTACCTGAAACGATTCTTGCTCGTAGGAAGACTCAGAGCCTGGCATTTAACTCCGTTTCTGAAGGGAAACACACGGCACAGTTCTCATCCATGAAACACACTCTGCTTTAGAGCAAGAAGCACGCTCTTGCTTTCTAGAGTCTCTAATACAGAGGGAAACGGGAGTGTGCTCAGAACAAAAGAACTGTGTTTCCTACACACACAGACCATATCTAGTTCAACTCTGTTTCTGAAACTGATACAAACCACAGGTCGTCTAACATCAATGCTTTTTTGTTAAGAGTGAGAAAAGTGTGAGCTTCGTGAACAATGTAGATTCGTTTGAGGTCAAAAGTGACTGCATTTACCTGAAACGAAGTCGTGCTTGTAGAAAGACACACTTCTTGCATTTAACTCCGTTTCTGAAGGGAAACACACGGCACAGTTATCATCCATGAAACACAATCTACTTTAGAGCAAGAAGCACGCTCTTGCTTTCTAGAGTCTCTAATACAGAGGGAAACGTGAGTGTGCTCAGAACAAAAGAACTGTGTTTCCTACACACACAGACCATATCTAGTTCAACTCTGTTTCTGAAACTGATACAAACCACAGGTCCTCTAACATCCAATGCTTTTCAGTTAAGAGCGAGAAACGTGTGAGCTTTGTGAACAATGAAGCTTCGTTTGAGCTCAAAAGTGACTGTGTTTACATGAAACGAAGTCTTGCTTGTAGGAAGGCACAGAGCCTGTCATTTAACTCCGTTTCTGAAGGGAAACACACGGCACAGTTCTCATCCATGAAACACAATCTACTTTAGAGCAAGAAGCACGCTCTTGCTTTCTAGAGTCTCTAATACAGAGGGAAACGTGAGTGTGCTCAGAACAAAAGAACTGTGTTTCTTACACACACAGACCATATCTAGTTCAACTCTGTTTCTGAAACTGTTACAAACCACAGGTCCTCTAACATCAAATGCTTTTCAGTTAAGAGCGAGAAACGTGTGAGCTTCGTGAACAATGTAGATTCTTTTGAGCTGAAAAGTGACTGCGTTTACCTGAAAAGAAGTCTTGCTTGTAGGAAGACACACGCCTGGCATTTAACTCCAAATCTGAAGGGAAACACACGGCACAGTTCTCATCCATTAAACACAATCTGCTTTAGAGCAAGAAGCACGCTCTTGCTTTCTAGAGTCTCTAATAAAGAGGGAAACGTGAGTGTGCGCAGAACAAAAGAACTGTGTTTCCTACACACGGACCATATCTAGTTCAACTCTGTTTCTGAAACTGATACAAACCACAGGTCCTCTAACATCCAATGCTTTTCAGTTAAGAGGGAGAAAAGTGTGAGCTTTGTGAACAATGTAGCTTCGTTTGAGCTGAAAAGTGACTGCGTTACCTGAAACGAAGTCTTCCTTGAAGAAAGACACAGAGCCTGGCATTTAACTCTGTTTCTGAAGGGAAACACACGGCACAGTTCTCTTCTATGAAACACACTCTGCTTTAGAGCAAGAAGCACGCTCTTGCTTTCTAGAGTCTCTAATACAGAGGGAAACGTGATTGTGCTCAGAACAAAAGAACTGTGTTTCCTACACACACGGACCATTTCTAGTTCAACTCTGTTTCTGAAACTGATACAAACCACAGGTCGTCTAACATCAATGCTTTTTTGTTAAGAGTGAGAAAAGTGTGAGCTTCGTGAACAATGTAGATTCGTTTGAGGTGAAAAGTGACTGCATTTACCTGAAACGAAGTCGTGCTTGTAGAAAGACACACTTCTTGCATTTAACTCCGTTTCTGAAGGGAAACACACGGCACAGTTCTCATCCATGAAACACAATCTACTTTAGAGCAAGAAGCACGCTCTTGCTTTCTAGAGTCTCTAATACAGAGGGAAACGTGATTGTGCTCAGAACAAAAGAACTGTGTTTCCTACACACACAGACCATATCTAGTTCAACTCTGTTTCTGAAACTGATACAAACCACAGGTCCTCTAACATCCAATGCTTTTCAGTTAAGAGCGAGAAACGTGTGAGCTTCGTGAACAATGAAGCTTCGTTTGAGCTCAAAAGTGACTGTGTTTACATGAAACGAAGTCTTCCTTGTAGGAAGGCACAGAGCCTGTCATTTAACTCCGTTTCTGAAGGGAAACACACGGCACAGTTCTCATCCATGAAACACAATCTACTTTAGAGCAAGAAGCACGCTCTTGCTTTCTAGAGTCTCTAATACAGAGGGAAACGTGAGTGTGCTCAGAACAAAAGAACTGTGTTTCTTACACACACAGACCATATCTAGTTCAACTCTGTTTCTGAAACTGTTACAAACCACAGGTCCTCTAACATCAAATGCTTTTCAGTTAAGAGCGAGAAACGTGTGAGCTTCGTGAACAATGTAGATTCTTTTGAGCTGAAAAGTGACTGCGTTTACCTGAAAAGAAGTCTTGCTTGTAGGAAGACACACGCCTGGCATTTAACTCCAAATCTGAAGGGAAACACACGGCACAGTTCTCATCCATGAAACACAATCTGCTTTAGAGCAACAAGCACGCTCTTGCTTTCTAGAGTCTCTAATAAAGAGGGAAACGTGAGTGTGCGCAGAACAAAAGAACTGTGTTTCCTACACACGGACCATATCAAGTTCAACTCTGTTTCTGAAACTGATACAAACCACAGGTTGTCTAACATCCAATGCTTTTCAGGTAAGAGCGACAAACGTGTGAGCTTCGTGAACAATGTTGCTTCGTTTGAGATGAAAAGTGACTGCGTTTACCTGAAACGATTCTTGCTTGTAGGAAGACTCAGAGCCTGTCATTTAACTCCGTTTCTGAAGGGAAACACACGGCACAGTTCTCATCCATGAAACACACTCTGCTTTAGAGCAAGAAGCACGCTCTAGCTTTCTAGAGTCTCTAATACAGAGGGAAACGTGAGTGTTCTCAGAACAAAAGAACTGTGATTCCTAAACACACAGACCATATCTAGTTCAACTCTGTTTCTGAGACTGATACAAACCACAGGTCGTCTAACATCCAATGCTTTTCAGTTAAGAGCGAGAAACGTGTGAGCTTCGTGAACAATGTAACTTCGTTTGAGCTGAAAAGTGACTGCATTTACCTGAAATGAAGTCGTGCTTGTAGGAAACACACTTCTGGCATTTAACTCCGTTTCTGAAGGGAAACACACGGCACAATTCTCATCCATGAAATACATTCTGCATTAGAGCAAGAAGCACGCTCTTGCTTTCTAGAGTTTCTAATACACAGGGAAACGTGAGTGTGCTCAGAACAAAAGAACTGTGTTTCCTACACACGGACCATATCTAGTTCAACTCTGTTTCTGAAACTGACACAAACCACAGGCCCTCTAACATCCAATGCTTTTCAGTTAAGAGAGAGAAACGTGTGAGCTTTGTGAACAATGTAGCTTCGTTTGAGCTGAAAAGTGACTGCGTTTACCTGAAATGAAGTCTTGCTTGTAGGAAGACATGCGCCTGGCATTTAACTCTGTTTCTGAAGGAAAACACACGGCACAGTTATCATCCATGAAACACACTCTGCTTTAGAGCATAAGCACGCTCTGGCTTTCTAGAGTCCTAATACAGTGGGAAACGTGAGTGTGCTCAGAACAAAAGAACTGTGTTTCCTACACACACTGACCATATCTTGTGCAACTCTGTTTCTGAAACTGATACAAACCACAGGTCCTCTAACATCCAATGCTTTTCATTTAGAGCGAGAAACGTGTTAGCTTCGTGAACAATGTAGCTTCGTTTCAGCTGAAAAGTTACTGCGTTGATCTGAAACGAAGTCTTCCTTGAAGAAAGACACAGAGCCTGGCATTTAACTCTGTTTCTGAAGGGAAACACACGGCACAGTTCTCATCCATGAAACACACTCTGCTTTAGAGCAAGAAGCACGCTCTTGCTTTCTAGAGTCTCTAATACAGAGGGAAACGTGATTGTGCTCAGAACAAAAGAACTGTGTTTCCTACACACACGGACCATATCTAGTTCAACTCTGTTTCTGAAACTGATACAAACCACAGGTCGTCTAACATCCAATGCTTTTTTGTTAAGAGTGAGAAAAGTGTGATCTTCGTGAACAATGTAGATTCGTTTGAGGTGAAAAGTGACTGCATTTACCTGAAACGAAGTCGTGCTTGTAGGAAGACACATTTCTGGCATTTAACTCCGTTTCTGAAGGGAAACACACGGCACAGTTCTCATCCATGAAACACAATCTACTTTAGAGCAAGAAGCACGCTCTTGCTTTCTAGAGTCTCTAATACAGAGGGAAACGTGATTGTGCTCAGAACAAAAGAACTGTGTTTCCTACACACACAGACCATATCTAGTTCAACTCTGTTTCTGAAACTGATACAAACCACAGGTCCTCTAACAACCAATGCTTTTCAGTTAAGAGCGAGAAACGTGTGAGCTTTGTGAACAATGAAGCTTCGTTTGAGCTCAAAAGTGACTGTGTTTACATGAAACGAAGTCTTGCTTGTAGGAAGGCACAGAGCCTGTCATTTAACTCCGTTTCTGAAGGGAAACACACGGCACAGTTCTCATCCATGAAACACAATCTACTTTAGAGCAAGAAGCACGCTCTTGCTTTCTAGAGTCTCTACTACAGAGGGAAACGTGAGTGTGCTCAGAACAAAAGAACTGTGTTTCCTACACACACAGACCATATCTAGTTCAACTCTGTTTCTGAAACTGATACAAACCACAGGTCCTCTAACATCCAATGCTTTTCAGTTAAGAGCGAGAAACGTGTGAGCTTCGTGAACAATGAAGCTTCGTTTGAGCTCAAAAGTGACTGTGTTTACATGAAACGAAGTCTTCCTTGTAGGAAGGCACAGAGCCTGTCATTTAACTCCGTTTCTGAAGGGAAACACACGGCACAGTTCTCATCCATGAAACACAATCTACTTTAGAGCAAGAAGCACGCTCTTGCTTTCTAGAGTCTCTAATACAGAGGGAAACGTGAGTGTGCTCAGAACAAAAGAACTGTGTTTCTTACACACACAGACCATATCTAGTTCAACTCTGTTTCTGAAACTGTTACAAACCACAGGTCCTCTAACATCAAATGCTTTTTAGTTAAGAGCAAGAAACGTGTGAGCTTCGTGAACAATGTAGATTCTTTTGAGCTGAAAAGTGACTGTGTTTACCTGAAAAGAAGTCTTGCTTGTAGGAAGACACACGCCTGGCATTTAACTCCAAATCTGAAGGGAAACACACGGCACAGTTCTCATCCATGAAACACAATCTGCTTTAGAGCAACAAGCACGCTCTTGCTTTCTAGAGTCTCTAATAAAGAGGGAAACGTGAGTGTGCGCAGAACAAAAGAACTGTGTTTCCTACACACGGACCATATCAAGTTCAACTCTGTTTCTGAAACTGATACAAACCACAGGTTGTCTAACATCCAATGCTTTTCAGGTAAGAGCGACAAACGTGTGAGCTTCGTGAACAATGTTGCTTCGTTTGAGATGAAAAGTGACTGCGTTTACCTGAAACGATTCTTGCTTGTAGCAAGACTCAGAGCCTGTCATTTAACTCCGTTTCTGAAGGGAAACACAAGGCACAGTTCTCATCCATGAAACACACTCTGCTTTAGAGCAAGAAGCACGCTCTAGCTTTCTAGAGTCTCTAATACAGAGGGAAACGTGAGTGTTCTCAGAACAAAAGAACTGTGATTCCTAAACACACAGACCATATCTAGTTCAACTCTGTTTCTGAGACTGATACAAACCACAGGTCGTCTAACATCCAATGCTTTTCAGTTAAGAGCGAGAAACGTGTGAGCTTCGTGAACAATGTAACTTCGTTTGAGCTGAAAAGTGACTGCATTTACCTGAAACGAAGTCGTGCTTGTAGGAAACACACTTCTGGCATTTAACTCCGTTTCTGAAGGGAAACACACGGCACAATTCTCATCCATGAAATACATTCTGCATTAGAGCAAGAAGCACGCTCTTGCTTTCTAGAGTTTCTAATACACAGGGAAACGTGAGTGTGCTCAGAACAAAAGAACTGTGTTTCCTACACACGGACCATATCTAGTTCAACTCTGTTTCTGAAACTGACACAAACCACAGGCCCTCTAACATCCAATGCTTTTCAGTTAAGAGAGAGAAACGTGTGAGCTTTGTGAACAATGTAGCTTCGTTTGAGCTGAAAAGTGACTGCGTTTACCTGAAATGAAGTCTTGCTTGTAGGAAGACATGCGCCTGGCATTTAACTCTGTTTCTGAAGGAAAACACACGGCACAGTTATCATCCATGAAACACACTCTGCTTTAGAGCATAAGCACGCTCTGGCTTTCTAGAGTCCTAATACAGTGGGAAACGTGAGTGTGCTCAGAACAAAAGAACTGTGTTTCCTACACACACTGACCATATCTTGTGCAACTCTGTTTCTGAAACTGATACAAACCACAGGTCCTCTAACATCCAATGCTTTTCATTTAGAGCGAGAAACGTGTTAGCTTCGTGAACAATGTAGCTTCGTTTCAGCTGAAAAGTTACTGCGTTGATCTGAAACGAAGTCTTCCTTGAAGAAAGACACAGAGCCTGGCATTTAACTCTGTTTCTGAAGGGAAACACACGGCACAGTTCTCATCCATGAAACACACTCTGCTTTAGAGCAAGAAGCACGCTCTTGCTTTCTAGAGTCTCTAATACAGAGGGAAACGTGATTGTGCTCAGAACAAAAGAACTGTGTTTCCTACACACACGGACCATATCTAGTTCAACTCTGTTTCTGAAACTGATACAAACCACAGGTCGTCTAACATCCAATGCTTTTTTGTTAAGAGTGAGAAAAGTGTGATCTTCGTGAACAATGTAGATTCGTTTGAGGTGAAAAGTGACTGCATTTACCTGAAACGAAGTCGTGCTTGTAGGAAGACACATTTCTGGCATTTAACTCCGTTTCTGAAGGGAAACACACGGCACAGTTCTCATCCATGAAACACAATCTACTTTAGAGCAAGAAGCACGCTCTTGCTTTCTAGAGTCTCTAATACAGAGGGAAACGTGATTGTGCTCAGAACAAAAGAACTGTGTTTCCTACACACACAGACCATATCTAGTTCAACTCTGTTTCTGAA
>CATKUP010000399.1:0-230000 GCA_949786385.1 Onychomys leucogaster
GGATGGTTCTTGTGTTAAAACAGCGTGTGTTTCAAGGATGAGAACACTGGTCTGAATTTCCCTTCAGAAATGGCGTTAAACCCCAGGATCTGTGTCTTCCTACAAGCAAGAGTTGATTTTTGGTAAAACCAGTGAATATTGGGCTCAAATATTTTTACACAGTTCTCGAACCAAACGCGATTCACTCAATTAACTAAAGAGCATTTATGTAAGAGGAGCTGTGGTTTGTATCAGTTTCATAAGCAGAGTTGAACTACATATGGTCCGTATGAGTAGGAAACACAGTTCTTTTTTTCTTTGCATGCTCCTGGTTCTTGCTGTATTGAAGAACCTTGAAAAAAGAGCTTGCTTTTTGCGTTAAAACAGAGTGTGGTTCATGGATGAGAACACTGGTCTTAATTTCCCTTCAGAACCGGAGTTAATCCCCAGGGTCTGTGTATTCCTACAAGCAAGAGATCATTTTTGGTAAACAATGTGAATTTTGGGCTCATATGATTTTACACAGTTCAGTAACCCACGGCGATTCTCACCATTAACAAAAGAGCATTTATGTAAGTAGAGTTGTGGTTTGTATCAGTTTCATAAGCAGAGTTGAACTACATGTGGTCTGTATGAGTAGGAAACACAGTTCTTTTTTTCTGGGCATGCTCATGGTCCTTGTTGTATTGGAGAGTCTGGAAAGAAGAGGATGGTTCTTGCATTAAAACAGCATGTGTTTCATGGATGAGAACATTGGTCTGAATTTCCCTTCAGAAACGGAGTTAAACCCCAGGATCTGTGTCGTCCTACAAGCAAGAGTTCATTACTGGTAAACAAAGAGAATTTTGGGCTCAAATGATTTTACAGAGTTCAGAAAAAATCGCAATTATCACTATTAACTAAAGATCTTTTAGAAGAGGAGCTGTGGTTTGTATCAGTTTCATAAGCAGAGTTGAACTGCATATGATCCGTATGAGTAGGATATACAATTCTTTTTTTCTGGGCATTCTCAGGGTTCTTGCTGTATTGGAGACTCTGGAAAGAAGAGGCTACTTCTTGTGGTAAAACAGCATGTGTTTCATGGATGAAAACACTGGTCTGAATTTCCTTTCAGAAACGGAGTTAAACCCAAGGATCTGTGTCTTCCTACATGCAGGAGTTCATTTCTGGTAAACCAAGTGAATTTTGGGCTCAAATGATTTTACACAGTACACCAAAAATACATTATTATCACTAGTAACTAAAGAGCCTTTATGTAAGAGGAGCTGTGGTTTGTGTCAGTTACATAAACAGAGTTGAACTACATATGATCCGTATGAGTAGGAAACACAGTTCTTTTTTTCTGTTCATGCTCATGGTTCTTGCTATATTGGAGAAGGTGGAAAGAAAAGCTTGCTTCTTGCGTGAAAACAGAGTGTGTTTCATGGATGAGAACACTGGTCTGAATTTCCCTTCAGAAATGGCGTTAATCACCAGGGTCTGTGTCTTCCTGCAAACAAGAGTTCATTTCTGGTAAACCAAGTGAATTTTGGGCTCAATTGATTTTACACAGTTCTATAGTCCAACGTGATTCTCACTATTAATTAAAGAGCATTTATGTAAGAGGAACTGTAGTTCCTATCAGTTTCATAAGCAGATTTGAACTACATATGGTCCGTATGAATAGGAAACACAGTTCTATTTTTCTGTGCAAGCTCATGTTTCTTGCTGTATTGGAGACGCAGGAAAGAAGAGCTTGATTCTTGCTTTAAAACAGAGTGTGTTTCATGGATGAGAACACTGGTCTGAATTTCCCTTCAGAAACGTAGTTCAACCCCAGGATCTGTGTCTTCCTACAAGCAAGAGTTCATTTCTGGTAAACCAAGGGAATTTTGGGCTCAAATGATATTACACAGTTCAAGAACCCAACGCGATTCTCCCTAATAACTGAAGAGCATTTATGTAAGTGGAGCTGTTGTTTGTATCAGTTTCATAAGCATAGTTGAACTACATATGGTCCGTATGAGTACGAAACACAGTTCTTATTTTCTGGGCATGCTCATTGTTCTTGCTGTATTGGAGACGCTGAAAATAAGAAGATGCTTCTTGCCTTAAAACACAGTTAGTTTCATGGATGAGAACACTGGTCTGAATTTCCCTTCAGAAACAGAGTTAAACCCTAGGATCTGTGTCTTCCTACAAGCCAGAGTTCATTTCTAGTAAACAAATTGATTTTTGGGCTCAAATGATTTTACACAATTCAAGAACCCAACACGTTTCACACTATACCGAAAGAGCAATTATGTAAGTAGAGGTGTGGTTTGTATCAGTTTAATAATCAGAGTTGAACTACATATGGTCCGTAAAAGTAGGAAACAGTTCATTTTCTCAGGGCATGCTCATGGTAATTGCTATATTGGAGACGCTAGAAAGAAGAGCTTTCTTCTTGCGTGAAAACTGAGTGTGTTACATGGATGAGAACTCTGGTCTGAATGTCCCTTCAGAAAAGGAGTTAAACCCCAGGGTCTGTGTCTTCCCACAAGCCCGAGTTCATTTCTGGTAAACTCAGTGAAATTTGGGCTCAAATGATTTTACACAGTTCAGAATCCCATCGCGATTCTCATTATTAACTAAAGAGCATTTATGTATGAGGAGCTGTGGTTTATATCAGATTCATGAGCAGAGTTGAATCACATATGGTCCGTATGAGTAGTAAGCATTTGGTTTTTTGAGGGCATGTTCATGGATCTTGCTGTATTGGAGATGCTGGAAAGAAGAGCTTGCTTCTTGTGTTAAAACAGAGTGTGTTTCCTGGATGAGAACACAGGTCTGAATTTCCCTTCAGAAAAGGAGTTAAACCACAGGATCTGTGTCTTCCTACAAGCAAGAGTTCATTTCTGGTAAACAAAACGATTTTGGGGCTCAAATGATTTTACACAGTTCTGGAACACAATGCGATTCTCACTATTAACTGAAGAGCATTTATGTAAGAGGAGCTGTGGTTTGTATCAGTATCATAAGCAGAGTTGAATTCCATATGGTCAATATGAGTAGGAAACACAATTCTTTTTTTTTTCCTGGGCATTCCCATGGTTCTTGCTGCATTGGAGACGCTGGAAAGAAGAGGATGCTTCTTACGTTAAAACAGCATGTGTTTCATGGATGAGAACACTGGACTGAATTTCCCTTCAAAATCGGAGTAAAACCACTGGTTCTAGGTGTTACTACAAGCAAGAGTTCATTTCTGGTAAACCCAGTGAATTATGGGCTCAAATGATTTTACACAGTTCACGAACCCAACGCTATTCTCACAATTAACTAAAGAGCATTTATGTAATAGGAGCTGTGGTTGTATCAGTTTGATAAGCAGAGTTGAACTACATATGGTCCGTATGAGTAGGAAACACAGTTCTTTTTGTCTGGGCATGCTCATGGTCCTTGCTGTATTGGAGATGCTGGAAAGAAGAGCTTGCTTCTTGTGTGAAAACAGAGTGTGTATTATGGATAAGGACAGTGGTCTGAATTTCCCTTAAGAAACGGAGTTACACACCAGGATCTGTGTCTTCCTAGAAGCAAGAGTTCATTTCTGTTAAACAAAGAGAATTTTGGGCTCAACTGATTTTACACAGTTCTGAAACCCAACGCGATTCTCACTATTAACTAAAGAGCATTTATAAGAGGAGCTGAGGTTTGTATCAGTTTCATAAGCAGAGTTGAACTGCATATGATCCATATGAGTAGGATACGCAATTCTTTTTTTCTGGGCATTCTCATGGTTCTTGCTGTATTGGAGACTCTGGAAAGAAGAGGCTACTTCTTGTGGTAAAACAGCATGTGTTTCATGGATGAAAACACTGGTCTGAATTTCCTTTCAGAAACGGAGTTAAACCCAAGGATCTGTGTTTTCCTACATGCAGGAGTTCATTTCTGGTAAACCAAGTGATTTTGGGCTCAAATGATTTTACACAGTACACCAACTGTACATGATTATCACTAGTAACTAAACAGCCTTTATGTAAGAGGAGCTGTGGTTTGTGTCAGTTACATAAGCAGAGTTGAACTACATATGATCCGTATGAGTAGTAAACACAGTTCTTTTTTTCTGTGCATGCTCATGGTTCTTGCTGTATTGGAGAGGCTGGAAAGAAGAGCTTGCTTCTTGCGTGAAAACAGAGTGCGTTTCATGAATGAGAACACTGGTCTGAATTTCCCTTCAGAAATGGAGTTAAACCCCAGGGTCTGTGTCTTCCTGCAAGCAAGAGTTCATTTCTGGTAAACCAAGTGAATTTTGGGCTCAATTGATTTTACACAGTTCTATAGACCAACGTGATTCTCACTATTAACTAAAGAGCATTTATGTAAGAGGAACTGTGGTTCGTATCAGTTTCATAAGCAGAGTTGAACTACACATGGTCTGTATGAGTAGGACACACAGTTCTTTTTTTCTGTGCAAGCTCATGTTTCTTGCTGTATTGGAGACGCAGGAAAGAAGAGCTTGATTCTTGCCTTAAAACAGAGTGTGTTTCATGGATGAGAACACTGGTCTGAATTTCCCTTCAGAAACGTAGTTCAACCCCAGGATCTGTGTCTTCCTACAAGCAAGAGTTCATTTCTGGTAAACAACGTAAATTTTGGGCTCCAATTATTTTACACAGTTCAGAAACCCATCGCGTTTCTCACTATGAAAAAAAGAGCATTTATGCAATAGGAGCTGCTGTTTGTATCAGTTTCTTAAGCAGAGTTGAACTACCTATGGTCCGTATGAGTAGGAAACACTGTTCTTATTTTCTGAGCATGCTCATGTTTCTTGCTGTACTGGAGAGTCTGGAAAGAAGAGGATGGTTCTTGCGTTAAAACAGCATGTGTTTCATGGATGAGAACACTGGTCGAATTTCCCTTCAAAAATGGAATTAAACTGCAGGATCTGTGTCTTCCTAGAAGCAGGAGTTCATATCCGTTAAAGCAAGTGAATTTTGGGCTCAATTTATTTTACACAGTACACCAACAATACACGGTTCTCACTAGTAACTAAAGAGCCTTTATGTAAGAAGAGCTGTGGTTTGTATTAGTTTCATAAGCAGTGTTGAACTACATATGTTCTGTATGTGCAGGAAACACAGTTCTTTTTTTCTGGGCATGCTCATTGTTCTTGCTGTGTTGGAGACGCTGGAAATAAGAGGATGCTTCTTGCTTTAAAACAGAGTGTGTTTCATGGATGAGAACACTGTTCTGAATTAACCTTGAGAAATGGAGTTAAACCCAGGATCTTTGTCTTCCTACAAGAAAGAGTTCATTTCGGATAAAAGCAGTGAATTTTGGGCTCAAATGATTTTACACAGATCTCGAACCCAACGTGATTCTCACTATTAACTAAAGTGCATTTATGTACGAGAAGCTGTTGTTTGCATCAGTTTCATAAGCAGAGTTGAACTACATATGGTTCGTATGAGTAGGAAACACAGTACATTATTGCTGGGCATGCTCATGATTCTTGCAGTATTGGAGAAGGTGGAAAGAAGAGCTTGCTTCTTGCGTTAAAACAAAGTGTGTTTCATGGATGTGAACACTGGTCTGAATTTCCCTTCAGAAACGGAGAAAAACCCCAGGATCTGTGTCTTCCTAGAAACAAGAGTTCATTTCTGGTAAACCAAGGGAATTTTGGGCTCAAATGATATTACACAGTTCAATAACCCAACACGATTCTCCCTAATAACGGAAGAGCATTTATGTAAGTGGAGCTGTGGTTTGTATCAGTTTAATAAGCAGAGTTAAACTACATATGGTCCGTATGAGTACGAAACACAGTTCTTTTTTTCTGGGCATGCTCATTGTTCTTGCTGTATTGGAGACGCAGGAAAGAAGAGGATGCTTCTTGCCTTAAAACAGAGTGAGTTTCATGGATGAGAACACTGGTCTGAATTTCGCTTCAGAAACGGAGTTAAACCCCAGGATCTGTGTCTTCCTACAAGCAAGAGTTCATTGTAGTAAACAAATTGATTTTTGGGCTCAAATGATTTTACACAGTCCAAGACCGCAACGCGATTCTCACTATTAACTAAAAAGCCTTTATGTAAGTGGAGCTGTGGTTTGTATCAGTTTCATAAGTAGAGTTGAACTAAATATGGTCCAAATGAGTAGGAAACACAGTACTTTTTTTCAGGGCATGCTCATGGTACTTGCTGTATTGGGGACGATGGAAAGAAGACCTTGCTTCTTGCGTTAAAACAGAGTGTGTTTCATGGTGAGAACACTGGTCTGAATTTCCCTTCAGAAACGTATTTCAACCCCAGGATCTGTGTCTTCCTACAAGCAAGATTTCATTTCTGGTAAACCAAGGGAATTTTGGGCTCAAATGATATTACACAGTTCAAGAACGCAACGCGATTCTCCCTAATAACGGAAGAGCATTTATGTAAGTGGAGCTGTTGTTTGTATCAGTTTCATAAGCATAGTTGAACTACATATGGTCTGTATGAGTACGAAACACAGTTCTTTTGTTCTGGGCATGCTCATTGTTCTTGCTGTATTGGAGACGCTGAAAATAAGAAGATGCTTCTTGCCTTAAAACACAGTTAGTTTCATGGATGAGAACACTGGTCTGAATTTCCCTTCAGAAACAGAGTTAAACCCTAGGATCTGTGTCTTCCTACAAGCCAGAGTTCATTTCTAGTAAACAAATTGATTTTTGGGCTCAAATGATTTTACACAATTCAAGAACCCAACACGATTCACACTATTACCGAAAGAGCAATTATGTAAGTAGAGGTGTGGTTTGTATCAGTTTAATAAGCAGATTTGAACTACATATGGTCCGTAAAAGTAGGAAACAGTTCATTTTCTCAGGGCATGCTCATGGTACTTGCTATATTGGAGACGCTAGAAAGAAGAGCTTTCTTCTTGCGTGAAAACAGAGTGTGTTACATGGATGAGAACTCTGGTCTGAATTTCCCTTCAGAAAAGGAGTTAAACCCCAGGGTCTGTGTCTTCCCACAAGCCCGAGATCATTTCTGGTGAACTCAGTGAAATTTGGGCTCAAATGATTTTACACAGTTCAGAATCCCATCGCGATTCTCATTATTAACTAAAGAGCATTTATGTATGAGGAGCTGTGGTTTATATGAGTTTCATGAGCAGAGTTGTATCACATATGGTCCGTATGAGTAGGAAACACAGTTGTTTTTTTGAGGGCATGTTCATGGATCTTGCTGTATTGGAGACGCTGGAAAGAAGAGCTTGCTTCTTGCGTTAAAACAGAGTGTGTTTCCTGGATGAGAACACGGGTCTGAATTTCCCTTCAGAAAAGGAGTTAAACCACAGCATCTGTGTCTTCCTACAAGCAAGAGTTCATTTCTGGTAGACAAAACGATTTTGGGGCTCAAATGATTTTACACAGTTCTGGAACACAATGCGATTCTCACTATTAACTAAAGAGCATTTATGTAAGAGGAGCTGTGGTTTGTATCAGTATCATAAGCAGAGTTGAATTCCATATGGTCAATATGAGTAGGAAACACAATTCTTTTTTTTTCCTGGGCATTCTCATGGTTCTTGCTGCATTGGAGACGCTGGAAAGAAGAGGATGCTTCTTACGTTAAAACAGCATGTGTTTCATGGATGAGAACACTGGACTGAATTTCCCTTCAAAATCGGAGTAAAACCACTGGTTCTAGGTGTTACTACAAGCAAGAGTTCATTTCTGGTAAACCCAGTGAATTATGGGCTCAAATGATTTTACACAGTTCACGAACCCAACGCTATTCTCACAATTAACTAAAGAGCATTTATGTAATAGGAGCTGTGGTTGTATCAGTTTGATAAGCAGAGTTGAACTACATATGGTCCGTATGAGTAGGAAACACAGTTCTTTTTTTCTGGGCATGCTCATGGTCCTTGCTGTATTGGAGACGCTGGAAAGAAGAGCTTGCTTCTTGTGTGAAAACAGAGTGTATATCATGGATAAGGACACTGGTCTGAATTTCCCTTAAGAAACGTAGTTACACCCCAGCATCTGTGTCTTCCTAGAAGCAAGAGTTCATTTCTGTTAAACAAAGAGAATTTAGGGCTCAAATGATTTTACACAGTTCTGAAACCCAACGCGATTCTCACTATTAACTAAAGAGCATTTATAAGAGGAGCTGTGGTTTGTATCAGTTTCATAAGCAGAGTTGCACTGCATATCATCCGTATGAGTAGGATACACAATTCTTTTTTCTGGGCATTCTCATGGTTCTTGCTGTATTGGAGACTCTGGAAAGAAGAGGCTACTTCTTGTGGTAAAACAGCATGTGTTTCATGGATGAAAACACTGGTCTGAATTTCCTTTCAGAAACGGAGTTAAACCCAAGGATCTGTGTTTTCCTACATGCAGGAGGTCATTTCTGGTAAACCAAATGAATTTTGGGCTCAAATGATTTTACACAGTACACCAACTGTACATGATTATCACTAGTAACTAAACAGCCTTTATGTAAGAGGAGCTGTGGTTTGTGTCAGTTCCATAAGCAGAGTTGAACTACATATGGTCCGTATGAGTTGGAAACACAGTTCTTTTTTTCTGGGCATGCTCATGGTTCTTGCTGTATTGGAGATGCTGGAAAGAATTGCTTGCTTCTTGCATGAAAACAGAGTGTGTTCCATGAATGAGAACCCTTTTCTGAATTTCCCTTCAGAAACGGAGTTAAACCACACGATCTGTGTCTTCCTACAAGCAAGAGTTCATTTCTGGTAAACAAACAGAATTTTGGGCTCAAATGATTTTACACAGTTCAGAAACCCAACGCGATACTCACTATTAACTGAAGAGCATTTATGTAAGAGGAGCTATGGTTTGTATCAGTGTCATAAGCAGATTTGAACTACATATGGTCTGTATGAGTTGGAAACACAGTTCTTTTTTTATGGAAATGCTCATGTTTCTTGCTGTATTTGAGATGCTGGAAAGAAGTGGATGATTTTTGTGTGAAAACAGACTGTGTTTCATGGAAGAGAACAATGGTCTGAATTTCCCTTCAGAAACGGAGTTGAACCCCAGGATATGAGTCTTCCTACAAGCAAGAGTTCATATCTGGTAAACCCAGTAAATTTTGGGCTCAAAGGATTTTACACAGTTCACGAACCCAACGAGATTCTCTCTATTAACTAAAGAGCATTTATTTAAGAGGAGCTGTGGTTTGTATCAGTTTCATAAACAGAGTTGAACTACATATGGTCCGTATGAGTAGGAAACAAGTTCTTTTTTTCAGGGCATGCTCATGGTACTTGCTGTATTGGAAACGCTGGAAAGAAGAGCTTGCTTCTTGCGTGAAAACAGAGTGTGTTTCATGGATGAGAACACTGGTCTGAATTTCCCTTCAGAAACAGAGTTAAACCCCAGGATCTGTGTCTTCCTACAAGCAAGAGATCATTTCTGGTAAATCCAGTTAATTTTGGGCTCAAAGAATTTACACAGTTCACGAACCAAACGTGATTCTCACTATTAACTAAAGAGCCTTTATGTAAGTGGAGCTGTGGATTGTCTCAGTTTCAAGAGCAGAGTTGAACTACATATGGTCTGTATGAGTAGGAAACACAGTTCTATATTTCTGGGCATGCTCATGGTTCTTGCTGTATTGGAGATGCTGGAAAGAATTGCTTGCTTTTGTGTGAAAACAGAGTGTGTTCCATGGATGAGAACACTGGTCTGAATTTCACTTAAGAAGCGGAGTTAAAACCAAGGATATGTGTCTTCCTACAAGCAAGAGTTCATTTCTGGAAAACCCAGTGAATTTTGGACTCAAATGATTTTACACAGTTCATGGACCCAACGCGATTCTCACTATTAACTAAAGAGCATTTATGTAAGAGGAGATGTGGTTTGTATCAGTTTCGTAAGCAGAGTTGAACTACATATGGTGTGTATGGAAGGAAATACAGTTCTTTTTTTCTGGTCATGCTAATGGTTCTTGCTGTATTGGAGACACTGGAAAGAAGAGCTTGCTTCTTGTGTTAAAACAGAGAGTGTTTCATGGATGAGAACCCCGGTCTAAATTTCCCTTCAGAAATGGAGTGATACCACAGGATCTGTTTCTTCATGCAAGCAAGAGTTCATTTCTGGTAAACCCAGTGAATTTTGGGCTCAAATGATTTTACACTGTTCACAAATGAAACGCGATTCTAACTATTTACTAAAGAGCATTTATGTAAGAGGAGCTGTTGTTTGTATCAGTTTCATAAGTAGAGTTGAACTATATATGGTGCATATGAGAAGGAAATACAGTTCTTTCTATCTGGGCATGCTAATGGTTCTTGCGGTATTGGAATTGCTGGAAAGAAGAGGATGCTTCTCGCGTATAAACAGAGTGTGTTTCATGGATGAGAACACTGGTCTGAGTTTCCCTTCAGAAACGGACTTAAACCCAGGATCTGTGTCTTCCCAAAAGCAAGAGTTCTTTTCTGGTAAACCCAGTGAATTTTGGGCTCAAATGATTTTACACTGTTCACGAACAAAACACGATTCTAACTATTTACTAAAGAGCATTTATGTAAGAGGAGCTTTTGTTTGTATCAGTTTCCGAAGTAGAGTTGAAGTACATATTGTGCATATGAGATGGAAATACAGTTCTTTCTATCTGGGCATGCTAATGTTTCTTGATGTATTGGAGACGCTTGAAAGAAGAGGATGCTTCTCGCGTGAAAACAGAGTGTGATTCATGGATGAGATCACTGGTCTGAATTTCCCTTCAGAAACAGCGTTAAACCCCAAGATCTGTGTCTTCCTACAAGCAAGAGTTTATTTCTGGTTAACCTAGTGAATTTGGGCTCAAATGATTTTACACAGTTCAAGAACCCAACACGATCCGCACTATTAACTAAAGAGCATTTAGGTAAGTGGAGCTGTGGTTTGTATCAGTTTCATAAGCAGAGTTGAACTACATATGGTCCGTATGAGTGGGAAACACAGTTCTATTTTTCTGGGCATGCTCATGGTTCTTGCAGTATTGGAGATGCTAGAAAGAATTGCCTGCTTCTTGCGTGATAACAGAGTGTGTTCAATGGATGAGATCCCTGGTCTGAATTTCCCTTCAGAAATGGAGTTAAACAACAGGATCTGTGTCTTCCTACAAGCAAGATTTCATTTCTGGTAAACCAAGTGAATTTTGGGCTAAAATGATTTTATACAGTTCAGAAACCCAACACAATTCTCACTATTAACTAAAGAGCATTTATGTAAGGGTAGCTATGGTTTTTATCAGTTTCATAAGCAGATTTGAACTACATATGGTCTGTATGAGTAGGAAACACAGTCCTTTTTTTGGGCATACTCATGTTTCTTGCTGTATTCGAGAGGCTGGAAAGACGAGGATGCTTCTTGTGTGCAAACAAGTGTGTTTCATGGATGAGAACAATAGTCTGAATTTCCATTCAGAAACGGAGTTTAACCCCGGAATCTGTGTCTTGCTACAAGCAAGAGTTCATTTCTGGTAATCCCAGTGAATTTTGGGCTCAAAGAATTTACACAGTTCACAAACCCAACGCAATTCTCACTATTAACTAAAGAGCATTTATGTAAGAGGAGCTGTGGTTTCTATCAGTTTCATAAGCAGAGTTGAAATACATATGGTCCATGTGAGTAGGAAACAGAGTTCTTTTTCTATGGGCATGCTCATTGTTCTTGCTGTATTGGAGATGATGGAAAGTAGAGCTTGCTTCTTCCGTTAAAACAGAGTGTGTTCCATGGATGAGATCGCTGGTCTGAATTTCCCTTAAAAAATGGAGAAAAACCCCAGGGTCTGGGACTTCCCACAAGGAAAAGTTCATTTCTGGTAAAACCAGTGAATTTTGGGCTCAACTGATTTTACAGAGTTCAAGAAACCAACGCGATCCTCACTATTAACTAAAGAGCATTTAGGTAAGTGGAGCTGTGGTTTATATCAGTTTCATAAGCAGAGTTAAACTACATATGGTCCGTATGAGTAGGAAACACAGTTCTATTTTTCTGGGCATGCTCATGGTTCTTGCAGTATTGGAGATGCTAGAAAGAATTGCCTGCTTATTGTGTGATAACAGAGTATGTTCCATGGATGACAACCCCGGTCTGAATTTTCCTTCAGAACCTGAGTTAAACCACAGGATCTGTGTCTTCCTACAAGGAAGATTTCATTTCTGGTAAACCAAGTGAATATTGGGCTCAAATGGTTTTACACAGTCCAAGACCGCAACGCGAATCTCACTATTAACTAAAAAGCCTTTATGTAAGTGGAGCTGTGGTTTGTATCAGTTTCATAAGTAGAGTTGAACTAAATATGGTCCGAATGAGTAGGAAACACAGTACTTTTTTTCAGGGCATGCTCATGGTACTTGCTGTATTGGGGACGATGGAAAGAAGACCTTGCTTCTTGCGTTAAAACAGAGTGTGTTTCATGGTGAGAACACTGGTCTGAATTTCCCTTCAGAAACGGAGTTAAACCCCAGAATCTGTGTCTTCCTACAAGCAAGAGTTCATTTCTGGTAAACAAACAGAATTTGGGGCTCTAATGATTTTACACAGTTCAGAAACCCAACGCGATTCTCACTATTAACTAAAGAGCATTTATGTAAGAGGAGCTATGTTTTGTATCAGTTTCATAAGAAGATTTGAACTACATATGGTCTGTATGAGTAGGAAACACAGTTCTTTTTTTCTGGGCATGCTCATGGTTCTTGCTGTATTGGAGATGCTGGAAAGAAGAGGATGCTTCTTGCGTGAAAACAGAGTGTGTTTCATGGATGAGAACACTGGTCTGAATTTCCCTTCAGAAACGGAGTTAAACACCAGGATCTCTGTCTTCCTACAAGCAAGAGTTCATTTCTGGTAAACCCAGTGAATTTTGGGCTCAAATGATTTTACACAGTTCACAATCCAAACGTGATTCTCACTACTAACTAAAGAGCCTTTACGTAAGAGGATCTGTGGTTTGTATCAGTTTCAAGAACAGAGTTGAAATACATATGGTCCATATGAGTAGGAAACACAGTTCTATTTTTCGAGGCATGCTCATGGTTCTTGCTGTACTGGAGATGCTGGAAAGAATTGCTTGCTTCTTGCGTGAAAACAGAGTGTGTTCCATGGATGAGAACCCTGGTCTGAATTTCCCTTCAGAAACGGTGTTAAACCACAGGATCTGTGTCTTCATGCAAGCAAGCGATCATTTCTGGTAAACCAAGTGAATTTTGGGCTCCAATGATTTTACGCAGTCCAAGACTGCAACACGATTCTCACTATTAACTAAAGAGCCTTTATGTTAGTGGAGCTGTGGTTTGTATCAGTTTCATAAGCAGAGTTGAACTAAATATGGTCCGAATGAGTAGGAAACACAGTACTTTTTTTCAGGGCATGTTCATGGTTCTTGCTCTATTGGAGACGATGGAAAGAAGAGCTTGCTTCTTGCGTTAAAACAGAATGTGTTTCATGGTGAGAACACTGGTCTGAATTTCCCTTCAGAAACGGAGTTAAACCCCAGAACCTGTGTCTTCCTACAGCAAGAGTTCATTTCTGCTAAACAAATAGAATTTTGGGCTCAAATGATTTTACACAGTTCAGAAACCCAACGCGATTCTCACTATTAACTAAAGAGCATTTATGTAAGAGGAGCTATGTTTTGTATTAGTTTCATAAGCAGATTTGAACTACATATGGTCTGTATGAGTAGGAAACACAGTTCTATTTTTCGAGGCATGCTCATGGTTCTTGCTGTACTGGAGATGCTGTAAAGAATTGCTTGCTTCTTGCGTGAAAACAGAGTGTGTTCCATGGATGAGAACCCTGGTCTGAATTTCCCTTCAGAAATGGTGTTAAACCACAGGATCTGTGTCTTCATGCAAGCAAGCGATCATTTCTGGTAAACCAAGTGAATTTTGGACTCAAATGATTTTACACAGTTCAAGACCGCAACGCAATTCTCATTATTAACTAAAGATCCTTTATGTAAGTGGAGCTGTGGTTTGTATCAGTTTCATAAGCAGAGTTGAACTAAATATGGTCCGAATGAGTAGGAAACACAGTACTTTTTTTCAGGGCATGCTTATGGTACTTGCTGTATTGGAGACGCTGGAAAGAAGAGCTTGCTTCTTGTGTTAAAACAGACAGTGTTTCATGGATGAGAACCCTGGTCTGAATTTCCCTTCAGAAACGGAGTTAAACTACAGGATCTGTGTCTATCAGTTTCAGAAGAAGAGTTGAACTAGATATGGTCCGTATGATTAGGAAACTCAGTTCTTTTTTTCTGGGCATGCTCATGATTCTTGCTGTATTGGAGAGGCTGTAAAGAAGAGCATGCTACTTGCGTTAAAACACCCTGTGTTTCATGGATGAGAACACTGGTCTGAATTTCCCTGCAGAAGCAGAGTTAAACCCATGGATCTGTGTCTTCCTACAAGCAAGAGTTCATTTCTGTTAAACCTGGTGAATTTTCGGGTCTAATGTATTTACACAGTTCATGAAACCAACGCTTTTCTCACTAATAACTAAAGAGCATTTATGGAAGATGAGCAGTGGTTTGTATCAGTTCCTTAAACAGAGTTGAACTACTTATGGTAGGAAACACCGTTCTTTTGTTCAGAGCAAACTCACGTTTCCTGCTGTATTAGAGACTCTAGAAAGCAAGGGCATGCTTCTTGCTCTAAAGCTAGGTGTGTTTCATGGAAGAGAACTGTGCTGTGTGTTTCCCTTCAGAAATGGAGTTAAATACCAGGCTGTGTGTCCTCCTACAAGGAAGACTTCGTTTCAGGTAAACAAAGTCACTTTTCAGCTCAAGGGAAGCTACATTGTTCACGAAGCGCACACGTTTCTCGCGCTTAACAGAAAAGCACTGGATATGAGCAGTCCTGTGGTTTGTATCAGTTATCGAAGCAGAGTTGAACTAGATATGGTCCGTATGTGTAGGAAAAACCGTTCTTTTGTTCTGAAAACACTCAAGTTTCCTGCTGTATAAGAGACTCTTGTAAGCAAGGGCGTGCTTCTTGCTATAAAGCAAAGTGAGTTTCATGGATGAGAACTGTGCTGTGGGTTTCCCTTCAGAAATGGAGTTCAATCCCAGGCTCTGTGTCCTCCAACAAGCAAGACTTCTTTTCAGGTAAACACAGACACTTTTCAGTTCAAATGAAGCTACATCGTTCACAAAGTTCACACGTTTCTCGCATTTAACTGAAAAGCATTGGATGTTAGCGGATCTGTGGTTTGTATCAATTTCAGAAGCAGAGTTGAACCAGATATGGTCTGTATGTTTAGAAAACTTCGTTCTTTTGTTATGAGCACACTCACGTTTCCTGCTTTATTAGAGACTCTAGAAAGCAAGAGCGTGCTTCTTGCTCTAAAGCAGATTGTGTTTCATGGATGACAACAGTGCTGTGTTTTTCCCGTCAGAAATGGAGTTAAATCCCAGTCTCTGTGTCTTCCTACAAGCAAGACTTCTTTTCAGGTAAACCCAGTCACTTCAGCTCAAACGAAGTTACTTATTTCACGAAGCTCTCAAGTTTCTTGCTCTTAACTGAAAATCATTGGATGTTAGAGGACGTGTAGTTTCTATCAGATTCACTGCAGAGTTGAATTAGATATGTTCTGTATGTGTAGGAAACACAGTTCTTTTGTTCTGAGCACACTCACGTTCCCTGCTTTATTAGAGATTCTAGAAAGCAATTGCATGCTTCTTGCTCTAAAGCAAGGTGTGTTTCATGGATGAGAACTGTGCTGTGTGTTTCCCTTCAGAAATGGAGTTAAATCCCAGTCTCTGTGTCTTCCTACAAACAAGACTTCTTTTCAGGTAAACGCAGTCCCTTTTCAGCTCAAACAAAGCTACATCGTTCCCAAT
This sequence comes from Onychomys leucogaster, assembly GCA_949786385.1. NCBI lineage: Eukaryota > Metazoa > Chordata > Mammalia > Rodentia > Cricetidae > Onychomys > Onychomys leucogaster. The sequence continues at coordinate 15,783 of CATKUP010000399.1, forward strand.
GCTCACACGTTTCTCACTCTTAACTGAACAGCATTGGATATTAGAGGACCTGTGGTTTCTATCAGTTTCAGAAGAAGAGTTGAACTAGATATGTTCCATATGTGCAGGAAACACCGTTCATTTGTTCTGAGCACACTCACGTTTCCTGCTGTATAAGAGACTCTAAAAAGCAAGAGCGTGCTTCTTGCTCTAAAGCAGAGTGTGTTTCATGGATGAGAACTGAGCAGTGTGTTTCCCTTCAGAAATGGAGTTAAATCCCAGGCTCTGTGTCTTCCTACATGCAAGACTTCATTTCAGATACACGCAGTCCATTTTCAGCTCAAACGAAGCTACTTCTTTCTCGAAGCTCACAAGTTTCTTGCTCTTAACTGAAAATCATTGGATGTTAGAGGACGTGTGGGTTCTATCAGTTTCACCTGCAGAGTTGAATTAGATATGGTCTGTATGTGTAGGAAACACAGTTCTTTTGTTCTGAGCACACTCACGTTCCCTGCTTTATTAGAGATTCTAGAAAGCAAAGGCATGCTTCTTGCTCTAAAGCAAGGTGTGTTTCATGGATGAGAACTGTGCTCTGAGTTTCCCTTCAGAAATGGAGTTAAATCCCAGGCTGTGTGTCCTCTTACAAGCAAGACTTCGTTTCATGTAAACGCAGTCACATTTCAGCTCAAACGAAGGTACATTGTTCAGGAAGTTCACACGTTTCTCGCATTTAACTGAAAAGCATTGGATGTTAGAGGATCTGTGATTTGTATCAGTTTTCGAAGCAGAGATGAACTACATGTGGTCTGTATGTCTAGAAAACAACGTTCTTTTGTTCTGAGCACACTCACGTTCCCTGATGTATTAGAGACTCTAGAAAGCAAGGCCGTGCTTCTTGCTCTAAAGCAGATTGTGTTTCATGGATGAGAACTGTGCTGTGAGTTTAACTTCAGAAATGGAGTTAAATCCCAGGCTCTGTGTCTTCCTACATGGAAGACTTTATTTCAGGTAAATGCAGTCCATTTTCAGCTCATATGAAACTACATCGTTCCCAAAGCTCACACGTTTCTCTCTCTTAACTGGAAAGCATTGGATGTAAGAGTACCTGTGGTTTCTATCAGTTTCAGAAGCAGAGTTGAACTAGATAAGGTCCGTGTGTGTAGGAAACACAGTTCTTTTGTTCTGAGCACACTCACGTTTCCTGCTATATTAGAAAATCTAGAAAGCAAAGGCCGTGCTTCTTGCTATAAAGCAGATTGTGTTTCATGGACGAGAACTGTGCTGTGTGTTTCCCTTCAGAAATGGAGTTAAATCCCAGTCTCTGTGTCTTCCTACAAGCAAGAATTCTTTTCAGATAAACGCAGTCCATTTTCAGCTCAAACGATGCTACATTGTTCCCAAAGCTCACTCGTTTCTCACTCTTAACTGAACCGCATTGGATATTAGAGGACCTGTGGTTTCTATCAGTTTCAGAAGAAGAGTTGAACTAGATATGTTCCATATGTGGAGGAAACACCGTTCCTTTGTTCTGAGCACACTCACCTTTCCTGCTGTACTGGAGACTCTAGAAAGCACGGCCGGGCTTCTTGCTGTAAAGCAGAGTGTGTTTCATGGATGAGAACTGTGCTATGTGTTTCCCTTCAGAAATGGAGTTAAATCCCAGGCTCTGTGTCTTCCTACATGCAAGACTTCATTTCAGGTAAACGCAGTCCATTTTCAGTTCATAAGAAACTACATCGTTCCCAAAGCTCCCACGTTTCTCGCTCTTAACTGGAAAGCATTGGAAGTAAGAATACCTGTGGTTTCTATCAGTTTGAGAAGCAGAGTTGAACTAGATATGGTCTGTATTTGTAGGAAACACCGTTCTTTTGTTCTGAGTACACTCATGTTTCCTGCTATATTAGAAAATCTAGAAAGCAAAGGCAAGGTTCTTGCTCTTAAGCAGAGGGTGTTTCATGGATGAAAACTGTCCTGTGTGTTTCCCTTCAGAAATGGAGTTAAATCCCAGGCTCTGTGTCTTCCTACAAGCAAGACTTCCTTTCAGGTAAACCCAGTCACTTAAGCTCAAACGAAGCTACTTCTTTCACAAAGCTCACAAGTTTCTTGCTCTTAACAGAAAATCATTGGATGTTAGAGGACGTGTGGTTTCTATCAGTTTCACCTGCCGAGTTGAATTAGATATGGTCCGTATGGGTAGGAAACACAGTTCTTTTGTTCTGAGCACACTCACGTTCCCTGCTTTATTAGAGATTCTAGAAAGCAAAGGCATGCTTCTTGCTCTAAAGCAAGGTGTGTTTCATGGATGAGAACTGTGCTGTGTGTTTCCCTTCATAAATGGAGTTAAATCCCAGGCTGTGTGTCCTCTTACAAGCAAGACTTCGTTTCATGTAAACGCAGTCACATTTCAGCTTAAACGAAGGTACATTGTTCCCGAAGTTTACACGTTTCTCGCATTTAATTAAAAAGCATTGGATGTTACAGGATCTGTGGTTTGTATCAGTTTTCGAAGCAGAGTTGAACTAGATATGGTCTGTATGTCTAGAAAACAATGTTCTTTTGTTCTGAGCACACTCACGTTTCCTGCTGTACTGGAGACTCTAGAATGCTAGGCCGTGCTTCTTGCTCTAAAGCAGAGTGTGTTTCATGGATGAGAACTGTGCTGTGAGTCTCCCTTCAGAAATGGAGTTAAATCCCAGGCTCTGTGTCCTCTTACAAGCAAGACTTCGTTTCATGTAAACGCAGTCACATTTCAGCTTAAACGAAGGCACATTGTTCCCGAAGTTTACACGTTTCTCGCATTTAATTAAAAAGCATTGGATGTTAGAGGATCTGTGGTTTGTATCAGTTTTCGAAGCAGAGTTGAATTAGATATGGTCTGTATGTCTAGAAAACAACGTTCTTTTGTTCTGAGCACACTCACGTTTCCTGATGTATTAGAGACTCTAGAAAGCAAGGCCGTGCTTCTTGCTCTAAAGCAGATTGTGTTTCATGGATGAGAACTGTGCTGTGAGTTTAACTTCAGAAATGGAGTTAAATCCCAGGCTCTGTGTCTTCCTACATGGAAGACTTTATTTCAGGTAAATGCAGTCCATTTTCAGCTCATATGAAACTACATCGTTCCCAAAGCTCACACGTATCTCTCTCTTAACTGGAAAGCATTGGATGTAAGAGTACCTGTGGTTTCTATCAGTTTCAGAAGCAGAGTTGAACTAGATATGTTCCATATGTGGAGGAAACACCGTTCCTTTGTTCTGAGCACACTCACCTTTCCTGCTGTATTGGAGACTCTAGAAAGCACGGCCGGGCTTCTTGCTGTAAAGCAGAGTGTGTTTCATGGATGAGAACTGTGCTGTGTGTTTCCCTTCAGAAATGGAGTTAAATCCCAGGCTCTGTGTCTTCCTACATGCAAGACTTCATTTCAGGTAAACGCAGTCCATTTTCAGTTCATAAGAAACTACATCGTTCCCAAAGCTCCCACGTTTCTCGCTCTTAACTGGAAAGCATTGGAAGTAAGAATACCTGTGGTTTCTATCAGTTTGAGAAGCAGAGTTGACCTAGATATGGTCTGTATTTGTAGGAAACACCGTTCTTTTGTTCTGAGTACACTCATGTTTCCTGCTATATTAGAAAATCTAGAAAGCAAAGGCAAGGTTCTTGCTCTTAAGCAGAGGGTGTTTCATGGATGAAAACTGTCCTGTGTGTTTCCCTTCAGAAATGGAGTTAAATCCCAGGCTCTGTGTCTTCCTACAAGCAAGACTTCCTTTCAGGTAAACCCAGTCACTTAAGCTCAAACGAAGCTATTTCTTTCACAAAGCTCACAAGTTTCTTGCTCTTAACAGAAAATCATTGGATGTTAGAGGACGTGTGGTTTCTATCAGTTTCACCTGCCGAGTTGAATTAGATATGGTCCGTATGGGTAGGAAACACAGTTCTTTTGTTCTGAGCACACTCACGTTCCCTGCTTTATTAGAGATTCTAGAAAGCAAAGGCATGCTTCTTGCTCTAAAGCAAGGTGTGTTTCATGGATGAGAACTGTGCTGTGTGTTTCCCTTCATAAATGGAGTTAAATCCCAGGCTGTGTGTCCTCTTACAAGCAAGACTTCGTTTCATGTAAACGCAGTCACATTTCAGCTTAAACGAAGGTACATTGTTCCCGAAGTTTACACGTTTCTCGCATTTAATTAAAAAGCATTGGATGTTAGAGGATCTGTGGTTTGTATCAGTTTTCGAAGCAGAGTTGAACTAGATATGGTCTGTATGTCTAGAAAACAATGTTCTTTTGTTCTGAGCACACTCACGTTTCCTGCTGTATTGGAGATTCTAGAATGCAAGGCCGTGCTTCTTGCTCTAAAGCAGAGTGTGTTTCATGGATGAGAACTGTGCTGTGTGTTTCCCTTCAGAAATGGAGTTAAATCCCAGGCTCTGTGTCTTCCTACAAGCCAGAATTGGTTTCAGGTAAACGCAATCACTTTTCAGCTCAAATGAAGCTAATTCGTTCACAAAGCTCACACGTTTCTTGCTCTTAACTGAGGAGCATTGGTTGTTAGAGGACCTGTGGTTTCTATCAGTTTCAGATGCAGAGTTGAACTTGATATGGTCCGTATGTGTAGAAAACACTGTTCTTTTCTTCTGAGCACACTCATGTTTCCTGCTGTATTAGAGAATCTAGAAAGCAAGGGCATGTTTCTTGCTCTAAAGCAAGGTGTGTTTCATGGATGAGAACTGTGCTATGTATTTCCCTTCAGAAATGGATTTAATACCAGGCTGTGTGTCCTCCTACAAGGAAGACTTCGTTTCAGGTAAACAAATTCACTTTCCAGCTCAAGGGATCCTACATTGGTCACGAAGCTCACACGTTTCTCGCGCGTAACAGAAAAACACTGGATATTAGCAGACCTGTGGTTTGTATCAGTAATCGAAGCAGAGTTAAACTAGATATAGTCCGTATGTGTAGGAAACACCGTTCTTTTGTTCTTAGCACACTCATGTTTCCTGCTGTATTAGAGAATCCAGAAAGCAAGGCCGTGCTTCTTGCTCTAAAGCAGAGTGTGTTTCATGGATGAGAACTGTGCTGTGTGTTTCCCTTCAGAAATGGAGTTAAATCCCAGGCTCTGTGTCTTCCTACAAGCAAGACTCTTTTCAGGTAAACCCAGTCACTTCAGCTCAAACGAAGCTACTTCTTTCACGAAGCTCACAAGTTTCTTGCACTTAACTGAAAATCATTGGATGTTAGAGGACGTGTGGGTTCTATCAGTTTCACCTGCAGAGTTGAATTAGATATGGTCTGTATGTGTAGGAAACACAGTTCTTTTGTTCTGAGCACACTCACGTTCCCTGCTTTATTAGAGATTCTAGAAAGCAAAGGCATGCTTCTTGCTCTAAAGCAAGGTGTGTTTCATGGATGAGAACTGTGCTGTGTGTTTCCCTTCAGAAATGGAGTTAAATCCCAGGCTGTGTGTCCTCTTACAAGCAAGACTTCGTTTCATGTAAACGCAGTCACATTTCAGCTTAAACGAAGGTACATTGTTCCCGAAGTTTACACGTTTCTCACATTTAATTAAAAAGCATTGGATGTTAGAGGATCTGTGGTTTGTATCAGTTTTCGAAGCAGAGTTGAACTAGATATGGTCTGTATGTCTAGAAAACAATGTTCTTTTGTTCTGAGCACACTCACGTTTCCTGCTGTACTGGAGACTCTAGAATGGAAGGCCGTGCTTCTTGCTCTAAAGCAGAGTGTGTTTCATGGATGAGAACTGTGCTGTGAGTTTCCCTTCAGAAATGGAGTTAAATCCCAGGCTCTGTGTCCTCTTACAAGCAAGACATTGTTTCAATGTAAACGCAGTCACATTTCAGCTCAAACGAAGGTACATTGTTCAGGAAGTTCACACGTTTCTCGCATTTAACTGAAAAGCATTGGATGTTAGAGGATCTGTGATTTGTATCATATTTCGAAGCAGAGATTAACTACATGTGGTCTGTATGTCTAGAAAACAACGTTCTTTTGTTCTGAGCACACTCACGTTCCCTGATGTATTAGAGACTCTAGAAAGCAAGGCCGTGCTTCTTGCTCTAAAGCAGATTGTGTTTCATGGATGAGAACTGTGCTGTGAGTTTAACATCAGAAATGGAGTTAAATCCCAGGCTCTGTGTCTTCCTACATGGAAGACTTTATTTCAGGTAAATGCAGCCCATTTTCAGCTCATATGAAATTACATCGTTCCCAAAGCTCACACGTTTCTCTCTCTTAACTGGAAAGCATTGGATGTAAGAGTACCTGTGGTTTCTATCAGTTTCAGAAGCAGAGTTGAACTAGATAAGGTCCGTGTGTGTAGGAAACACAGTTCTTTTGTTCTGAGCACACTCACGTTTCCTGCTATATTAGAAAATCTAGAAAGCAAAGGCCGTGCTTCTTGCTATAAAGCAGATTGTGTTTCATGGACGAGAACTGTGCTGTGTGTTTCCCTTCAGAAATGGAGTTATATCCCAGTCTATGTGTCTTCCTACAAGCAAGAATTCTTTTCAGATAAACGCAGTCCCTTTTCAGCTCAAACGATGCTACATTGTTCCCAAAGCTCACTCGTTTCTCACTCTTAACTGAACCGCATTGGATATTAGAGGACCTGTGGTTTCTATCAGTTTCAGAAGAAGAGTTGAACTAGATATGTTCCATATGTGGAGGAAACACCGTTCCTTTGTTCTGAGCACACTCACCTTTCCTGCTGTATTGGAGACTCTAGAAAGCACGGCCGGGCTTCTTGCTGTAAAGCAGAGTGTGTTTCATGGATGAGAACTGTGCTGTGTGTTTCCCTTCAGAAATGGAGTTAAATCCCAGGCTCTGTGTCTTCCTACATGCAAGACTTCATTTCAGGTAAACGCAGTCCATTTTCAGTTCATAAGAAACTACATCGTTCCCAAAGCTCCCACGTTTCTCGCTCTTAACTGGAAAGCATTGGAAGTAAGAATACCTGTGGTTTCTATCAGTTTGAGAAGCAGAGTTGAACTAGATATGGTCTGTATTTGTAGGAAACACCGTTCTTTTGTTCTGAGTACACTCATGTTTCCTGCTATATTAGAAAATCTAGAAAGCAAAGGCAAGGTTCTTGCTCTTAAGCAGAGGGTGTTTCATGGATGAAAACTGTCCTGTGTGTTTCCCTTCAGAAATGGAGTTAAACCCCAGGCTCTGTGTCTTCCTACAAGCAAGACTTCCTTTCAGGTAAACCCAGTCACTTAAGCTCAAACGAAGCTACTTCTTTCACAAAGCTCACAAGTTTCTTGCTCTTAACAGAAAATCATTGGATGTTAGAGGACGTGTGGTTTCTATCAGTTTCACCTGCCGAGTTGAATTAGATATGGTCCGTATGGGTAGGAAACACAGTTCTTTTGTTCTGAGCACACTCACGTTCCCTGCTTTATTAGAGATTCTAGAAAGCAAAGGCATGCTTCTTGCTCTAAAGCAAGGTGTGTTTCATGGATGAGAACTGTGCTGTGTGTTTCCCTTCATAAATGGAGTTAAATCCCAGGCTGTGTGTCCTCTTACAAGCAAGACTTCGTTTCATGTAAACGCAGTCACATTTCAGCTTAAACGAAGGTACATTGTTCCCGAAGTTTACACGTTTCTCGCATTTAATTAAAAAGCATTGGATGTTACAGGATCTGTGGTTTGTATCAGTTTTCGAAGCAGAGTTGAACTAGATATGGTCTGTATGTCTAGAAAACAATGTTCTTTTGTTCTGAGCACACTCACGTTTCCTGCTGTACTGGAGACTCTAGAATGCTAGGCCGTGCTTCTTGCTCTAAAGCAGAGTGTGTTTCATGGATGAGAACTGTGCTGTGAGTTTCCCTTCAGAAATGGAGTTAAATCCCAGGCTCTGTGTCCTCTTACAAGCAAGACTTCGTTTCATGTAAACGCAGTCACATTTCAGCTTAAACGAAGGCACATTGTTCCCGAAGTTTACACGTTTCTCGCATTTAATTAAAAAGCATTGGATGTTAGAGGATCTGTGGTTTGTATCAGTTTTCGAAGCAGAGTTGAATTAGATATGGTCTGTATGTCTAGAAAACAACGTTCTTTTGTTCTGAGCACACTCACGTTTCCTGATGTATTAGAGACTCTAGAAAGCAAGGCCGTGCTTCTTGCTCTAAAGCAGATTGTGTTTCATGGATGAGAACTGTGCTGTGAGTTTAACATCAGAAATGGAGTTAAATCCCAGGCTCTGTGTCTTCCTACATGGAAGACTTTATTTCAGGTAAATGCAGTCCATTTTCAGCTCATATGAAACTACATCGTTCCCAAAGCTCACACGTATCTCTCTCTTAACTGGAAAGCATTGGATGTAAGAGTACCTGTGGTTTCTATCAGTTTGAGAAGCAGAGTTGAACTAGATATGTTCCATATGTGGAGGAAACACCGTTCCTTTGTTCTGAGCACACTCACCTTTCCTGCTGTATTGGAGACTCTAGAAAGCACGGCCGGGCTTCTTGCTGTAAAGCAGAGTGTGTTTCATGGATGAGAACTGTGCTGTGTGTTTCCCTTCAGAAATGGAGTTAAATCCCAGGCTCTGTGTCTTCCTACATGCAAGACTTCATTTCAGGTAAACGCAGTCCATTTTCAGTTCATAAGAAACTACATCGTTCCCAAAGCTCCCACGTTTCTCGCTCTTAACTGGAAAGCATTGGAAGTAAGAATACCTGTGGTTTCTATCAGTTTGAGAAGCAGAGTTGAACTAGATATGGTCTGTATTTGTAGGAAACACCGTTCTTTTGTTCTGAGTACACTCATGTTTCCTGCTATATTAGAAAATCTAGAAAGCAAAGGCAAGGTTCTTGCTCTTAAGCAGAGGGTGTTTCATGGATGAAAACTGTCCTGTGTGTTTCCCTTAAGAAATGGAGTTAAATCCCAGGCTCTGTGTCTTCCTACAAGCAAGACTTCCTTTCAGGTAAACCCAGTCACTTAAGCTCAAACGAAGCTACTTCTTTCACAAAGCTCACAAGTTTCTTGCTCTTAACAGAAAATCATTGGATGTTAGAGGACGTGTGGTTTCTATCAGTTTCACCTGCCGAGTTGAATTAGATATGGTCCGTATGGGTAGGAAACACAGTTCTTTTGTTCTGAGCACACTCACGTTCCCTGCTTTATTAGAGATTCTAGAAAGCAATTGCATGCTTCTTGCTCTAAAGCAAGGTGTGTTTCATGGATGAGAACTGTGCTGTGTGTTTCCCTTCAGAAATGGAGTTAAATCCCAGGCTGTGTGTCCTCTTACAAGCAAGACTTCGTTTCATGTAAACGCAGTCACATTTCAGCTTAAACGAAGGTACATTGTTCCCGAAGTTTACACGTTTCTCGCATTTAATTAAAAAGCATTGGATGTTAGAGGATCTGTGGTTTGTATCAGTTTTCGAAGCAGAGTTGAAGTAGATATGGTCTGTATGTCTAGAAAACAATGTTCTTTTGTTCTGAGCACACTCACGTTTCCTGCTGTATTGGAGATTCTAGAATGCAAGGCCGTGCTTCTTGCTCTAAAGCAGAGTGTGTTTCATGGATGAGAACTGTGCTGTGTGTTTCCCTTCAGAAATGGAGTTAAATCCCAGGCTCTGTGTCTTCCTACAAGCCAGAATTGGTTTCAGGTAAACGCAATCACTTTTCAGCTCAAATGAAGCTAATTCGTTCACAAAGCTCACACGTTTCTTGCTCTTAACTGAGGAGCATTGGTTGTTAGAGGACCTGTGGTTTCTATCAGTTTCAGATGCAGAGTTGAACTTGATATGGTCCGTATGTGTAGAAAACACTGTTCTTTTCTTCTGAGCACACTCATGTTTCCTGCTGTATTAGAGAATCTAGAAAGCAAGGGCATGTTTCTTGCTCTAAAGCAAGGTGTGTTTCATGGATGAGAACTGTGCTATGTATTTCCCTTCAGAAATGGATTTAATACCAGGCTGTGTGTCCTCCTACAAGGAAGACTTCGTTTCAGGTAAACAAATTCACTTTCCAGCTCAAGGGATCCTACATTGGTCACGAAGCTCACACGTTTCTCGCGCGTAACAGAAAAACACTGGATATTAGCAGACCTGTGGTTTGTATCAGTAATCGAAGCAGAGTTAAACTAGATATAGTCCGTATGTGTAGGAAACACCGTTCTTTTGTTCTTAGCACACTCATGTTTCCTGCTGTATTAGAGAATCCAGAAAGCAAGGCCGTGCTTCTTGCTCTAAAGCAGAGTGTGTTTCATGGATGAGAACTGTGCTGTGTGTTTCCCTTCAGAAATGGAGTTAAATCCCAGGCTCTGTGTCTTCCTACAAGCAAGACTCTTTTCAGGTAAACCCAGTCACTTCAGCTCAAACGAAGCTACTTCTTTCACGAAGCTCACAAGTTTCTTGCTCTTAACTGAAAATCATTGGATGTTAGAGGACGTGTGGGTTCTATCAGTTTCACCTGCAGAGTTGAATTAGATATGGTCTGTATGTGTAGGAAACACAGTTCTTTTGTTCTGAGCACACTCACGTTCCCTGCTTTATTAGAGATTCTAGAAAGCAAAGGCATGCTTCTTGCTCTAAAGCAAGGTGTGTTTCATGGATGAGAACTGTGCTGTGTGTTTCCCTTCAGAAATGGAGTTAAATCCCAGGCTGTGTGTCCTCTTACAAGCAAGACTTCGTTTCATGTAAACGCAGTCACATTTCAGCTTAAACGAAGGTACATTGTTCCCGAAGTTTACACGTTTCTCACATTTAATTAAAAAGCATTGGATGTTAGAGGATCTGTGGTTTGTATCAGTTTTCGAAGCAGAGTTGAACTAGATATGGTCTGTATGTCTAGAAAACAATGTTCTTTTGTTCTGAGCACACTCACGTTTCCTGCTGTACTGGAGACTCTAGAATGCAAGGCCGTGCTTCTTGCTCTAAAGCAGAGTGTGTTTCATGGATGAGAACTGTGCTGTGAGTTTCCCTTCAGAAATGGAGTTAAATCCCAGGCTCTGTGTCCTCTTACAAGCAAGACATTGTTTCAATGTAAACGCAGTCACATTTCAGCTCAAACGAAGGTACATTGTTCAGGAAGTTCACACGTTTCTCGCATTTAACTGAAAAGCATTGGATGTTAGAGGATCTGTGATTTGTATCATATTTCGAAGCAGAGATTAACTACATGTGGTCTGTATGTCTAGAAAACAACGTTCTTTTGTTCTGAGCACACTCACGTTCCCTGATGTATTAGAGACTCTAGAAAGCAAGGCCGTGCTTCTTGCTCTAAAGCAGATTGTGTTTCATGGATGAGAACTGTGCTGTGAGTTTAACATCAGAAATGGAGTTAAATCCCAGGCTCTGTGTCTTCCTACATGGAAGACTTTATTTCAGGTAAATGCAGCCCATTTTCAGCTCATATGAAATTACATCGTTCCCAAAGCTCACACGTTTCTCTCTCTTAACTGGAAAGCATTGGATGTAAGAGTACCTGTGGTTTCTATCAGTTTCAGAAGCAGAGTTGAACTAGATAAGGTCCGTGTGTGTAGGAAACACAGTTCTTTTGTTCTGAGCACACTCACGTTTCCTGCTATATTAGAAAATCTAGAAAGCAAAGGCCGTGCTTCTTGCTATAAAGCAGATTGTGTTTCATGGACGAGAACTGTGCTGTGTGTTTCCCTTCAGAAATGGAGTTATATCCCAGTCTATGTGTCTTCCTACAAGCAAGAATTCTTTTCAGATAAACGCAGTCCCTTTTCAGCTCAAACGATGCTACATTGTTCCCAAAGCTCACTCGTTTCTCACTCTTAACTGAACCGCATTGGATATTAGAGGACCTGTGGTTTCTATCAGTTTCAGAAGAAGAGTTGAACTAGATATGTTCCATATGTGGAGGAAACACCGTTCCTTTGTTCTGAGCACACTCACCTTTCCTGCTGTATTGGAGACTCTAGAAAGCACGGCCGGGCTTCTTGCTGTAAAGCAGAGTGTGTTTCATGGATGAGAACTGTGCTGTGTGTTTCCCTTCAGAAATGGAGTTAAATCCCAGGCTCTGTGTCTTCCTACATGCAAGACTTCATTTCAGGTAAACGCAGTCCATTTTCAGTTCATAAGAAACTACATCGTTCCCAAAGCTCCCACGTTTCTCGCTCTTAACTGGAAAGCATTGGAAGTAAGAATACCTGTGGTTTCTATCAGTTTGAGAAGCAGAGTTGAACTAGATATGGTCTGTATTTGTAGGAAACACCGTTCTTTTGTTCTGAGTACACTCATGTTTCCTGCTATATTAGAAAATCTAGAAAGCAAAGGCAAGGTTCTTGCTCTTAAGCAGAGGGTGTTTCATGGATGAAAACTGTCCTGTGTGTTTCCCTTCAGAAATGGAGTTAAACCCCAGGCTCTGTGTCTTCCTACAAGCAAGACTTCCTTTCAGGTAAACCCAGTCACTTAAGCTCAAACGAAGCTACTTCTTTCACAAAGCTCACAAGTTTCTTGCTCTTAACAGAAAATCATTGGATGTTAGAGGACGTGTGGTTTCTATCAGTTTCACCTGCCGAGTTGAATTAGATATGGTCCGTATGGGTAGGAAACACAGTTCTTTTGTTCTGAGCACACTCACGTTCCCTGCTTTATTAGAGATTCTAGAAAGCAAAGGCATGCTTCTTGCTCTAAAGCAAGGTGTGTTTCATGGATGAGAACTGTGCTGTGTGTTTCCCTTCATAAATGGAGTTAAATCCCAGGCTGTGTGTCCTCTTACAAGCAAGACTTCGTTTCATGTAAACGCAGTCACATTTCAGCTTAAACGAAGGTACATTGTTCCCGAAGTTTACACGTTTCTCGCATTTAATTAAAAAGCATTGGATGTTACAGGATCTGTGGTTTGTATCAGTTTTCGAAGCAGAGTTGAACTAGATATGGTCTGTATGTCTAGAAAACAATGTTCTTTTGTTCTGAGCACACTCACGTTTCCTGCTGTACTGGAGACTCTAGAATGCTAGGCCGTGCTTCTTGCTCTAAAGCAGAGTGTGTTTCATGGATGAGAACTGTGCTGTGAGTTTCCCTTCAGAAATGGAGTTAAATCCCAGGCTCTGTGTCCTCTTACAAGCAAGACTTCGTTTCATGTAAACGCAGTCACATTTCAGCTTAAACGAAGGCACATTGTTCCCGAAGTTTACACGTTTCTCGCATTTAATTAAAAAGCATTGGATGTTAGAGGATCTGTGGTTTGTATCAGTTTTCGAAGCAGAGTTGAATTAGATATGGTCTGTATGTCTAGAAAACAACGTTCTTTTGTTCTGAGCACACTCACGTTTCCTGATGTATTAGAGACTCTAGAAAGCAAGGCCGTGCTTCTTGCTCTAAAGCAGATTGTGTTTCATGGATGAGAACTGTGCTGTGAGTTTAACATCAGAAATGGAGTTAAATCCCAGGCTCTGTGTCTTCCTACATGGAAGACTTTATTTCAGGTAAATGCAGTCCATTTTCAGCTCATATGAAACTACATCGTTCCCAAAGCTCACACGTATCTCTCTCTTAACTGGAAAGCATTGGATGTAAGAGTACCTGTGGTTTCTATCAGTTTGAGAAGCAGAGTTGAACTAGATATGTTCCATATGTGGAGGAAACACCGTTCCTTTGTTCTGAGCACACTCACCTTTCCTGCTGTATTGGAGACTCTAGAAAGCACGGCCGGGCTTCTTGCTGTAAAGCAGAGTGTGTTTCATGGATGAGAACTGTGCTGTGTGTTTCCCTTCAGAAATGGAGTTAAATCCCAGGCTCTGTGTCTTCCTACATGCAAGACTTCATTTCAGGTAAACGCAGTCCATTTTCAGTTCATAAGAAACTACATCGTTCCCAAAGCTCCCACGTTTCTCGCTCTTAACTGGAAAGCATTGGAAGTAAGAATACCTGTGGTTTCTATCAGTTTGAGAAGCAGAGTTGAACTAGATATGGTCTGTATTTGTAGGAAACACCGTTCTTTTGTTCTGAGTACACTCATGTTTCCTGCTATATTAGAAAATCTAGAAAGCAAAGGCAAGGTTCTTGCTCTTAAGCAGAGGGTGTTTCATGGATGAAAACTGTCCTGTGTGTTTCCCTTAAGAAATGGAGTTAAATCCCAGGCTCTGTGTCTTCCTACAAGCAAGACTTCCTTTCAGGTAAACCCAGTCACTTAAGCTCAAACGAAGCTACTTCTTTCACAAAGCTCACAAGTTTCTTGCTCTTAACAGAAAATCATTGGATGTTAGAGGACGTGTGGTTTCTATCAGTTTCACCTGCCGAGTTGAATTAGATATGGTCCGTATGGGTAGGAAACACAGTTCTTTTGTTCTGAGCACACTCACGTTCCCTGCTTTATTAGAGATTCTAGAAAGCAATTGCATGCTTCTTGCTCTAAAGCAAGGTGTGTTTCATGGATGAGAACTGTGCTGTGTGTTTCCCTTCAGAAATGGAGTTAAATCCCAGGCTGTGTGTCCTCTTACAAGCAAGACTTCGTTTCATGTAAACGCAGTCACATTTCAGCTTAAACGAAGGTACATTGTTCCCGAAGTTTACACGTTTCTCACATTTAATTAAAAAGCATTGGATGTTAGAGGATCTGTGGTTTGTATCAGTTTTCGAAGCAGAGTTGAACTAGATATGGTCTGTATGTCTAGAAAACAATGTTCTTTTGTTCTGAGCACACTCACGTTTCCTGCTGTACTGGAGACTCTAGAATGCAAGGCCGTGCTTCTTGCTCTAAAGCAGAGTGTGTTTCATGGATGAGAACTGTGCTGTGAGTTTCCCTTCAGAAATGGAGTTAAATCCCAGGCTCTGTGTCCTCTTACAAGCAAGACATTGTTTCAATGTAAACGCAGTCACATTTCAGCTCAAACGAAGGTACATTGTTCAGGAAGTTCACACGTTTCTCGCATTTAACTGAAAAGCATTGGATGTTAGAGGATCTGTGATTTGTATCATATTTCGAAGCAGAGATTAACTACATGTGGTCTGTATGTCTAGAAAACAACGTTCTTTTGTTCTGAGCACACTCACGTTCCCTGATGTATTAGAGACTCTAGAAAGCAAGGCCGTGCTTCTTGCTCTAAAGCAGATTGTGTTTCATGGATGAGAACTGTGCTGTGAGTTTAACATCAGAAATGGAGTTAAATCCCAGGCTCTGTGTCTTCCTACATGGAAGACTTTATTTCAGGTAAATGCAGCCCATTTTCAGCTCATATGAAATTACATCGTTCCCAAAGCTCACACGTTTCTCTCTCTTAACTGGAAAGCATTGGATGTAAGAGTACCTGTGGTTTCTATCAGTTTCAGAAGCAGAGTTGAACTAGATAAGGTCCGTGTGTGTAGGAAACACAGTTCTTTTGTTCTGAGCACACTCACGTTTCCTGCTATATTAGAAAATCTAGAAAGCAAAGGCCGTGCTTCTTGCTATAAAGCAGATTGTGTTTCATGGACGAGAACTGTGCTGTGTGTTTCCCTTCAGAAATGGAGTTATATCCCAGTCTATGTGTCTTCCTACAAGCAAGAATTCTTTTCAGATAAACGCAGTCCCTTTTCAGCTCAAACGATGCTACATTGTTCCCAAAGCTCACTCGTTTCTCACTCTTAACTGAACCGCATTGGATATTAGAGGACCTGTGGTTTCTATCAGTTTCAGAAGAAGAGTTGAACTAGATATGTTCCATATGTGGAGGAAACACCGTTCCTTTGTTCTGAGCACACTCACCTTTCCTGCTGTATTGGAGACTCTAGAAAGCACGGCCGGGCTTCTTGCTGTAAAGCAGAGTGTGTTTCATGGATGAGAACTGTGCTGTGTGTTTCCCTTCAGAAATGGAGTTAAATCCCAGGCTCTGTGTCTTCCTACATGCAAGACTTCATTTCAGGTAAACGCAGTCCATTTTCAGTTCATAAGAAACTACATCGTTCCCAAAGCTCCCACGTTTCTCGCTCTTAACTGGAAAGCATTGGAAGTAAGAATACCTGTGGTTTCTATCAGTTTGAGAAGCAGAGTTGAACTAGATATGGTCTGTATTTGTAGGAAACACCGTTCTTTTGTTCTGAGTACACTCATGTTTCCTGCTATATTAGAAAATCTAGAAAGCAAAGGCAAGGTTCTTGCTCTTAAGCAGAGGGTGTTTCATGGATGAAAACTGTCCTGTGTGTTTCCCTTCAGAAATGGAGTTAAACCCCAGGCTCTGTGTCTTCCTACAAGCAAGACTTCCTTTCAGGTAAACCCAGTCACTTAAGCTCAAACGAAGCTACTTCTTTCACAAAGCTCACAAGTTTCTTGCTCTTAACAGAAAATCATTGGATGTTAGAGGACGTGTGGTTTCTATCAGTTTCACCTGCCGAGTTGAATTAGATATGGTCCGTATGGGTAGGAAACACAGTTCTTTTGTTCTGAGCACACTCACGTTCCCTGCTTTATTAGAGATTCTAGAAAGCAAAGGCATGCTTCTTGCTCTAAAGCAAGGTGTGTTTCATGGATGAGAACTGTGCTGTGTGTTTCCCTTCATAAATGGAGTTAAATCCCAGGCTGTGTGTCCTCTTACAAGCAAGACTTCGTTTCATGTAAACGCAGTCACATTTCAGCTTAAACGAAGGTACATTGTTCCCGAAGTTTACACGTTTCTCGCATTTAATTAAAAAGCATTGGATGTTACAGGATCTGTGGTTTGTATCAGTTTTCGAAGCAGAGTTGAACTAGATATGGTCTGTATGTCTAGAAAACAATGTTCTTTTGTTCTGAGCACACTCACGTTTCCTGCTGTACTGGAGACTCTAGAATGCTAGGCCGTGCTTCTTGCTCTAAAGCAGAGTGTGTTTCATGGATGAGAACTGTGCTGTGAGTTTCCCTTCAGAAATGGAGTTAAATCCCAGGCTCTGTGTCCTCTTACAAGCAAGACTTCGTTTCATGTAAACGCAGTCACATTTCAGCTTAAACGAAGGCACATTGTTCCCGAAGTTTACACGTTTCTCGCATTTAATTAAAAAGCATTGGATGTTAGAGGATCTGTGGTTTGTATCAGTTTTCGAAGCAGAGTTGAATTAGATATGGTCTGTATGTCTAGAAAACAACGTTCTTTTGTTCTGAGCACACTCACGTTTCCTGATGTATTAGAGACTCTAGAAAGCAAGGCCGTGCTTCTTGCTCTAAAGCAGATTGTGTTTCATGGATGAGAACTGTGCTGTGAGTTTAACATCAGAAATGGAGTTAAATCCCAGGCTCTGTGTCTTCCTACATGGAAGACTTTATTTCAGGTAAATGCAGTCCATTTTCAGCTCATATGAAACTACATCGTTCCCAAAGCTCACACGTATCTCTCTCTTAACTGGAAAGCATTGGATGTAAGAGTACCTGTGGTTTCTATCAGTTTGAGAAGCAGAGTTGAACTAGATATGTTCCATATGTGGAGGAAACACCGTTCCTTTGTTCTGAGCACACTCACCTTTCCTGCTGTATTGGAGACTCTAGAAAGCACGGCCGGGCTTCTTGCTGTAAAGCAGAGTGTGTTTCATGGATGAGAACTGTGCTGTGTGTTTCCCTTCAGAAATGGAGTTAAATCCCAGGCTCTGTGTCTTCCTACATGCAAGACTTCATTTCAGGTAAACGCAGTCCATTTTCAGTTCATAAGAAACTACATCGTTCCCAAAGCTCCCACGTTTCTCGCTCTTAACTGGAAAGCATTGGAAGTAAGAATACCTGTGGTTTCTATCAGTTTGAGAAGCAGAGTTGAACTAGATATGGTCTGTATTTGTAGGAAACACCGTTCTTTTGTTCTGAGTACACTCATGTTTCCTGCTATATTAGAAAATCTAGAAAGCAAAGGCAAGGTTCTTGCTCTTAAGCAGAGGGTGTTTCATGGATGAAAACTGTCCTGTGTGTTTCCCTTAAGAAATGGAGTTAAATCCCAGGCTCTGTGTCTTCCTACAAGCAAGACTTCCTTTCAGGTAAACCCAGTCACTTAAGCTCAAACGAAGCTACTTCTTTCACAAAGCTCACAAGTTTCTTGCTCTTAACAGAAAATCATTGGATGTTAGAGGACGTGTGGTTTCTATCAGTTTCACCTGCCGAGTTGAATTAGATATGGTCCGTATGGGTAGGAAACACAGTTCTTTTGTTCTGAGCACACTCACGTTCCCTGCTTTATTAGAGATTCTAGAAAGCAATTGCATGCTTCTTGCTCTAAAGCAAGGTGTGTTTCATGGATGAGAACTGTGCTGTGTGTTTCCCTTCAGAAATGGAGTTAAATCCCAGGCTGTGTGTCCTCTTACAAGCAAGACTTCGTTTCATGTAAACGCAGTCACATTTCAGCTTAAACGAAGGTACATTGTTCCCGAAGTTTACACGTTTCTCGCATTTAATTAAAAAGCATTGGATGTTAGAGGATCTGTGGTTTGTATCAGTTTTCGAAGCAGAGTTGAAGTAGATATGGTCTGTATGTCTAGAAAACAATGTTCTTTTGTTCTGAGCACACTCACGTTTCCTGCTGTATTGGAGATTCTAGAATGCAAGGCCGTGCTTCTTGCTCTAAAGCAGAGTGTGTTTCATGGATGAGAACTGTGCTGTGTGTTTCCCTTCAGAAATGGAGTTAAATCCCAGGCTCTGTGTCTTCCTACAAGCCAGAATTGGTTTCAGGTAAACGCAATCACTTTTCAGCTCAAATGAAGCTAATTCGTTCACAAAGCTCACACGTTTCTTGCTCTTAACTGAGGAGCATTGGTTGTTAGAGGACCTGTGGTTTCTATCAGTTTCAGATGCAGAGTTGAACTTGATATGGTCCGTATGTGTAGAAAACACTGTTCTTTTCTTCTGAGCACACTCATGTTTCCTGCTGTATTAGAGAATCTAGAAAGCAAGGGCATGTTTCTTGCTCTAAAGCAAGGTGTGTTTCATGGATGAGAACTGTGCTATGTATTTCCCTTCAGAAATGGAATTTAATACCAGGCTGTGTGTCCTCCTACAAGGAAGACTTCGTTTCAGGTAAACAAATTCACTTTCCAGCTCAAGGGATCCTACATTGGTCACGAAGCTCACACGTTTCTCGCGCGTAACAGAAAATATTAGCAGACCTGTGGTTTGTATCAGTAATCGAAGCAGAGTTAAACTAGATATAGTCCGTATGTGTAGGAAACACCGTTCTTTTGTTCTTAGCACACTCATGTTTCCTGCTGTATTAGAGAATCCAGAAAGCAAGGCCGTGCTTCTTGCTCTAAAGCAGAGTGTGTTTCATGGATGAGAACTGTGCTGTGTGTTTCCCTTCAGAAATGGAGTTAAATCCCAGGCTCTGTGTCTTCCTACAAGCAAGACTCTTTTCAGGTAAACCCAGTCACTTCAGCTCAAACGAAGCTACTTCTTTCACGAAGCTCACAAGTTTCTTGCACTTAACTGAAAATCATTGGATGTTAGAGGACGTGTGGGTTCTATCAGTTTCACCTGCAGAGTTGAATTAGATATGGTCTGTATGTGTAGGAAACACAGTTCTTTTGTTCTGAGCACACTCACGTTCCCTGCTTTATTAGAGATTCTAGAAAGCAAAGGCATGCTTCTTGCTCTAAAGCAAGGTGTGTTTCATGGATGAGAACTGTGCTGTGTGTTTCCCTTCAGAAATGGAGTTAAATCCCAGGCTGTGTGTCCTCTTACAAGCAAGACTTCGTTTCATGTAAACGCAGTCACATTTCAGCTTAAACGAAGGTACATTGTTCCCGAAGTTTACACGTTTCTCACATTTAATTAAAAAGCATTGGATGTTAGAGGATCTGTGGTTTGTATCAGTTTTCGAAGCAGAGTTGAACTAGATATGGTCTGTATGTCTAGAAAACAATGTTCTTTTGTTCTGAGCACACTCACGTTTCCTGCTGTACTGGAGACTCTAGAATGCAAGGCCGTGCTTCTTGCTCTAAAGCAGAGTGTGTTTCATGGATGAGAACTGTGCTGTGAGTTTCCCTTCAGAAATGGAGTTAAATCCCAGGCTCTGTGTCCTCTTACAAGCAAGACATTGTTTCAATGTAAACGCAGTCACATTTCAGCTCAAAGGAAGGTACATTGTTCAGGAAGTTCACACGTTTCTCGCATTTAACTGAAAAGCATTGGATGTTAGAGGATCTGTGATTTGTATCATATTTCGAAGCAGAGATGAACTACATGTGGTCTGTATGTCTAGAAAACAACGTTCTTTTGTTCTGAGCACACTCACGTTCCCTGATGTATTAGAGACTCTAGAAAGCAAGGCCGTGCTTCTTGCTCTAAAGCAGATTGTGTTTCATGGATGAGAACTGTGCTGTGAGTTTAACATCAGAAATGGAGTTAAATCCCAGGCTCTGTGTCTTCCTACATGGAAGACTTTATTTCAGGTAAATGCAGCCCATTTTCAGCTCATATGAAATTACATCGTTCCCAAAGCTCACACGTTTCTCTCTCTTAACTGGAAAGCATTGGATGTAAGAGTACCTGTGGTTTCTATCAGTTTCAGAAGCAGAGTTGAACTAGATAAGGTCCGTGTGTGTAGGAAACACAGTTCTTTTGTTCTGAGCACACTCACGTTTCCTGCTATATTAGAAAATCTAGAAAGCAAAGGCCGTGCTTCTTGCTATAAAGCAGATTGTGTTTCATGGACGAGAACTGTGCTGTGTGTTTCCCTTCAGAAATGGAGTTATATCCCAGTCTCTGTGTCTTCCTACAAGCAAGAATTCTTTTCAGATAAACGCAGTCCCTTTTCAGCTCAAACGATGCTACATTGTTCCCAAAGCTCACTCGTTTCTCACTCTTAACTGAACCGCATTGGATATTAGAGGACCTGTGGTTTCTATCAGTTTCAGAAGAAGAGTTGAACTAGATATGTTCCATATGTGGAGGAAACACCGTTCCTTTGTTCTGAGCACACTCACCTTTCCTGCTGTATTGGAGACTCTAGAAAGCACGGCCGGGCTTCTTGCTGTAAAGCAGAGTGTGTTTCATGGATGAGAACTGTGCTGTGTGTTTCCCTTCAGAAATGGAGTTAAATCCCAGGCTCTGTGTCTTCCTACATGCAAGACTTCATTTCAGGTAAACGCAGTCCATTTTCAGTTCATAAGAAACTACATCGTTCCCAAAGCTCCCACGTTTCTCGCTCTTAACTGGAAAGCATTGGAAGTAAGAATACCTGTGGTTTCTATCAGTTTGAGAAGCAGAGTTGAACTAGATATGGTCTGTATTTGTAGGAAACACCGTACTTTT
This sequence comes from Onychomys leucogaster, assembly GCA_949786385.1. NCBI lineage: Eukaryota > Metazoa > Chordata > Mammalia > Rodentia > Cricetidae > Onychomys > Onychomys leucogaster. Next base: position 36,925 of record CATKUP010000399.1, read on the forward strand.
GTTCTGAGTACACTCATGTTTCCTGCTATATTAGAAAATCTAGAAAGCAAAGGCAAGGTTCTTGCTCTTAAGCAGAGGGTGTTTCATGGATGAAAACTGTCCTGTGTGTTTCCCTTCAGAAATGGAGTTAAATCCCAGGCTCTGTGTCTTCCTACAAGCAAGACTTCCTTTCAGGTAAACCCAGTCACTTAAGCTCAAACGAAGCTACTTCTTTCACAAAGCTCACAAGTTTCTTGCTCTTAACAGAAAATCATTGGATGTTAGAGGACGTGTGGTTTCTATCAGTTTCACCTGCCGAGTTGAATTAGATATGGTCCGTATGGGTAGGAAACACAGTTCTTTTGTTCTGAGCACACTCACGTTCCCTGCTTTATTAGAGATTCTAGAAAGCAAAGGCATGCTTCTTGCTCTAAAGCAAGGTGTGTTTCATAGGTGAGAACTGTGCTGTGTGTTTCCCTTCAGAAATGGGGTTAAATACCAGGCTCTGTGTCCTCTTACAAGCAAGACTTCGTTTCATGTAAACGCAGTCATATTTCAGCTTAAAAGAAGGTACATTGTTCCCGAAGTTTACACGTTTCTCGCATTTAACTAGAAAGCATTGGATGTTAGAGGATCTGTGGTTTGTATAAGTTTTCGAAGCAGAGTTGAACTATATATGGTCTGTATGTCCAAAAAACAATGTTCTTTTGTTCTGAGCACACTCACGTTTCCTGCTGTATTGGAGATTCTAGAATGCAAGGCCGTGCTTCTTGCTCTAAAGCAGAGTGTGTTTCATGGATGAGAACTGTGCTGTGTGTTTCCCTTCAGAAATGGAGCTAAATCCCAGGCTCTGTGTCTTCCTACAAGCCAGAATTCGTTTCAGGTAAACGCAATCACTTTTCAGCTCAAATGAAGCTAATTCGTTCACAAAGCTCACACGTTTCTCGCTCTTAACTGGAAAGCATTGGAAGTAAGAATACCTGTGGTTTCTATCAGTTTGAGAGGCGGAGTTGAACTAGATATGGTCTGTATTTGTAGGAAACACCGTTCTTTTGTTCTGAGTACACTCATGTTTCCTGCTATATTAGAAAATCTAGAAAGCAAAGGCAAGGTTCTTGCTCTTAAGCAGAGGGTGTTTCATGGATGAAAACTGTGCTGTGTGTTTCCCTTCAGAAATGGAGTTAAATCCCAGGCTGTGTGTCCTCTTACAAGCAAGACTTCGTTTCATGTAAACGCAGTCACATTTCAGCTTAAACGAAGGTACATTGTTCCCGAAGTTTACACGTTTCTCACATTTAATTAAAAAGCATTGGATGTTAGAGGATCTGTGGTTTGTATCAGTTTTCGAAGCAGAGTTGAACTAGATATGGTCTGTATGTCTAGAAAACAATGTTCTTTTGTTCTGAGCACACTCACGTTTCCTGCTGTACTGGAGACTCTAGAATGCTAGGCCGTGCTTCTTGCTCTAAAGCAGAGTGTGTTTCATGGATGAGAACTGTGCTGTGAGTTTCCCTTCAGAAATGGAGTTAAATCCCAGGCTCTGTGTCCTCTTACAAGCCAGACTTCGTTTCATGTAAACGCAGTCACATTTCAGCTCAAACGAAGGTACATTGTTCAGGAAGTTCACACGTTTCTCGCATTTAACTGAAAAGCATTGGATGTTAGAGGATCTGTGATTTGTATCAGTTTTCGAAGCAGAGATGAACTACATGTGGTCTGTATGTCTAGAAAACAACGTTCTTTTGTTCTGAGCACACTCACGTTCCCTGATGTATTAGAGACTCTAGAAAGCAAGGCCGTGCTTCTTGCTCTAAAGCAGATTGTGTTTCATGGATGAGAACTGTGCTGTGAGTTTAACTTCAGAAATGGAGTTAAATCCCAGGCTCTGTGTCTTCCTACATGGAAGACTTTATTTCAGGTAAATGCAGTCCATTTTCAGCTCATATGAAACTACATCGTTCCCAAAGCTCACACGTTTCTCTCTCTTAACTGGAAAGCATTGGATGTAAGAGTACCTGTGGTTTCTATCAGTTTCAGAAGCAGAGTTGAACTAGATAAGGTCCGTGTGTGTAGGAAACACAGTTCTTTTGTTCTGAGCACACTCACGTTTCCTGCTATATTAGAAAATCTAGAAAGCAAAGGCCGTGCTTCTTGCTATAAAGCAGATTGTGTTTCATGGACGAGAACTGTGCTGTGTGTTTCCCTTCAGAAATGGAGTTAAATCCCAGTCTCTGTGTCTTCCTACAAGCAAGAATTCTTTTCAGATAAACGCAGTCCCTTTTCAGCTCAAACGATGCTACATTGTTCCCAAAGCTCACTCGTTTCTCACTCTTAACTGAACCGCATTGGATATTAGAGGACCTGTGGTTTCTATCAGTTTCAGAAGAAGAGTTGAACTAGATATGTTCCATATGTGGAGGAAACACCGTTCCTTTGTTCTGAGCACACTCACCTTTCCTGCTGTATTGGAGACTCTAGAAAGCACGGCCGGGCTTCTTGCTGTAAAGCAGAGTGTGTTTCATGGATGAGAACTGTGCTGTGTGTTTCCCTTCAGGAATGGAGTTAAATTCCAGGCTGTGTGTCCTCTTACAAGCAAGACTTCGTTTCATGTAAACGCAGTCACATTTCAGCTTAAACGAAGGTACATTGTTCCCGAAGTTTACACGTTTCTCGCATTTAATTAAAAAGCATTGGATGTTACAGGATCTGTGGTTTGTATCAGTTTTCGAAGCAGAGTTGAACTAGATATGGTCTGTATGTCTAGAAAACAATGTTCTTTTGTTCTGAGCACACTCACGTTTCCTGCTGTACTGGAGACTCTAGAATGCTAGGCCGTGCTTCTTGCTCTAAAGCAGAGTGTGTTTCATGGATGAGAACTGTGCTGTGAGTTTCCCTTCAGAAATGGAGTTAAATCCCAGGCTCTGTGTCCTCTTACAAGCAAGACTTCGTTTCATGTAAACGCAGTCACATTTCAGCTTAAACGAAGGCACATTGTTCCCGAAGTTTACACGTTTCTCGCATTTAATTAAAAAGCATTGGATGTTAGAGGATCTGTGGTTTGTATCAGTTTTCGAAGCAGAGTTGAATTAGATATGGTCTGTATGTCTAGAAAACAACGTTCTTTTGTTCTGAGCACACTCACGTTTCCTGATGTATTAGAGACTCTAGAAAGCAAGGCCGTGCTTCTTGCTCTAAAGCAGATTGTGTTTCATGGATGAGAACTGTGCTGTGAGTTTAACATCAGAAATGGAGTTAAATCCCAGGCTCTGTGTCTTCCTACATGGAAGACTTTATTTCAGGTAAATGCAGTCCATTTTCAGCTCATATGAAACTACATCGTTCCCAAAGCTCACACGTATCTCTCTCTTAACTGGAAAGCATTGGATGTAAGAGTACCTGTGGTTTCTATCAGTTTGAGAAGCAGAGTTGAACTAGATATGTTCCATATGTGGAGGAAACACCGTTCCTTTGTTCTGAGCACACTCACCTTTCCTGCTGTATTGGAGACTCTAGAAAGCACGGCCGGGCTTCTTGCTGTAAAGCAGAGTGTGTTTCATGGATGAGAACTGTGCTGTGTGTTTCCCTTCAGAAATGGAGTTAAATCCCAGGCTCTGTGTCTTCCTACATGCAAGACTTCATTTCAGGTAAACGCAGTCCATTTTCAGTTCATAAGAAACTACATCGTTCCCAAAGCTCCCACGTTTCTCGCTCTTAACTGGAAAGCATTGGAAGTAAGAATACCTGTGGTTTCTATCAGTTTGAGAAGCAGAGTTGAACTAGATATGGTCTGTATTTGTAGGAAACACCGTTCTTTTGTTCTGAGTACACTCATGTTTCCTGCTATATTAGAAAATCTAGAAAGCAAAGGCAAGGTTCTTGCTCTTAAGCAGAGGGTGTTTCATGGATGAAAACTGTCCTGTGTGTTTCCCTTAAGAAATGGAGTTAAATCCCAGGCTCTGTGTCTTCCTACAAGCAAGACTTCCTTTCAGGTAAACCCAGTCACTTAAGCTCAAACGAAGCTACTTCTTTCACAAAGCTCACAAGTTTCTTGCTCTTAACAGAAAATCATTGGATGTTAGAGGACGTGTGGTTTCTATCAGTTTCACCTGCCGAGTTGAATTAGATATGGTCCGTATGGGTAGGAAACACAGTTCTTTTGTTCTGAGCACACTCACGTTCCCTGCTTTATTAGAGATTCTAGAAAGCAATTGCATGCTTCTTGCTCTAAAGCAAGGTGTGTTTCATGGATGAGAACTGTGCTGTGTGTTTCCCTTCAGAAATGGAGTTAAATCCCAGGCTGTGTGTCCTCTTACAAGCAAGACTTCGTTTCATGTAAACGCAGTCACATTTCAGCTTAAACGAAGGTACATTGTTCCCGAAGTTTACACGTTTCTCGCATTTAATTAAAAAGCATTGGATGTTAGAGGATCTGTGGTTTGTATCAGTTTTCGAAGCAGAGTTGAAGTAGATATGGTCTGTATGTCTAGAAAACAATGTTCTTTTGTTCTGAGCACACTCACGTTTCCTGCTGTATTGGAGATTCTAGAATGCAAGGCCGTGCTTCTTGCTCTAAAGCAGAGTGTGTTTCATGGATGAGAACTGTGCTGTGTGTTTCCCTTCAGAAATGGAGTTAAATCCCAGGCTCTGTGTCTTCCTACAAGCCAGAATTGGTTTCAGGTAAACGCAATCACTTTTCAGCTCAAATGAAGCTAATTCGTTCACAAAGCTCACACGTTTCTTGCTCTTAACTGAGGAGCATTGGTTGTTAGAGGACCTGTGGTTTCTATCAGTTTCAGATGCAGAGTTGAACTTGATATGGTCCGTATGTGTAGAAAACACTGTTCTTTTCTTCTGAGCACACTCATGTTTCCTGCTGTATTAGAGAATCTAGAAAGCAAGGGCATGTTTCTTGCTCTAAAGCAAGGTGTGTTTCATGGATGAGAACTGTGCTATGTATTTCCCTTCAGAAATGGATTTAATACCAGGCTGTGTGTCCTCCTACAAGGAAGACTTCGTTTCAGGTAAACAAATTCACTTTCCAGCTCAAGGGATCCTACATTGGTCACGAAGCTCACACGTTTCTCGCGCGTAACAGAAAAACACTGGATATTAGCAGACCTGTGGTTTGTATCAGTAATCGAAGCAGAGTTAAACTAGATATAGTCCGTATGTGTAGGAAACACCGTTCTTTTGTTCTTAGCACACTCATGTTTCCTGCTGTATTAGAGAATCCAGAAAGCAAGGCCGTGCTTCTTGCTCTAAAGCAGAGTGTGTTTCATGGATGAGAACTGTGCTGTGTGTTTCCCTTCAGAAATGGAGTTAAATCCCAGGCTCTGTGTCTTCCTACAAGCAAGACTCTTTTCAGGTAAACCCAGTCACTTCAGCTCAAACGAAGCTACTTCTTTCACGAAGCTCACAAGTTTCTTGCTCTTAACTGAAAATCATTGGATGTTAGAGGACGTGTGGGTTCTATCAGTTTCACCTGCAGAGTTGAATTAGATATGGTCTGTATGTGTAGGAAACACAGTTCTTTTGTTCTGAGCACACTCACGTTCCCTGCTTTATTAGAGATTCTAGAAAGCAAAGGCATGCTTCTTGCTCTAAAGCAAGGTGTGTTTCATGGATGAGAACTGTGCTGTGTGTTTCCCTTCAGAAATGGAGTTAAATCCCAGGCTGTGTGTCCTCTTACAAGCAAGACTTCGTTTCATGTAAACGCAGTCACATTTCAGCTTAAACGAAGGTACATTGTTCCCGAAGTTTACACGTTTCTCACATTTAATTAAAAAGCATTGGATGTTAGAGGATCTGTGGTTTGTATCAGTTTTCGAAGCAGAGTTGAACTAGATATGGTCTGTATGTCTAGAAAACAATGTTCTTTTGTTCTGAGCACACTCACGTTTCCTGCTGTACTGGAGACTCTAGAATGCAAGGCCGTGCTTCTTGCTCTAAAGCAGAGTGTGTTTCATGGATGAGAACTGTGCTGTGAGTTTCCCTTCAGAAATGGAGTTAAATCCCAGGCTCTGTGTCCTCTTACAAGCAAGACATTGTTTCAATGTAAACGCAGTCACATTTCAGCTCAAACGAAGGTACATTGTTCAGGAAGTTCACATGTTTCTCGCATTTAACTGAAAAGCATTGGATGTTAGAGGATCTGTGATTTGTATCATATTTCGAAGCAGAGATTAACTACATGTGGTCTGTATGTCTAGAAAACAACGTTCTTTTGTTCTGAGCACACTCACGTTCCCTGATGTATTAGAGACTCTAGAAAGCAAGGCCGTGCTTCTTGCTCTAAAGCAGATTGTGTTTCATGGATGAGAACTGTGCTGTGAGTTTAACATCAGAAATGGAGTTAAATCCCAGGCTCTGTGTCTTCCTACATGGAAGACTTTATTTCAGGTAAATGCAGCCCATTTTCAGCTCATATGAAATTACATCGTTCCCAAAGCTCACACGTTTCTCTCTCTTAACTGGAAAGCATTGGATGTAAGAGTACCTGTGGTTTCTATCAGTTTCAGAAGCAGAGTTGAACTAGATAAGGTCCGTGTGTGTAGGAAACACAGTTCTTTTGTTCTGAGCACACTCACGTTTCCTGCTATATTAGAAAATCTAGAAAGCAAAGGCCGTGCTTCTTGCTATAAAGCAGATTGTGTTTCATGGACGAGAACTGTGCTGTGTGTTTCCCTTCAGAAATGGAGTTATATCCCAGTCTATGTGTCTTCCTACAAGCAAGAATTCTTTTCAGATAAACGCAGTCCCTTTTCAGCTCAAACGATGCTACATTGTTCCCAAAGCTCACTCGTTTCTCACTCTTAACTGAACCGCATTGGATATTAGAGGACCTGTGGTTTCTATCAGTTTCAGAAGAAGAGTTGAACTAGATATGTTCCATATGTGGAGGAAACACCGTTCCTTTGTTCTGAGCACACTCACCTTTCCTGCTGTATTGGAGACTCTAGAAAGCACGGCCGGGCTTCTTGCTGTAAAGCAGAGTGTGTTTCATGGATGAGAACTGTGCTGTGTGTTTCCCTTCAGAAATGGAGTTAAATCCCAGGCTCTGTGTCTTCCTACATGCAAGACTTCATTTCAGGTAAACGCAGTCCATTTTCAGTTCATAAGAAACTACATCGTTCCCAAAGCTCCCACGTTTCTCGCTCTTAACTGGAAAGCATTGGAAGTAAGAATACCTGTGGTTTCTATCAGTTTGAGAAGCAGAGTTGAACTAGATATGGTCTGTATTTGTAGGAAACACCGTTCTTTTGTTCTGAGTACACTCATGTTTCCTGCTATATTAGAAAATCTAGAAAGCAAAGGCAAGGTTCTTGCTCTTAAGCAGAGGGTGTTTCATGGATGAAAACTGTCCTGTGTGTTTCCCTTCAGAAATGGAGTTAAACCCCAGGCTCTGTGTCTTCCTACAAGCAAGACTTCCTTTCAGGTAAACCCAGTCACTTAAGCTCAAACGAAGCTACTTCTTTCACAAAGCTCACAAGTTTCTTGCTCTTAACAGAAAATCATTGGATGTTAGAGGACGTGTGGTTTCTATCAGTTTCACCTGCCGAGTTGAATTAGATATGGTCCGTATGGGTAGGAAACACAGTTCTTTTGTTCTGAGCACACTCACGTTCCCTGCTTTATTAGAGATTCTAGAAAGCAAAGGCATGCTTCTTGCTCTAAAGCAAGGTGTGTTTCATGGATGAGAACTGTGCTGTGTGTTTCCCTTCATAAATGGAGTTAAATCCCAGGCTGTGTGTCCTCTTACAAGCAAGACTTCGTTTCATGTAAACGCAGTCACATTTCAGCTTAAACGAAGGTACATTGTTCCCGAAGTTTACACGTTTCTCGCATTTAATTAAAAAGCATTGGATGTTACAGGATCTGTGGTTTGTATCAGTTTTCGAAGCAGAGTTGAACTAGATATGGTCTGTATGTCTAGAAAACAATGTTCTTTTGTTCTGAGCACACTCACGTTTCCTGCTGTACTGGAGACTCTAGAATGCTAGGCCGTGCTTCTTGCTCTAAAGCAGAGTGTGTTTCATGGATGAGAACTGTGCTGTGAGTTTCCCTTCAGAAATGGAGTTAAATCCCAGGCTCTGTGTCCTCTTACAAGCAAGACTTCGTTTCATGTAAACGCAGTCACATTTCAGCTTAAACGAAGGCACATTGTTCCCGAAGTTTACACGTTTCTCGCATTTAATTAAAAAGCATTGGATGTTAGAGGATCTGTGGTTTGTATCAGTTTTCGAAGCAGAGTTGAATTAGATATGGTCTGTATGTCTAGAAAACAACGTTCTTTTGTTCTGAGCACACTCACGTTTCCTGATGTATTAGAGACTCTAGAAAGCAAGGCCGTGCTTCTTGCTCTAAAGCAGATTGTGTTTCATGGATGAGAACTGTGCTGTGAGTTTAACATCAGAAATGGAGTTAAATCCCAGGCTCTGTGTCTTCCTACATGGAAGACTTTATTTCAGGTAAATGCAGTCCATTTTCAGCTCATATGAAACTACATCGTTCCCAAAGCTCACACGTATCTCTCTCTTAACTGGAAAGCATTGGATGTAAGAGTACCTGTGGTTTCTATCAGTTTGAGAAGCAGAGTTGAACTAGATATGTTCCATATGTGGAGGAAACACCGTTCCTTTGTTCTGAGCACACTCACCTTTCCTGCTGTATTGGAGACTCTAGAAAGCACGGCCGGGCTTCTTGCTGTAAAGCAGAGTGTGTTTCATGGATGAGAACTGTGCTGTGTGTTTCCCTTCAGAAATGGAGTTAAATCCCAGGCTCTGTGTCTTCCTACATGCAAGACTTCATTTCAGGTAAACGCAGTCCATTTTCAGTTCATAAGAAACTACATCGTTCCCAAAGCTCCCACGTTTCTCGCTCTTAACTGGAAAGCATTGGAAGTAAGAATACCTGTGGTTTCTATCAGTTTGAGAAGCAGAGTTGAACTAGATATGGTCTGTATTTGTAGGAAACACCGTTCTTTTGTTCTGAGTACACTCATGTTTCCTGCTATATTAGAAAATCTAGAAAGCAAAGGCAAGGTTCTTGCTCTTAAGCAGAGGGTGTTTCATGGATGAAAACTGTCCTGTGTGTTTCCCTTAAGAAATGGAGTTAAATCCCAGGCTCTGTGTCTTCCTACAAGCAAGACTTCCTTTCAGGTAAACCCAGTCACTTAAGCTCAAACGAAGCTACTTCTTTCACAAAGCTCACAAGTTTCTTGCTCTTAACAGAAAATCATTGGATGTTAGAGGACGTGTGGTTTCTATCAGTTTCACCTGCCGAGTTGAATTAGATATGGTCCGTATGGGTAGGAAACACAGTTCTTTTGTTCTGAGCACACTCACGTTCCCTGCTTTATTAGAGATTCTAGAAAGCAATTGCATGCTTCTTGCTCTAAAGCAAGGTGTGTTTCATGGATGAGAACTGTGCTGTGTGTTTCCCTTCAGAAATGGAGTTAAATCCCAGGCTGTGTGTCCTCTTACAAGCAAGACTTCGTTTCATGTAAACGCAGTCACATTTCAGCTTAAACGAAGGTACATTGTTCCCGAAGTTTACACGTTTCTCACATTTAATTAAAAAGCATTGGATGTTAGAGGATCTGTGGTTTGTATCAGTTTTCGAAGCAGAGTTGAACTAGATATGGTCTGTATGTCTAGAAAACAATGTTCTTTTGTTCTGAGCACACTCACGTTTCCTGCTGTACTGGAGACTCTAGAATGCAAGGCCGTGCTTCTTGCTCTAAAGCAGAGTGTGTTTCATGGATGAGAACTGTGCTGTGAGTTTCCCTTCAGAAATGGAGTTAAATCCCAGGCTCTGTGTCCTCTTACAAGCAAGACATTGTTTCAATGTAAACGCAGTCACATTTCAGCTCAAACGAAGGTACATTGTTCAGGAAGTTCACACGTTTCTCGCATTTAACTGAAAAGCATTGGATGTTAGAGGATCTGTGATTTGTATCATATTTCGAAGCAGAGATTAACTACATGTGGTCTGTATGTCTAGAAAACAACGTTCTTTTGTTCTGAGCACACTCACGTTCCCTGATGTATTAGAGACTCTAGAAAGCAAGGCCGTGCTTCTTGCTCTAAAGCAGATTGTGTTTCATGGATGAGAACTGTGCTGTGAGTTTAACATCAGAAATGGAGTTAAATCCCAGGCTCTGTGTCTTCCTACATGGAAGACTTTATTTCAGGTAAATGCAGCCCATTTTCAGCTCATATGAAATTACATCGTTCCCAAAGCTCACACGTTTCTCTCTCTTAACTGGAAAGCATTGGATGTAAGAGTACCTGTGGTTTCTATCAGTTTCAGAAGCAGAGTTGAACTAGATAAGGTCCGTGTGTGTAGGAAACACAGTTCTTTTGTTCTGAGCACACTCACGTTTCCTGCTATATTAGAAAATCTAGAAAGCAAAGGCCGTGCTTCTTGCTATAAAGCAGATTGTGTTTCATGGACGAGAACTGTGCTGTGTGTTTCCCTTCAGAAATGGAGTTATATCCCAGTCTATGTGTCTTCCTACAAGCAAGAATTCTTTTCAGATAAACGCAGTCCCTTTTCAGCTCAAACGATGCTACATTGTTCCCAAAGCTCACTCGTTTCTCACTCTTAACTGAACCGCATTGGATATTAGAGGACCTGTGGTTTCTATCAGTTTCAGAAGAAGAGTTGAACTAGATATGTTCCATATGTGGAGGAAACACCGTTCCTTTGTTCTGAGCACACTCACCTTTCCTGCTGTATTGGAGACTCTAGAAAGCACGGCCGGGCTTCTTGCTGTAAAGCAGAGTGTGTTTCATGGATGAGAACTGTGCTGTGTGTTTCCCTTCAGAAATGGAGTTAAATCCCAGGCTCTGTGTCTTCCTACATGCAAGACTTCATTTCAGGTAAACGCAGTCCATTTTCAGTTCATAAGAAACTACATCGTTCCCAAAGCTCCCACGTTTCTCGCTCTTAACTGGAAAGCATTGGAAGTAAGAATACCTGTGGTTTCTATCAGTTTGAGAAGCAGAGTTGAACTAGATATGGTCTGTATTTGTAGGAAACACCGTTCTTTTGTTCTGAGTACACTCATGTTTCCTGCTATATTAGAAAATCTAGAAAGCAAAGGCAAGGTTCTTGCTCTTAAGCAGAGGGTGTTTCATGGATGAAAACTGTCCTGTGTGTTTCCCTTCAGAAATGGAGTTAAACCCCAGGCTCTGTGTCTTCCTACAAGCAAGACTTCCTTTCAGGTAAACCCAGTCACTTAAGCTCAAACGAAGCTACTTCTTTCACAAAGCTCACAAGTTTCTTGCTCTTAACAGAAAATCATTGGATGTTAGAGGACGTGTGGTTTCTATCAGTTTCACCTGCCGAGTTGAATTAGATATGGTCCGTATGGGTAGGAAACACAGTTCTTTTGTTCTGAGCACACTCACGTTCCCTGCTTTATTAGAGATTCTAGAAAGCAAAGGCATGCTTCTTGCTCTAAAGCAAGGTGTGTTTCATGGATGAGAACTGTGCTGTGTGTTTCCCTTCATAAATGGAGTTAAATCCCAGGCTGTGTGTCCTCTTACAAGCAAGACTTCGTTTCATGTAAACGCAGTCACATTTCAGCTTAAACGAAGGTACATTGTTCCCGAAGTTTACACGTTTCTCGCATTTAATTAAAAAGCATTGGATGTTACAGGATCTGTGGTTTGTATCAGTTTTCGAAGCAGAGTTGAACTAGATATGGTCTGTATGTCTAGAAAACAATGTTCTTTTGTTCTGAGCACACTCACGTTTCCTGCTGTACTGGAGACTCTAGAATGCTAGGCCGTGCTTCTTGCTCTAAAGCAGAGTGTGTTTCATGGATGAGAACTGTGCTGTGAGTTTCCCTTCAGAAATGGAGTTAAATCCCAGGCTCTGTGTCCTCTTACAAGCAAGACTTCGTTTCATGTAAACGCAGTCACATTTCAGCTTAAACGAAGGCACATTGTTCCCGAAGTTTACACGTTTCTCGCATTTAATTAAAAAGCATTGGATGTTAGAGGATCTGTGGTTTGTATCAGTTTTCGAAGCAGAGTTGAATTAGATATGGTCTGTATGTCTAGAAAACAACGTTCTTTTGTTCTGAGCACACTCACGTTTCCTGATGTATTAGAGACTCTAGAAAGCAAGGCCGTGCTTCTTGCTCTAAAGCAGATTGTGTTTCATGGATGAGAACTGTGCTGTGAGTTTAACATCAGAAATGGAGTTAAATCCCAGGCTCTGTGTCTTCCTACATGGAAGACTTTATTTCAGGTAAATGCAGTCCATTTTCAGCTCATATGAAACTACATCGTTCCCAAAGCTCACACGTATCTCTCTCTTAACTGGAAAGCATTGGATGTAAGAGTACCTGTGGTTTCTATCAGTTTGAGAAGCAGAGTTGAACTAGATATGTTCCATATGTGGAGGAAACACCGTTCCTTTGTTCTGAGCACACTCACCTTTCCTGCTGTATTGGAGACTCTAGAAAGCACGGCCGGGCTTCTTGCTGTAAAGCAGAGTGTGTTTCATGGATGAGAACTGTGCTGTGTGTTTCCCTTCAGAAATGGAGTTAAATCCCAGGCTCTGTGTCTTCCTACATGCAAGACTTCATTTCAGGTAAACGCAGTCCATTTTCAGTTCATAAGAAACTACATCGTTCCCAAAGCTCCCACGTTTCTCGCTCTTAACTGGAAAGCATTGGAAGTAAGAATACCTGTGGTTTCTATCAGTTTGAGAAGCAGAGTTGAACTAGATATGGTCTGTATTTGTAGGAAACACCGTTCTTTTGTTCTGAGTACACTCATGTTTCCTGCTATATTAGAAAATCTAGAAAGCAAAGGCAAGGTTCTTGCTCTTAAGCAGAGGGTGTTTCATGGATGAAAACTGTCCTGTGTGTTTCCCTTAAGAAATGGAGTTAAATCCCAGGCTCTGTGTCTTCCTACAAGCAAGACTTCCTTTCAGGTAAACCCAGTCACTTAAGCTCAAACGAAGCTACTTCTTTCACAAAGCTCACAAGTTTCTTGCTCTTAACAGAAAATCATTGGATGTTAGAGGACGTGTGGTTTCTATCAGTTTCACCTGCCGAGTTGAATTAGATATGGTCCGTATGGGTAGGAAACACAGTTCTTTTGTTCTGAGCACACTCACGTTCCCTGCTTTATTAGAGATTCTAGAAAGCAATTGCATGCTTCTTGCTCTAAAGCAAGGTGTGTTTCATGGATGAGAACTGTGCTGTGTGTTTCCCTTCAGAAATGGAGTTAAATCCCAGGCTGTGTGTCCTCTTACAAGCAAGACTTCGTTTCATGTAAACGCAGTCACATTTCAGCTTAAACGAAGGTACATTGTTCCCGAAGTTTACACGTTTCTCGCATTTAATTAAAAAGCATTGGATGTTAGAGGATCTGTGGTTTGTATCAGTTTTCGAAGCAGAGTTGAAGTAGATATGGTCTGTATGTCTAGAAAACAATGTTCTTTTGTTCTGAGCACACTCACGTTTCCTGCTGTATTGGAGATTCTAGAATGCAAGGCCGTGCTTCTTGCTCTAAAGCAGAGTGTGTTTCATGGATGAGAACTGTGCTGTGTGTTTCCCTTCAGAAATGGAGTTAAATCCCAGGCTCTGTGTCTTCCTACAAGCCAGAATTGGTTTCAGGTAAACGCAATCACTTTTCAGCTCAAATGAAGCTAATTCGTTCACAAAGCTCACACGTTTCTTGCTCTTAACTGAGGAGCATTGGTTGTTAGAGGACCTGTGGTTTCTATCAGTTTCAGATGCAGAGTTGAACTTGATATGGTCCGTATGTGTAGAAAACACTGTTCTTTTCTTCTGAGCACACTCATGTTTCCTGCTGTATTAGAGAATCTAGAAAGCAAGGGCATGTTTCTTGCTCTAAAGCAAGGTGTGTTTCATGGATGAGAACTGTGCTATGTATTTCCCTTCAGAAATGGAATTTAATACCAGGCTGTGTGTCCTCCTACAAGGAAGACTTCGTTTCAGGTAAACAAATTCACTTTCCAGCTCAAGGGATCCTACATTGGTCACGAAGCTCACACGTTTCTCGCGCGTAACAGAAAAACACTGGATATTAGCAGACCTGTGGTTTGTATCAGTAATCGAAGCAGAGTTAAACTAGATATAGTCCGTATGTGTAGGAAACACCGTTCTTTTGTTCTTAGCACACTCATGTTTCCTGCTGTATTAGAGAATCCAGAAAGCAAGGCCGTGCTTCTTGCTCTAAAGCAGAGTGTGTTTCATGGATGAGAACTGTGCTGTGTGTTTCCCTTCAGAAATGGAGTTAAATCCCAGGCTCTGTGTCTTCCTACAAGCAAGACTCTTTTCAGGTAAACCCAGTCACTTCAGCTCAAACGAAGCTACTTCTTTCACGAAGCTCACAAGTTTCTTGCACTTAACTGAAAATCATTGGATGTTAGAGGACGTGTGGGTTCTATCAGTTTCACCTGCAGAGTTGAATTAGATATGGTCTGTATGTGTAGGAAACACAGTTCTTTTGTTCTGAGCACACTCACGTTCCCTGCTTTATTAGAGATTCTAGAAAGCAAAGGCATGCTTCTTGCTCTAAAGCAAGGTGTGTTTCATGGATGAGAACTGTGCTGTGTGTTTCCCTTCAGAAATGGAGTTAAATCCCAGGCTGTGTGTCCTCTTACAAGCAAGACTTCGTTTCATGTAAACGCAGTCACATTTCAGCTTAAACGAAGGTACATTGTTCCCGAAGTTTACACGTTTCTCACATTTAATTAAAAAGCATTGGATGTTAGAGGATCTGTGGTTTGTATCAGTTTTCGAAGCAGAGTTGAACTAGATATGGTCTGTATGTCTAGAAAACAATGTTCTTTTGTTCTGAGCACACTCACGTTTCCTGCTGTACTGGAGACTCTAGAATGCAAGGCCGTGCTTCTTGCTCTAAAGCAGAGTGTGTTTCATGGATGAGAACTGTGCTGTGAGTTTCCCTTCAGAAATGGAGTTAAATCCCAGGCTCTGTGTCCTCTTACAAGCAAGACATTGTTTCAATGTAAACGCAGTCACATTTCAGCTCAAAGGAAGGTACATTGTTCAGGAAGTTCACACGTTTCTCGCATTTAACTGAAAAGCATTGGATGTTAGAGGATCTGTGATTTGTATCATATTTCGAAGCAGAGATGAACTACATGTGGTCTGTATGTCTAGAAAACAACGTTCTTTTGTTCTGAGCACACTCACGTTCCCTGATGTATTAGAGACTCTAGAAAGCAAGGCCGTGCTTCTTGCTCTAAAGCAGATTGTGTTTCATGGATGAGAACTGTGCTGTGAGTTTAACATCAGAAATGGAGTTAAATCCCAGGCTCTGTGTCTTCCTACATGGAAGACTTTATTTCAGGTAAATGCAGCCCATTTTCAGCTCATATGAAATTACATCGTTCCCAAAGCTCACACGTTTCTCTCTCTTAACTGGAAAGCATTGGATGTAAGAGTACCTGTGGTTTCTATCAGTTTCAGAAGCAGAGTTGAACTAGATAAGGTCCGTGTGTGTAGGAAACACAGTTCTTTTGTTCTGAGCACACTCACGTTTCCTGCTATATTAGAAAATCTAGAAAGCAAAGGCCGTGCTTCTTGCTATAAAGCAGATTGTGTTTCATGGACGAGAACTGTGCTGTGTGTTTCCCTTCAGAAATGGAGTTATATCCCAGTCTCTGTGTCTTCCTACAAGCAAGAATTCTTTTCAGATAAACGCAGTCCCTTTTCAGCTCAAACGATGCTACATTGTTCCCAAAGCTCACTCGTTTCTCACTCTTAACTGAACCGCATTGGATATTAGAGGACCTGTGGTTTCTATCAGTTTCAGAAGAAGAGTTGAACTAGATATGTTCCATATGTGGAGGAAACACCGTTCCTTTGTTCTGAGCACACTCACCTTTCCTGCTGTATTGGAGACTCTAGAAAGCACGGCCGGGCTTCTTGCTGTAAAGCAGAGTGTGTTTCATGGATGAGAACTGTGCTGTGTGTTTCCCTTCAGAAATGGAGTTAAATCCCAGGCTCTGTGTCTTCCTACATGCAAGACTTCATTTCAGGTAAACGCAGTCCATTTTCAGTTCATAAGAAACTACATCGTTCCCAAAGCTCCCACGTTTCTCGCTCTTAACTGGAAAGCATTGGAAGTAAGAATACCTGTGGTTTCTATCAGTTTGAGAAGCAGAGTTGAACTAGATATGGTCTGTATTTGTAGGAAACACCGTACTTTTGTTCTGAGTACACTCATGTTTCCTGCTATATTAGAAAATCTAGAAAGCAAAGGCAAGGTTCTTGCTCTTAAGCAGAGGGTGTTTCATGGATGAAAACTGTCCTGTGTGTTTCCCTTCAGAAATGGAGTTAAATCCCAGGCTCTGTGTCTTCCTACAAGCAAGACTTCCTTTCAGGTAAACCCAGTCACTTAAGCTCAAACGAAGCTACTTCTTTCACAAAGCTCACAAGTTTCTTGCTCTTAACAGAAAATCATTGGATGTTAGAGGACGTGTGGTTTCTATCAGTTTCACCTGCCGAGTTGAATTAGATATGGTCCGTATGGGTAGGAAACACAGTTCTTTTGTTCTGAGCACACTCACGTTCCCTGCTTTATTAGAGATTCTAGAAAGCAAAGGCATGCTTCTTGCTCTAAAGCAAGGTGTGTTTCATAGGTGAGAACTGTGCTGTGTGTTTCCCTTCAGAAATGGGGTTAAATACCAGGCTCTGTGTCCTCTTACAAGCAAGACTTCGTTTCATGTAAACGCAGTCATATTTCAGCTTAAAAGAAGGTACATTGTTCCCGAAGTTTACACGTTTCTCGCATTTAACTAGAAAGCATTGGATGTTAGAGGATCTGTGGTTTGTATAAGTTTTCGAAGCAGAGTTGAACTATATATGGTCTGTATGTCCAAAAAACAATGTTCTTTTGTTCTGAGCACACTCACGTTTCCTGCTGTATTGGAGATTCTAGAATGCAAGGCCGTGCTTCTTGCTCTAAAGCAGAGTGTGTTTCATGGATGAGAACTGTGCTGTGTGTTTCCCTTCAGAAATGGAGCTAAATCCCAGGCTCTGTGTCTTCCTACAAGCCAGAATTCGTTTCAGGTAAACGCAATCACTTTTCAGCTCAAATGAAGCTAATTCGTTCACAAAGCTCACACGTTTCTCGCTCTTAACTGGAAAGCATTGGAAGTAAGAATACCTGTGGTTTCTATCAGTTTGAGAGGCGGAGTTGAACTAGATATGGTCTGTATTTGTAGGAAACACCGTTCTTTTGTTCTGAGTACACTCATGTTTCCTGCTATATTAGAAAATCTAGAAAGCAAAGGCAAGGTTCTTGCTCTTAAGCAGAGGGTGTTTCATGGATGAAAACTGTGCTGTGTGTTTCCCTTCAGAAATGGAGTTAAATCCCAGGCTGTGTGTCCTCTTACAAGCAAGACTTCGTTTCATGTAAACGCAGTCACATTTCAGCTTAAACGAAGGTACATTGTTCCCGAAGTTTACACGTTTCTCACATTTAATTAAAAAGCATTGGATGTTAGAGGATCTGTGGTTTGTATCAGTTTTCGAAGCAGAGTTGAACTAGATATGGTCTGTATGTCTAGAAAACAATGTTCTTTTGTTCTGAGCACACTCACGTTTCCTGCTGTACTGGAGACTCTAGAATGCTAGGCCGTGCTTCTTGCTCTAAAGCAGAGTGTGTTTCATGGATGAGAACTGTGCTGTGAGTTTCCCTTCAGAAATGGAGTTAAATCCCAGGCTCTGTGTCCTCTTACAAGCCAGACTTCGTTTCATGTAAACGCAGTCACATTTCAGCTCAAACGAAGGTACATTGTTCAGGAAGTTCACACGTTTCTCGCATTTAACTGAAAAGCATTGGATGTTAGAGGATCTGTGATTTGTATCAGTTTTCGAAGCAGAGATGAACTACATGTGGTCTGTATGTCTAGAAAACAACGTTCTTTTGTTCTGAGCACACTCACGTTCCCTGATGTATTAGAGACTCTAGAAAGCAAGGCCGTGCTTCTTGCTCTAAAGCAGATTGTGTTTCATGGATGAGAACTGTGCTGTGAGTTTAACTTCAGAAATGGAGTTAAATCCCAGGCTCTGTGTCTTCCTACATGGAAGACTTTATTTCAGGTAAATGCAGTCCATTTTCAGCTCATATGAAACTACATCGTTCCCAAAGCTCACACGTTTCTCTCTCTTAACTGGAAAGCATTGGATGTAAGAGTACCTGTGGTTTCTATCAGTTTCAGAAGCAGAGTTGAACTAGATAAGGTCCGTGTGTGTAGGAAACACAGTTCTTTTTTTCTGAGCACACTCACGTTTCCTGCTATATTAGAAAATCTAGAAAGCAAAGGCCGTGCTTCTTGCTATAAAGCAGATTGTGTTTCATGGACGAGAACTGTGCTGTGTGTTTCCCTTCAGAAATGGAGTTAAATCCCAGTCTCTGTGTCTTCCTACAAGCAAGAATTCTTTTCAGATAAACGCAGTCCCTTTTCAGCTCAAACGATGCTACATTGTTCCCAAAGCTCACTCGTTTCTCACTCTTAACTGAACCGCATTGGATATTAGAGGACCTGTGGTTTCTATCAGTTTCAGAAGAAGAGTTGAACTAGATATGTTCCATATGTGGAGGAAACACCGTTCCTTTGTTCTGAGCACACTCACCTTTCCTGCTGTATTGGAGACTCTAGAAAGCACGGCCGGGCTTCTTGCTGTAAAGCAGAGTGTGTTTCATGGATGAGAACTGTGCTGTGTGTTTCCCTTCAGAAATGGAGTTAAATCCCAGGCTCTGTGTCTTCCTACATGCAAGACTTCATTTCAGGTAAACGCAGTCCATTTTCAGTTCATAAGAAACTACATCGTTCCCAAAGCTCCCACGTTTCTCGCTCTTAACTGGAAAGCATTGGAAGTAAGAATACCTGTGGTTTCTATCAGTTTGAGAAGCAGAGTTGAACTAGATATGGTCTGTATTTGTAGGAAACACCGTTCTTTTGTTCTGAGTACACTCATGTTTCCTGCTATATTAGAAAATCTAGAAAGCAAAGGCAAGGTTCTTGCTCTTAAGCAGAGGGTGTTTCATGGATGAAAACTGTCCTGTGTGTTTCCCTTAAGAAATGGAGTTAAATCCCAGGCTCTGTGTCTTCCTACAAGCAAGACTTCCTTTCAGGTAAACCCAGTCACTTAAGCTCAAACGAAGCTACTTCTTTCACAAAGCTCACAAGTTTCTTGCTCTTAACAGAAAATCATTGGATGTTAGAGGACGTGTGGTTTCTATCAGTTTCACCTGCCGAGTTGAATTAGATATGGTCCGTATGGGTAGGAAACACAGTTCTTTTGTTCTGAGCACACTCACGTTCCCTGCTTTATTAGAGATTCTAGAAAGCAATTGCATGCTTCTTGCTCTAAAGCAAGGTGTGTTTCATGGATGAGAACTGTGCTGTGTGTTTCCCTTCAGAAATGGAGTTAAATCCCAGGCTGTGTGTCCTCTTACAAGCAAGACTTCGTTTCATGTAAACGCAGTCACATTTCAGCTTAAACGAAGGTACATTGTTCCCGAAGTTTACACGTTTCTCGCATTTAATTAAAAAGCATTGGATGTTAGAGGATCTGTGGTTTGTATCAGTTTTCGAAGCAGAGTTGAACTAGATATGGTCTGTATGTCTAGAAAACAATGTTCTTTTGTTCTGAGCACACTCACGTTTCCTGCTGTATTGGAGATTCTAGAATGCAAGGCCGTGCTTCTTGCTCTAAAGCAGAGTGTGTTTCATGGATGAGAACTGTGCTGTGTGTTTCCCTTCAGAAATGGAGTTAAATCCCAGGCTCTGTGTCTTCCTACAAGCCAGAATTGGTTTCAGGTAAATGCAATCACTTTTCAGCTCAAATGAAGCTAATTCGTTCACAAAGCTCACACGTTTCTTGCTCTTAACTGAGGAGCATTGGTTGTTAGAGGACCTGTGGTTTCTATCAGTTTCAGATGCAGAGTTGAACTTGATATGGTCCGTATGTGTAGAAAACACTGTTCTTTTCTTCTGAGCACACTCATGTTTCCTGCTGTATTAGAGAATCTAGAAAGCAAGGGCATGTTTCTTGCTCTAAAGCAAGGTGTGTTTCATGGATGAGAACTGTGCTATGTATTTCCCTTCAGAAATGGAATTTAATACCAGGCTGTGTGTCCTCCTACAAGGAAGACTTCGTTTCAGGTAAACAAATTCACTTTCCAGCTCAAGGGATCCTACATTGGTCACGAAGCTCACACGTTTCTCGCGCGTAACAGAAAAACACTGGATATTAGCAGACCTGTGGTTTGTATCAGTAATCGAAGCAGAGTTAAACTAGATATAGTCCGTATGTGTAGGAAACACCGTTCTTTTGTTCTTAGCACACTCATGTTTCCTGCTGTATTAGAGAATCCAGAAAGCAAGGCCGTGCTTCTTGCTCTAAAGCAGAGTGTGTTTCATGGATGAGAACTGTGCTGTGTGTTTCCCTTCAGAAATGGAGTTAAATCCCAGGCTCTGTGTCTTCCTACAAGCAAGACTCTTTTCAGCTAAACCCAGTCACTTCAGCTCAAACGAAGCTACTTCTTTCACGAAGCTCACAAGTTTCTTGCACTTAACTGAAAATCATTGGATGTTAGAGGACGTGTGGGTTCTATCAGTTTCACCTGCAGAGTTGAATTAGATATGGTCTGTATGTGTAGGAAACACAGTTCTTTTGTTCTGAGCACACTCACGTTCCCTGCTTTATTAGAGATTCTAGAAAGCAAAGGCATGCTTCTTGCTCTAAAGCAAGGTGTGTTTCATGGATGAGAACTGTGCTGTGTGTTTCCCTTCAGAAATGGAGTTAAATCCCAGGCTGTGTGTCCTCTTACAAGCAAGACTTCGTTTCATGTAAACGCAGTCACATTTCAGCTTAAACGAAGGTACATTGTTCCCGAAGTTTACACGTTTCTCACATTTAATTAAAAAGCATTGGATGTTAGAGGATCTGTGGTTTGTATCAGTTTTCGAAGCAGAGTTGAACTAGATATGGTCTATATGTCTAGAAAACAATGTTCTTTTGTTCTGAGCACACTCACGTTTCCTGCTGTACTGGAGACTCTAGAATGCAAGGCCGTGCTTCTTGCTCTAAAGCAGAGTGTGTTTCATGGATGAGAACTGTGCTGTGAGTTTCCCTTCAGAAATGGAGTTAAATCCCATGCTCTGTGTCCTCTTACAAGCAAGACATTGTTTCAATGTAAACGCAGTCACATTTCAGCTCAAACGAAGGTACATTGTTCAGGAAGTTCACACGTTTCTCGCATTTAACTGAAAAGCATTGGATGTTAGAGGATCTGTGATTTGTATCATATTTCGAAGCAGAGATGAACTACATGTGGTCTGTATGTCTAGAAAACAACGTTCTTTTGTTCTGAGCACACTCACGTTCCCTGATGTATTAGAGACTCTAGAAAGCAAGGCCGTGCTTCTTGCTCTAAAGCAGATTGTGTTTCATGGATGAGAACTGTGCTGTGAGTTTAACATCAGAAATGGAGTTAAATCCCAGGCTCTGTGTCTTCCTACATGGAAGACTTTATTTCAGGTAAATGCAGCCCATTTCCAGCTCATATGAAATTACATCGTTCCCAAAGCTCACACGTTTCTCTCTCTTAACTGGAAAGCATTGGATGTAAGAGTACCTGTGGTTTCTATCAGTTTCAGAAGCAGAGTTGAACTAGATAAGGTCCGTGTGTGTAGGAAACACAGTTCTTTTGTTCTGAGCACACTCACGTTTCCTGCTATATTAGAAAATCTAGAAAGCAAAGGCCGTGCTTCTTGCTATAAAGCAGATTGTGTTTCATGGACGAGAACTGTGCTGTGTGTTTCCCTTCAGAAATGGAGTTATATCCCAGTCTCTGTGTCTTCCTACAAGCAAGAATTCTTTTCAGATAAACGCAGTCCCTTTTCAGCTCAAACGATGCTACATTGTTCCCAAAGCTCACTCGTTTCTCACTCTTAACTGAACCGCATTGGATATTAGAGGACCTGTGGTTTCTATCAGTTTCAGAAGAAGAGTTGAACTAGATATGTTCCATATGTGGAGGAAACACCGTTCCTTTGTTCTGAGCACACTCACCTTTCCTGCTGTATTGGAGACTCTAGAAAGCACGGCCGGGCTTCTTGCTGTAAAGCAGAGTGTGTTTCATGGATGAGAACTGTGCTGTGTGTTTCCCTTCAGAAATGGAGTTAAATCCCAGGCTCTGTGTCTTCCTACATGCAAGACTTCATTTCAGGTAAACGCAGTCCATTTTCAGTTCATAAGAAACTACATCGTTCCCAAAGCTCCCACGTTTCTCGCTCTTAACTGGAAAGCATTGGAAGTAAGAATACCTGTGGTTTCTATCAGTTTGAGAAGCAGAGTTGAACTAGATATGGTCTGTATTTGTAGGAAACACCGTTCTTTTGTTCTGAGTACACTCATGTTTCCTGCTATATTAGAAAATCTAGAAAGCAAAGGCAAGGTTCTTGCTCTTAAGCAGAGGGTGTTTCATGGATGAAAACTGTCCTGTGTGTTTCCCTTCAGAAATGGAGTTAAATCCCAGGCTCTGTGTCTTCCTACAAGCAAGACTTCCTTTCAGGTAAACCCAGTCACTTAAGCTCAAACGAAGCTACTTCTTTCACAAAGCTCACAAGTTTCTTGCTCTTAACAGAAAATCATTGGATGTTAGAGGACGTGTGGTTTCTATCAGTTTCACCTGCCGAGTTGAATTAGATATGGTCCGTATGGGTAGGAAACACAGTTCTTTTGTTCTGAGCACACTCACGTTCCCTGCTTTATTAGAGATTCTAGAAAGCAAAGGCATGCTTCTTGCTCTAAAGCAAGGTGTGTTTCATGGATGAGAACTGTGCTGTGTGTTTCCCTTCAGAAATGGAGTTAAATCCAAGGCTGTGTGTCCTCTTACAAGCAAGACTTCGTTTCATGTAAACGCAGTCACATTTCAGCTTAAACGAAGGTACATTGTTCCCGAAGTTTACACGTTTCTCGCATTTAATTAAAAAGCATTGGATGTTAGAGGATCTGTGGTTTGTATCAGTTTTCGAAGCAGAGTTGAACTAGATATGGTCTGTATGTCTAGAAAACAATGTTCTTTTGTTCTGAGCACACTCACGTTTCCTGCTGTATTGGAGATTCTAGAATGCAAGGCCGTGCTTCTTGCTCTAAAGCAGAGTGTGTTTCATGGATGAGAACTGTGCTGTGTGTTTCCCTTCAGAAATGGAGTTAAATCCCAGGCTCTGTGTCTTCCTACAAGCCAGAATTCGTTTCAGGTAAACGCAATCACTTTTCAGCTCAAATGAAGCTAATTCGTTCACAAAGCTCACACGTTTCTTGCTCTTAACTGAGGAGCATTGGTTGTTAGAGGACCTGTGGTTTCTATCAGTTTCAGATGCAGAGTTGAACTTGATATGGTCCGTATGTGTAGAAAACACTGTTCTTTTCTTCTGAGCACACTCATGTTTCCTGCTGTATTAGAGAATCTAGAAAGCAAGGGCATGTTTCTTGCTCTAAAGCAAGGTGTGTTTCATGGATGAGAACTGTGCTATGTATTTCCCTTCAGAAATGGAATTTAATACCAGGCTGTGTGTCCTCCTACAAGGAAGACTTCGTTTCAGGTAAACAAATTCACTTTCCAGCTCAAGGGATCCTACATTGGTCACCAAGCTCACACGTTTCTCGCGCGTAACAGAAAAACACTGGATATTAGCAGACCTGTGGTTTGTATCAGTAATCGAAGCAGAGTTAAACTAGATATAGTCCGTATGTGTAGGAAACACCGTTCTTTTGTTCTTAGCACACTCATGTTTCCTGCTGTATTAGAGAATCCAGAAAGCAAGGCCGTGCTTCTTGCTCTAAAGCAGAGTGTGTTTCATGGATGAGAACTGTGCTGTGTGTTTCCCTTCAGAAATGGAGTTAAATCCCAGGCTCTGTGTCTTCCTACAAGCAAGACTTCTTTTCAGGTAAACCCAGTCACTTCAGCTCAAACGAAGCTACTTCTTTCATGAAGCTCACAAGTTTCTTGCTCTTAACTGAAAATCATTGGATGTTAGAGGACGTGTGGGTTCTATCAGTTTCACCTGCAGAGTTGAATTAGATATGGTCTGTATGTGTAGGAAACACAGTTCTTTTGTTCTGAGCACACTCACGTTCCCTGCTTTATTAGAGATTCTAGAAAGCAAAGGCATGCTTCTTGCTCTAAAGCAAGGTGTGTTTCATGGATGAGAACTGTGCTGTGAGTTTCCCTTCAGAAATGGAGTTAAATCCCAGGCTCTGTGTCCTCTTACAAGCAAGACATTGTTTCAATGTAAACGCAGTCACATTTCAGCTCAAAGGAAGGTACATTGTTCAGGAAGTTCACACGTTTCTCGCATTTAACTGAAAAGCATTGGATGTTAGAGGATCTGTGATTTGTATCATATTTCGAAGCAGAGATGAACTACATGTGGTCTGTATGTCTAGAAAACAACGTTCTTTTGTTCTGAGCACACTCACGTTCCCTGATGTATTAGAGACTCTAGAAAGCAAGGCCGTGCTTCTTGCTCTAAAGCAGATTGTGTTTCATGGATGAGAACTGTGCTGTGAGTTTAACATCAGAAATGGAGTTAAATCCCAGGCTCTGTGTCTTCCTACATGGAAGACTTTATTTCAGGTAAATGCAGCCCATTTTCAGCTCATATGAAATTACATCGTTCCCAAAGCACACACGTTTCTCTCTCTTAACTGGAAAGCATTGGATGTAAGAGTACCTGTGGTTTCTATCAGTTTCAGAAGCAGAGTTGAACTAGATAAGGTCCGTGTGTGTAGGAAACACAGTTCTTTTGTTCTGAGCACACTCACGTTTCCTGCTATATTAGAAAATCTAGAAAGCAAAGGCCGTGCTTCTTGCTATAAAGCAGATTGTGTTTCATGGACGAGAACTGTGCTGTGTGTTTCCCTTCAGAAATGGAGTTATATCCCAGTCTCTGTGTCTTCCTACAAGCAAGAATTCTTTTCAGATAAACGCAGTCCCTTTTCAGCTCAAACGATGCTACATTGTTCCCAAAGCTCACTCGTTTCTCACTCTTAACTGAAGCGCATTGGATATTAGAGGACCTGTGGTTTCTATCAGTTTCAGAAGAAGAGTTGAACTAGATATGTTCCATATGTGGAGGAAACACCGTTCCTTTGTTCTGAGCACACTCACCTTTCCTGCTGTATTGGAGACTCTAGAAAGCACGGCCGGGCTTCTTGCTGTAAAGCAGAGTGTGTTTCATGGATGAGAACTGTGCTGTGTGTTTCCCTTCAGAAATGGAGTTAAATCCCAGGCTCTGTGTCTTCCTACATGCAAGACTTCATTTCAGGTAAACGCAGTCCATTTTCAGTTCATAAGAAACTACATCGTTCCCAAAGCTCCCACGTTTCTCGCTCTTAACTGGAAAGCATTGGAAGTAAGAATACCTGTGGTTTCTATCAGTTTGAGAGGCAGAGTTGAACTAGATATGGTCTGTATTTGTAGGAAACACCGTTCTTTTGTTCTGAGTACACTCATGTTTCCTGCTATATTAGAAAATCTAGAAAGCAAAGGCAAGGTTCTTGCTCTTAAGCAGAGGGTGTTTCATGGATGAAAACTGTGCTGTGTGTTTCCCTTCAGAAATAGAGTTAAATCCCAGGCTGTGTGTCCTCTTACAAGCAAGACTTCGTTTCATGTAAACGCAGTCACATTTCAGCTTAAACGAAGGTACATTGTTCCCGAAGTTTACACGTTTCTCACATTTAATTAAAAAGCATTGGATGTTAGAGGATCTGTGGTTTGTATCAGTTTTCGAAGCAGAGTTGAACTAGATATGGTCTGTATGTCTAGAAAACAATGTTCTTTTGTTCTGAGCACACTCACGTTTCCTGCTGTACTGGAGACTCTAGAATGCTAGGCCGTGCTTCTTGCTCTAAAGCAGAGTGTGTTTCATGGATGAGAACTGTGCTGTGAGTTTCCCTTCAGAAATGGAGTTAAATCCCAGGCTCTGTGTCCTCTTACAAGCCAGACTTCGTTTCATGTAAACGCAGTCACATTTCAGCTCAAACGAAGGTACATTGTTCAGGAAGTTCACACGTTTCTCGCATTTAACTGAAAAGCATTGGATGTTAGAGGATCTGTGATTTGTATCAGTTTTCGAAGCAGAGATGAACTACATGTGGTCTGTATGTCTAGAAAACAACGTTCTTTTGTTCTGAGCACACTCACGTTCCCTGATGTATTAGAGACTCTAGAAAGCAAGGCCGTGCTTCTTGCTCTAAAGCAGATTGTGTTTCATGGATGAGAACTGTGCTGTGAGTTTAACTTCAGAAATGGAGTTAAATCCCAGGCTCTGTGTCTTCCTACATGGAAGACTTTATTTCAGGTAAATGCAGTCCATTTTCAGCTCATATGAAACTACATCGTTCCCAAAGCTCACACGTTTCTCTCTCTTAACTGGAAAGCATTGGATGTAAGAGTACCTGTGGTTTCTATCAGTTTCAGAAGCAGAGTTGAACTAGATAAGGTCCGTGTGTGTAGGAAACACAGTTCTTTTGTTCTGAGCACACTCACGTTTCCTGCTATATTAGAAAATCTAGAAAGCAAAGGCCGTGCTTCTTGCTATAAAGCAGATTGTGTTTCATGGACGAGAACTGTGCTGTGTGTTTCCCTTCAGAAATGGAGTTAAATCCCAGTCTCTGTGTCTTCCTACAAGCAAGAATTCTTTTCAGATAAACGCAGTCCCTTTTCAGCTCAAACGATGCTACATTGTTCCCAAAGCTCACTCGTTTCTCACTCTTAACTGAACCGCATTGGATATTAGAGGACCTGTGGTTTCTATCAGTTTCAGAAGAAGAGTTGAACTAGATATGTTCCATATGTGGAGGAAACACCGTTCCTTTGTTCTGAGCACACTCACCTTTCCTGCTGTATTGGAGACTCTAGAAAGCACGGCCGGGCTTCTTGCTGTAAAGCAGAGTGTGTTTCATGGATGAGAACTGTGCTGTGTGTTTCCCTTCAGAAATGGAGTTAAATCCCAGGCTCTGTGTCTTCCTACATGCAAGACTTCATTTCAGGTAAACGCAGTCCATTTTCAGTTCATAAGAAACTACATCGTTCCCAAAGCTCCCACGTTTCTCGCTCTTAACTGGAAAGCATTGGAAGTAAGAATACCTGTGGTTTCTATCAGTTTGAGAAGCAGAGTTGAACTAGATATGGTCTGTATTTGTAGGAAACACCGTTCTTTTGTTCTGAGTACACTCATGTTTCCTGCTATATTAGAAAATCTAGAAAGCAAAGGCAAGGTTCTTGCTCTTAAGCAGAGGGTGTTTCATGGATGAAAACTGTCCTGTGTGTTTCCCTTCAGAAATGGAGTTAAATCCCAGGCTCTGTGTCTTCCTACAAGCAAGACTTCCTTTCAGGTAAACCCAGTCACTTAAGCTCAAACGAAGCTACTTCTTTCACAAAGCTCACAAGTTTCTTGCTCTTAACAGAAAATCATTGGATGTTAGAGGACGTGTGGTTTCTATCAGTTTCACCTGCCGAGTTGAATTAGATATGGTCCGTATGGGTAGGAAACACAGTTCTTTTGTTCTGAGCACACTCACGTTCCCTGCTTTATTAGAGATTCTAGAAAGCAAAGGCATGCTTCTTGCTCTAAAGCAAGGTGTGTTTCATGGATGAGAACTGTGCTGTGTGTTTCCCTTCAGAAATGGAGTTAAATCCCAGGCTGTGTGTCCTCTTACAAGCAAGACTTCGTTTCATGTAAACGCAGTCACATTTCAGCTTAAACGAAGGTACATTGTTCCCGAAGTTTACACGTTTCTCGCATTTAATTAAAAAGCATTGGATGTTAGAGGATCTGTGGTTTGTATCAGTTTTCGAAGCAGAGTTGAACTAGATATGGTCTGTATGTCTAGAAAACAATGTTCTTTTGTTCTGAGCACACTCACGTTTCCTGCTGTATTGGAGATTCTAGAATGCAAGGCCGTGCTTCTTGCTCTAAAGCAGAGTGTGTTTCATGGATGAGAACTGTGCTGTGTGTTTCCCTTCAGAAATGGAGTTAAATCCCAGGCTCTGTGTCTTCCTACAAGCCAGAATTCGTTTCAGGTAAACGCAATCACTTTTCAGCTCAAATGAAGCTAATTCCTTCACAAAGCTCACACGTTTCTTGCTCTTAACTGAGGAGCATTGGTTGTTAGAGGACCTGTGGTTTCTATCAGTTTCAGATGCAGAGTTGAACTTGATATGGTCCGTATGTGTAGAAAACACTGTTCTTTTCTTCTGAGCACACTCATGTTTCCTGCTGTATTAGAGAATCTAGAAAGCAAGGGCATGTTTCTTGCTCTAAAGCAAGGTGTGTTTCATGGATGAGAACTGTGCTATGTATTTCCCTTCAGAAATGGAATTTAATACCAGGCTGTGTGTCCTCCTACAAGGAAGACTTCGTTTCAGGTAAACAAATTCACTTTCCAGCTCAAGGGATCCTACATTGGTCACCAAGCTCACACGTTTCTCGCGCGTAACAGAAAAACACTGG
Source organism: Onychomys leucogaster (assembly GCA_949786385.1). Taxonomy (NCBI): domain Eukaryota; kingdom Metazoa; phylum Chordata; class Mammalia; order Rodentia; family Cricetidae; genus Onychomys; species Onychomys leucogaster. The sequence continues at coordinate 65,455 of CATKUP010000399.1, forward strand.
ATATTAGCAGACCTGTGGTTTGTATCAGTAATCGAAGCAGAGTTAAACTAGATATAGTCCGTATGTGTAGGAAACACCGTTCTTTTGTTCTTAGCACACTCATGTTTCCTGCTGTATTAGAGAATCCAGAAAGCAAGGCCGTGCTTCTTGCTCTAAAGCAGAGTGTGTTTCATGGATGAGAACTGTGCTGTGTGTTTCCCTTCAGAAATGGAGTTAAATCCCAGGCTCTGTGTCTTCCTACAAGCAAGACTTCTTTTCAGGTAAACCCAGTCACTTCAGCTCAAACGAAGCTACTTCTTTCACGAAGCTCACAAGTTTCTTGCTCTTAACTGAAAATCATTGGATGTTAGAGGACGTGTGGGTTCTATCAGTTTCACCTGCAGAGTTGAATTAGATATGGTCTGTATGTGTAGGAAACACAGTTCTTTTGTTCTGAGCACACTCACGTTCCCTGCTTTATTAGAGATTCTAGAAAGCAAAGGCATGCTTCTTGCTCTAAAGCAAGGTGTGTTTCATGGATGAGAACTGTGCTGTGAGTTTCCCTTCAGAAATGGAGTTAAATCCCAGGCTCTGTGTCCTCTTACAAGCAAGACATTGTTTCAATGTAAACGCAGTCACATTTCAGCTCAAAGGAAGGTACATTGTTCAGGAAGTTCACACGTTTCTCGCATTTAACTGAAAAGCATTGGATGTTAGAGGATCTGTGATTTGTATCATATTTCGAAGCAGAGATGAACTACATGTGGTCTGTATGTCTAGAAAACAACGTTCTTTTGTTCTGAGCACACTCACGTTCCCTGATGTATTAGAGACTCTAGAAAGCAAGGCCGTGCTTCTTGCTCTAAAGCAGATTGTGTTTCATGGATGAGAACTGTGCTGTGAGTTTAACATCAGAAATGGAGTTAAATCCCAGGCTCTGTGTCTTCCTACATGGAAGACTTTATTTCAGGTAAATGCAGCCCATTTTCAGCTCATATGAAATTACATCGTTCCCAAAGCACACACGTTTCTCTCTCTTAACTGGAAAGCATTGGATGTAAGAGTACCTGTGGTTTCTATCAGTTTCAGAAGCAGAGTTGAACTAGATAAGGTCCGTGTGTGTAGGAAACACAGTTCTTTTGTTCTGAGCACACTCACGTTTCCTGCTATATTAGAAAATCTAGAAAGCAAAGGCCGTGCTTCTTGCTATAAAGCAGATTGTGTTTCATGGACGAGAACTGTGCTGTGTGTTTCCCTTCAGAAATGGAGTTATATCCCAGTCTCTGTGTCTTCCTACAAGCAAGAATTCTTTTCAGATAAACGCAGTCCCTTTTCAGCTCAAACGATGCTACATTGTTCCCAAAGCTCACTCGTTTCTCACTCTTAACTGAACCGCATTGGATATTAGAGGACCTGTGGTTTCTATCAGTTTCAGAAGAAGAGTTGAACTAGATATGTTCCATATGTGGAGGAAACACCGTTCCTTTGTTCTGAGCACACTCACCTTTCCTGCTGTATTGGAGACTCTAGAAAGCACGGCCGGGCTTCTTGCTGTAAAGCAGAGTGTGTTTCATGGATGAGAACTGTGCTGTGTGTTTCCCTTCAGAAATGGAGTTAAATCCCAGGCTCTGTGTCTTCCTACATGCAAGACTTCATTTCAGGTAAACGCAGTCCATTTTCAGTTCATAATAAACTACATCGTTCCCAAAGCTCCCACGTTTCTCGCTCTTAACTGGAAAGCATTGGAAGTAAGAATACCTGTGGTTTCTATCAGTTTGAGAGGCAGAGTTGAACTAGATATGGTCTGTATTTGTAGGAAACACCGTTCTTTTGTTCTGAGTACACTCATGTTTCCTGCTATATTAGAAAATCTAGAAAGCAAAGGCAAGGTTCTTGCTCTTAAGCAGAGGGTGTTTCATGGATGAAAACTGTCCTGTGTCTTTCCCTTCAGAAATGGAGTTAAATCCCAGGCTGTGTGTCCTCTTACAAGCAAGACTTCGTTTCATGTAAACGCAGTCACATTTCAGCTTAAACGAAGGTACATTGTTCCCGAAGTTTACACGTTTCTCACATTTAATTAAAAAGCATTGGATGTTAGAGGATCTGTGGTTTGTATCAGTTTTCGAAGCAGAGTTGAACTAGATATGGTCTGTATGTCTAGAAAACAATGTTCTTTTGTTCTGAGCACACTCACGTTTCCTGCTGTACTGGAGACTCTAGAATGCTAGGCCGTGCTTCTTGCTCTAAAGCAGAGTGTGTTTCATGGATGAGAACTGTGCTGTGAGTTTCCCTTCAGAAATGGAGTTAAATCCCAGGCTCTGTGTCCTCTTACAAGCCAGACTTCGTTTCATGTAAACGCAGTCACATTTCAGCTCAAACGAAGGTACATTGTTCAGGAAGTTCACACGTTTCTCGCATTTAACTGAAAAGCATTGGATGTTAGAGGATCTGTGATTTGTATCAGTTTTCGAAGCAGAGATGAACTACATGTGGTCTGTATGTCTAGAAAACAACGTTCTTTTGTTCTGAGCACACTCACGTTCCCTGATGTATTAGAGACTCTAGAAAGCAAGGCCGTGCTTCTTGCTCTAAAGCAGATTGTGTTTCATGGATGAGAACTGTGCTGTGAGTTTAACTTCAGAAATGGAGTTAAATCCCAGGCTCTGTGTCTTCCTACATGGAAGACTTTATTTCAGGTAAATGCAGTCCATTTTCAGCTCATATGAAACTACATCGTTCCCAAAGCTCACACGTTTCTCTCTCTTAACTGGAAAGCATTGGATGTAAGAGTACCTGTGGTTTCTATCAGTTTCAGAAGCAGAGTTGAACTAGATAAGGTCCGTGTGTGTAGGAAACACAGTTCTTTTGTTCTGAGCACACTCACGTTTCCTGCTATATTAGAAAATCTAGAAAGCAAAGGCCGTGCTTCTTCCTATAAAGCATATTGTGTTTCATGGACGAGAACTGTGCTGTGTGTTTCCCTTCAGAAATGGAGTTAAATCCCAGTCTCTGTGTCTTCCTACAAGCAAGAATTCTTTTCAGATAAACGCAGTCCCTTTTCAGCTCAAACGATGCTACATTGTTCCCAAAGCTCACTCGTTTCTCACTCTTAACTGAACCGCATTGGATATTAGAGGACCTGTGGTTTCTATCAGTTTCAGAAGAAGAGTTGAACTAGATATGTTCCATATGTGGAGGAAACACCGTTCCTTTGTTCTGAGCACACTCACCTTTCCTGCTGTATTGGAGACTCTAGAAAGCACGGCCGGGCTTCTTGCTGTAAAGCAGAGTGTGTTTCATGGATGAGAACTGTGCTGTGTGTTTCCCTTCAGAAATGGAGTTAAATCCCAGGCTCTGTGTCTTCCTACATGCAAGACTTCATTTCAGGTAAACGCAGTCCATTTTCAGTTCATAAGAAACTACATCGTTCCCAAAGCTCCCACGTTTCTCGCTCTTAACTGGAAAGCATTGGAAGTAAGAATACCTGTGGTTTCTATCAGTTTGAGAAGCAGAGTTGAACTAGATATGGTCTGTATTTGTAGGAAACACCGTTCTTTTGTTCTGAGTACACTCATGTTTCCTGCTATATTAGAAAATCTAGAAAGCAAAGGCAAGGTTCTTGCTCTTAAGCAGAGGGTGTTTCATGGATGAAAACTGTCCTGTGTGTTTCCCTTCAGAAATGGAGTTAAATCCCAGGCTCTGTGTCTTCCTACAAGCAAGACTTCATTTCAGGTAAACCCAGTCACTTAAGCTCAAACGAAGCTACTTCTTTCACAAAGCTCACAAGTTTCTTGCTCTTAACAGAAAATCATTGGATGTTAGAGGACGTGTGGTTTCTATCAGTTTCACCTGCCGAGTTGAATTAGATATGGTCCGTATGGGTAGGAAACACAGTTCTTTTGTTCTGAGCACACTCACGTTCCCTGCTTTATTAGAGATTCTAGAAAGCAAAGGCATGCTTCTTGCTCTAAAGCAAGGTGTGTTTCATGGATGAGAACTGTGCTGTGTGTTTCCCTTCAGAAATGGAGTTAAATCCCAGGCTGTGTGTCCTCTTACAAGCAAGACTTCGTTTCATGTAAACGCAGTCACATTTCAGCTTAAACGAAGGTACATTGTTCCCGAAGTTTACACGTTTCTCGCATTTAATTAAAAAGTATTGGATGTTAGAGGATCTGTGGTTTGTATCAGTTTTCGAAGCAGAGTTGAACTAGATATGGTCTGTATGTCTAGAAAACAATGTTCTTTTGTTCTGAGCACACTCACGTTTCCTGCTGTATTGGAGATTCTAGAATGCAAGGCCGTGCTTCTTGCTCTAAAGCAGAGTGTGTTTCATGGATGAGAACTGTGCTGTGTGTTTCCCTTCAGAAATGGAGTTAAATCCCTGGCTCTGTGTCTTCCTACAAGCCAGAATTCGTTTCAGGTAAACGCAATCACTTTTCAGCTCAAATGAAGCTAATTCGTTCACAAAGCTCACACGTTTCTTGCTCTTAACTGAGGAGCATTGGTTGTTAGAGGACCTGTGGTTTCTATCAGTTTCAGATGCAGAGTTGAACTTGATATGGTCCGTATGTGTAGAAAACACTGTTCTTTTCTTCTGAGCACACTCATGTTTCCTGCTGTATTAGAGAATCTAGAAAGCAAGGGCATGTTTCTTGCTCTAAAGCAAGGTGTGTTTCATGGATGAGAACTGTGCTATGTATTTCCCTTCAGAAATGGAATTTAATACCAGGCTGTGTGTCCTCCTACAAGGAAGACTTCGTTTCAGGTAAACAAATTCACTTTCCAGCTCAAGGGATCCTACATTGGTCACGAAGCTCACACGTTTCTCGCGCGTAACAGAAAAACACTGGATATTAGCAGACCTGTGGTTTGTATCAGTAATCGAAGCAGAGTTAAACTAGATATAGTCCGTATGTGTAGGAAACACCGTTCTTTTGTTCTTAGCACACTCATGTTTCCTGCTGTATTAGAGAATCCAGAAAGCAAGGCCGTGCTTCTTGCTCTAAAGCAGAGTGTGTTTCATGGATGAGAACTGTGCTGTGTGTTTCCCTTCAGAAATGGAGTTAAATCCCAGGCTCTGTGTCTTCCTACAAGCAAGACTTCTTTTCAGGTAAACCCAGTCACTTCAGCTCAAACGAAGCTACTTCTTTCACGAAGCTCACAAGTTTCTTGCTCTTAACTGAAAATCATTGGATGTTAGAGGACGTGTGGGTTCTATCAGTTTCACCTGCAGAGTTGAATTAGATATGGTCTGTATGTGTAGGAAACACAGTTCTTTTGTTCTGAGCACACTCACGTTCCCTGCTTTATTAGAGATTCTAGAAAGCAAAGGCATGCTTCTTGCTCTAAAGCAAGGTGTGTTTCATGGATGAGAACTGTGCTGTGTGTTTCCCTTCAGAAATGGAGTTAAATCCCAGGCTGTGTGTCCTCTTACAAGCAAGACTTCGTTTCATGTAAACGCAGTCACATTTCAGCTTAAACGAAGGTACATTGTTCCCGAAGTTTACACGTTTCTCGCATTTAATTAAAAAGCATTGGATGTTAGAGGATCTGTGGTTTGTATCAGTTATCGAAGCAGAGTTGAACTAGATATGGTCTGTATGTCTAGAAAACAATGTTCTTTTGTTCTGAGCACACTCACGTTTCCTGCTGTACTGGAGACTCTAGAATGCAAGGCCGTGCTTCTTGCTCTAAAGCAGAGTGTGTTTCATGGATGAGAACTGTGCTGTGAGTTTCCCTTCAGAAATGGAGTTAAATCCCAGGCTCTGTGTCCTCTTACAAGCAAGACATTGTTTCAATGTAAACGCAGTCACATTTCAGCTCAAACGAAGGTACATTGTTCAGGAAGTTCACACGTTTCTCGCATTTAACTGAAAAGCATTGGATGTTAGAGGATCTGTGATTTGTATCATATTTCGAAGCAGAGATGAACTACATGTGGTCTGTATGTCTAGAAAACAACGTTCTTTTGTTCTGAGCACACTCACGTTCCCTGATGTATTAGAGACTCTAGAAAGCAAGGCCATGCTTCTTGCTCTAAAGCAGATTGTGTTTCATGGATGAGAACTGTGCTGTGAGTTTAACTTCAGAAATGGAGTTAAATCCCAGGCTCTGTGTCTTCCTACATGGAAGACTTTATTTCAGGTAAATGCAGTCCATTTTCAGCTCATATGAAACTACATCGTTCCCAAAGCTCACACGTTTCTCTCTCTTAACTGGAAAGCATTGGATGTAAGAGTGCCTGTGGTTTCTATCAGTTTCAGAAGCAGAGTTGAACTAGATAAGGTCCGTGTGTGTAGGAAACACAGTTCTTTTGTTCTGAGCACACTCACGTTTCCTGCTATATTAGAAAATCTAGAAAGCAAAGGCCGTGCTTCTTGCTATAAAGCAGATTGTGTTTCATGGACGAGAACTGTGCTGTGTGTTTCCCTTCAGAAATGGAGTTAAATCCCAGTCTCTGTGTCTTCCTACAAGCAAGAATTCTTTTCAGATAAACGCAGTCCCTTTTCAGCTCAAACGATGCTACATTGTTCCCAAAGCTCACTCGTTTCTCACTCTTAACTGAAGCGCATTGGATATTAGAGGACCTTTGGTTTCTATCAGTTTCAGAAGAAGAGTTGAACTAGATATGTTCCATATGTGGAGGAAACACCGTTCCTTTGTTCTGAGCACACTCACCTTTCCTGCTGTATTGGAGACTCTAGAAAGCACGGCCGGGCTTCTTGCTGTAAAGCAGAGTGTGTTTCATGGATGAGAACTGTGCTGTGTGTTTCCCTTCAGAAATGGAGTTAAATCCCAGGCTCTGTGTCTTCCTACATGCAAGACTTCATTTCAGGTAAACGCAGTCCATTTTCAGTTCATAAGAAACTACATCGTTCCCAAAGCTCCCACGTTTCTCGCTCTTAACTGGAAAGCATTGGAAGTAAGAATACCTGTGGTTTCTATCAGTTTGAGAAGCAGAGTTGAACTAGATATGGCCTGTATTTGTAGGAAACACCGTTCTTTTGTTCTGAGTACACTCATGTTTCCTGCTATATTAGAAAATCTAGAAAGCAAAGGCAAGGTTCTTGCTCTTAAGCAGAGGGTGTTTCATGGATGAAAACTGTCCTGTGTGTTTCCCTTCAGAAATGGAGTTAAATCCCAGGCTCTGTGTCTTCCTACAAGCAAGACTTCCTTTCAGGTAAACCCAGTCACTTAAGCTCAAACGAAGCTACTTCTTTCACAAAGCTCACAAGTTTCTTGCTCTTAACAGAAAATCATTGGATGTTAGAGGACGTGTGGTTTCTATCAGTTTCACCTGCCGAGTTGAATTAGATATGGTCCGTATGGGTAGGAAACACAGTTCTTTTGTTCTGAGCACACTCACGTTCCCTGCTTTATTAGAGATTCTAGAAAGCAAAGGCATGCTTCTTGCTCTAAAGCAAGGTGTGTTTCATAGGTGAGAACTGTGCTGTGTGTTTCCCTTCAGAAATGGGGTTAAATACCAGGCTCTGTGTCCTCTTACAAGCAAGACTTCGTTTCATGTAAATGCAGTCATATTTCAGCTTAAAAGAAGGTACATTGTTCCCGAAGTTTACACGTTTCTCGCATTTAACTAGAAAGCATTGGATGTTAGAGGATCTGTGGTTTGTATAAGTTTTCGAAGCAGAGTTGAACTATATATGGTCTGTATGTCCAAAAAACAATGTTCTTTTGTTCTGAGCACACTCACGTTTCCTGCTGTATTGGAGACTCTAGAATGCAAGGCCGTGCTTCTTGCTCTAAAGCAGAGTGTGTTTCATGGATGAGAACTGTGCTGTGTGTTTCCCTTCAGAAATGGAGCTAAATCCCAGGCTCTGTGTCTTCCTACAAGCCAGAATTCGTTTCAGGTAAACGCAATCACTTTTCAGCTCAAATGAAGCTAATTCGTTCACAAAGCTCACACGTTTCTTGCTCTTAACTGAGGAGCATTGGTTGTTAGAGGACCTGTGGTTTCTATCAGTTTCAGATGCAGAGTTGAACTTGATATGGTCCGTATGTGTAGAAAACACTGTTCTTTTCTTCTGAGCACACTCACGTTTCCTGCTGTATTAGAGAATCTAGAAAGCAAGGGCATGTTTCTTGCTCTAAAGTAAGGTGTGTTTCATGGATGAGAACTGTGCTATGTATTTCCCTTCAGAAATGGAATTTAATACCAGGCTGTGTGTCCTCCTACAAGGAAGACTTCGTTTCAGGTAAACAAATTCACTTTCCAGCTCAAGGGATCCTACATTGGTCACGAAGCTCACACGTTTCTCGCGCGTAACAGAAAAACACTGGATATTAGCAGACCTGTGGTTTGTATCAGTAATCGAAGCAGAGTTAAACTAGATATAGTCCGTATGTGTAGGAAACACCGTTCTTTTGTTCTTAGCACACTCATGTTTCCTGCTGTATTAGAGAATCCAGAAAGCAAGGCCGTGCTTCTTGCTCTAAAGCAGAGTGTGTTTCATGGATGAGAACTGTGCTGTGTGTTTCCCTTCAGAAATGGAGTTAAATCCCAGGCTCTGTGTCTTCCTACAAGCAAGACTTCTTTTCAGGTAAACCCAGTCACTTCAGCTCAAACGAAGCTACTTCTTTCACGAAGCTCACAAGTTTCTTGCTCTTAACTGAAAATCATTGGATGTTAGAGGACGTGTGGGTTCTATCAGTTTCACCTGCAGAGTTGAATTAGATATGGTCTGTATGTGTAGGAAACACAGTTCTTTTGTTCTGAGCACACTCACGTTCCCTGCTTTATTAGAGATTCTAGAAAGCAAAGGCATGCTTCTTGCTCTAAAGCAAGGTGTGTTTCATGGATGAGAACTGTGCTGTGTGTTTCCCTTCAGAAATGGAGTTAAATCCCAGGCTGTGTGTCCTCTTACAAGCAAGACTTCGTTTCATGTAAACGCAGTCACATTTCAGCTTAAACGAAGGTACATTGTTCCCGAAGTTTACACGTTTCTCGCATTTAATTAAAAAGCATTGGATGTTAGAAGATCTGTGGTTTGTATCAGTTTTCGAAGCAGAGTTGAACTAGATATGGTCTGTATGTCTAGAAAACAATGTTCTTTTGTTCTGAGCACACTCACGTTTCCTGCTGTACTGGAGACTCTAGAATGCAAGGCCGTGCTTCTTGCTCTAAAGCAGAGTGTGTTTCATGGATGAGAACTGTGCTGTGAGTTTCCCTTCAGAAATGGAGTTAAATCCCAGGCTCTGTGTCCTCTTACAAGCAAGACTTCGTTTCATGTAAACGCAGTCACATTTCAGCTCAAACGAAGGTACATTGTTCAGGAAGTTCACACGTTTCTCGCATTTAACTGAAAAGCATTGGATGTTAGAGGATCTGTGATTTGTATCAGTTTTCGAAGCAGAGATGAACTACATGTGGTCTGTATGTCTAGAAAACAACGTTCTTTTGTTCTGAGCACACTCACGTTCCCTGATGTATTAGAGACTCTAGAAAGCAAGGCCATGCTTCTTGCTCTAAAGCAGATTGTGTTTCATGGATGAGAACTGTGCTGTGAGTTTAACTTCAGAAATGGAGTTAAATCCCAGGCTCTGTGTCTTCCTACATGGAAGACTTTATTTCAGGTAAATGCAGTCCATTTTCAGCTCATATGAAACTACATCGTTCCCAAAGCTCACACGTTTCTCTCTCTTAACTGGAAAGCATTGGATGTAAGAGTACCTGTGGTTTCTATCAGTTTCAGAAGCAGAGTTGAACTAGATAAGGTCCGTGTGTGTAGGAAACACAGTTCTTTTGTTCTGAGCACACTCACGTTTCCTGCTATATTAGAAAATCTAGAAAGCAAAGGCCGTGCTTCTTGCTATAAAGCAGATTGTGTTTCATGGACGAGAACTGTGCTGTGTGTTTCCCTTCAGAAATGGAGTTAAATCCCAGTCTCTGTGTCTTCCTACAAGCAAGAATTCTTTTCAGATAAACGCAGTCCCTTTTCAGCTCAAACGATGCTACATTGTTCCCAAAGCTCACTCGTTTCTCACTCTTAACTGAACCGCATTGGATATTAGAGGACCTGTGGTTTCTATCAGTTTCAGAAGAAGAGTTGAACTAGATATGTTCCATATGTGGAGGAAACACCGTTCCTTTGTTCTGAGCACACTCACCTTTCCTGCTGTATTGGAGACTCTAGAAAGCACGGCCGGGCTTCTTGCTGTAAAGCAGAGTGTGTTTCATGGATGAGAACTGTGCTGTGTGTTTCCCTTCAGAAATGGAGTTAAATCCCAGGCTCTGTGTCTTCCTACATGCAAGACTTCATTTCAGGTAAACGCAGTCCATTTTCAGTTCATAAGAAACTACATCGTTCCCAAAGCTCCCACGTTTCTCGCTCTTAACTGGAAAGGATTGGAAGTAAGAATACCTGTGGTTTCTATCAGTTTGAGAAGCAGAGTTGAACTAGATATGGCCTGTATTTGTAGGAGACACCGTTCTTTTGTTCTGAGTACACTCATGTTTCCTGCTATATTAGAAAATATAGAAAGCAAAGGCAAGGTTCTTGCTCTTAAGCAGAGGGTGTTTCATGGATGAAAACTGTGCTGTGTGTTTCCCTTCAGAAATGGAGTTAAATCCCAGGCTGTGTGTCCTCTTACAAGCAAGACTTCGTTTCATGTAAACGCAGTCACATTTCAGCTTAAACGAAGGTACATTGTTCCCGAAGTTTACACGTTCCTCGCATTTAATTAAAAAGCATTGGATGTTAGAGGATCTGTGGTTTGTATCAGTTTTCGAAGCAGAGTTGAACTAGATATGGTCTGTATGTCTAGAAAACAATGTTCTTTTGTTCTGAGCACACTCACGTTTCCTGCTGTACTGGAGTCTCTAGAATGCTAGGCCGTGCTTCTTGCTCTAAAGCAGAGTGTGTTTCATGGATGAGAACTGTGCTGTGAGTTTCCCTTCAGAAATGGAGTTAAATCCCAGGCTCTGTGTCCTCTTACAAGCAAGACTTCGTTTCATGTAAACGCAGTCACATTTCAGCTCAAACGAAGGTACATTGTTCAGGAAGTTCACACGTTTCTCGCATTTAACTGAAAAGCATTGGATGTTAGAGGATCTGTGATTTGTATCAGTTTTCGAAGCAGAGATGAACTACATGTGGTCTGTATGTCTAGAAAACAACGTTCTTTTGTTCTGAGCACACTCACGTTCCCTGATGTATTAGAGACTCTAGAAAGCAAGGCCGTGCTTCTTGCTCTAAAGCAGATTGTGTTTCATGGATGAGAACTGTGCTGTGAGTTTAACTTCAGAAATGGAGTTAAATCCCAGGCTCTGTGTCTTCCTACATGGAAGACTTTATTTCAGGTAAATGCAGTCCATTTTCAGCTCATATGAAACTACATCGTTCCCAAAGCTCACACGTTTCTCTCTCTTAACTGGAAAGCATTGGATGTAAGAGTACCTGTGGTTTCTATCAGTTTCAGAAGCAGAGTTGAACTAGATAAGGTCCGTGTGTGTAGGAAACACAGTTCTTTTTTTCTGAGCACACTCACGTTTCCTGCTATATTAGAAAATCTAGAAAGCAAAGGCCGTGCTTCTTGCTATAAAGCAGATTGTGTTTCATGGACGAGAACTGTGCTGTGTGTTTCCCTTCAGAAATGGAGTTAAATCCCAGTCTCTGTGTCTTCCTACAAGCAAGAATTCTTTTCAGATAAACGCAGTCCCTTTTCAGCTCAAACGATGCTACATTGTTCCCAAAGCTCACTCGTTTCTCACTCTTAACTGAAGCGCATTGGATATTAGAGGACCTGTGGTTTCTATCAGTTTCAGAAGAAGAGTTGAACTAGATATGTTCCATATGTGGAGGAAACACCGTTCCTTTGTTCTGAGCACACTCACCTTTCCTGCTGTATTGGAGACTCTAGAAAGCACGGCCGGGCTTCTTGCTGTAAAGCAGAGTGTGTTTCATGGATGAGAACTGTGCTGTGTGTTTCCCTTCAGAAATGGAGTTAAATCCCAGGCTCTGTGTCTTCCTACATGCAAGACTTCATTTCAGGTAAACGCAGTCCATTTTCAGTTCATAAGAAACTACATCGTTCCCAAAGCTCCCACGTTTCTCGCTCTTAACTGGAAAGCATTGGAAGTAAGAATACCTGTGGTTTCTATCAGTTTGAGAAGCAGAGTTGAACTAGATATGGTCTGTATTTGTAGGAAACACCGTTCTTTTGTTCTGAGTACACTCATGTTTCCTGCTATATTAGAAAATCTAGAAAGCAAAGGCAAGGTTCTTGCTCTTAAGCAGAGGGTGTTTCATGGATGAAAACTGTCCTGTGTGTTTCCCTTCAGAAATGGAGTTAAATCCCAGGCACTGTGTCTTCCTACAAGCAAGACTTCCTTTCAGGTAAACCCAGTCACTTAAGCTCAAACGAAGCTACTTCTTTCACAAAGCTCACAAGTTTCTTGCTCTTAACAGAAAATCATTGGATGTTAGAGGACGTGTGGTTTCTATCAGTTTCACCTGCCGAGTTGAATTAGATATGGTCCGTATGGGTAGGAAACACAGTTCTTTTGTTCTGAGCACACTCACGTTCCCTGCTTTATTAGAGATTCTAGAAAGCAAAGGCATGCTTCTTGCTCTAAAGCAAGGTGTGTTTCATAGGTGAGAACTGTGCTGTGAGTTTCCCTTCAGAAATGGAGTTAAATCCCAGGCTGTGTGTCCTCTTACAAGCAAGACTTCGTTTCATGTAAACGCAGTCACATTTCAGCTCAAACGAAGGTACATTGTTCAGGAAGTTCACACGTTTCTCGCATTTAACTGAAAAGAATTGGATGTTAGAGGATCTGTGATTTGTATCAGTTTTCGAAGCAGAGATGAACTACATGTGGTCTGTATGTCTAGAAAACAACGTTCTTTTGTTCTGAGCACACTCACGTTCCCTGATGTATTAGAGACTCTAGAAAGCAAGGCCGTGCTTCTTGCTCTAAAGCAGATTGTGTTTCATGGATGAGAACTGTGCTGTGAGTTTAACTTCAGAAATGGAGTTAAATCCCAGTCTCTGTGTCTTCCTACATGGAAGACTTTATTTCAGGTAAATGCAGTCCATTTTCAGCTCATATGAAACTACATCGTTCCCAAAGCTCACACGTTTCTCTCTCTTAACTGGAAAGCATTGGATGTAAGAGTACCTGTGGTTTCTATCAGTTTCAGAAGCAGAGTTGAACTAGAAAAGGTCCGTGTGTGTAGGAACCACAGTTCTTTTGTTCTGAGGACACTCACGTTTCCTGGTATATTAGAAAATCTAGAAAGCAAAGGCCGTGCTTCTTGCTATAAAGCAGATTGTGTTTCATGGACGAGAACTGTGCTGTGTGTTTCCCTTCAGAAATGGAGTTAAATCCCAGTCTCTGTGTCTTCCTACAAGCAAGAATTCTTTTCAGATAAACGCAGTCCCTTTTCAGCTCAAACGATGCTACATTGTTCCCAAAGCTCACTCGTTTCTCACTCTTAACTGAACCGCATTGGATATTAGAGGACCTGTGGTTTCTATCAGTTTCAGAAGAAGAGTTGAACTAGATATGTTCCATATGTGGAGGAAACACCGTTCTTTTGTTCTGAGTACACTCATGTTTCCTGCTATATTAGGAAATCTAGAAAGCAAAGGCAAGGTTCTTGCTCTTAAGCAGAGGGTGTTTCATGGATGAAAACTGTCCTGTGTGTTTCCCTTCAGAAATGGAGTTAAATCCCAGGCTCTGTGTCTTCCTACAAGCAAGACTTCCTTTCAGGTAAACCCAGTCACTTAAGCTCAAACGAAGCTATTTCTTTCACAAAGCTCACAAGTTTCTTGCTCTTAACAGAAAATCATTGGATGTTAGAGGACGTGTGGTTTCTATCAGTTTCACCTGCCGAGTTGAATTAGATATGGTCCGTATGGGTAGGAAACACAGTTCTTTTGTTCTGAGCACACTCACGTTCCCTGCTTTAGTAGAAATTCTACAAAGCAAAGGCATGCTTCTTGCTCTAAAGCAAGGTGTGTTTCATGGATGAGAACTGTGCTGTGTGTTTCCCTTCAGAAATGGAGTTAAATCCCAGGCTCTGTGTCCTCTTACAAGCAAGACTTCGTTTCATGTAAACGCAGTCACATTTCAGCTCAAACGAAGGTACATTGTTCAGGAAGTTCACACGTTTCTCGCATTTAACTGAAAAGCATTGGATGTTAGAGGATCTGTGATTTGTATCAGTTTTCGAAGCAGAGATGAACTACATGTGGTCTGTATGTCTAGAAAACAACGTTCTTTTGTTCTGAGCACACTCACGTTCCCTGATGCATTAGAGACTCTAGAAAGCAAGGCCGTGCTTCTTGCTCTAAAGCAGATTGTGTTTCATGGATGAGAACTGTGCTGTGAGTTTAACTTCAGAAATGGAGTTAAATCCCAGGCTCTGTGTCTTCCTACATGGAAGACTTTATTTCAGGTAAATGCAGTCCATTTTCAGCTCATATGAAACTACATCGTTCCCAAAGCTCACACGTTTCTCTCTCTTAACTGGAAAGCATTGGATGTAAGAGTGCCTGTGGTTTCTATCAGTTTCAGAAGCAGAGTTGAACTAGATAAGGTCCGTGTGTGTAGGAAACACAGTTCTTTTGTTCTGAGCACACTCACGTTTCCTGCTATATTAGAAAATCTAGAAAGCAAAGGCCGTGCTTCTTGCTATAAAGCAGATTGTGTTTCATGGACGAGAACTGTGCTGTGTGTTTCCCTTCAGAAATGGAGTTAAATCCCAGTCTCTGTGTCTTCCTACAAGCAAGAATTCTTTTCAGATAAACGCAGTCCCTTTTCAGCTCAAACGATGCTACATTGTTCCCAAAGCTCACTCGTTTCTCACTCTTAACTGAACCGCATTGGATATTAGAGGACCTGTGGTTTCTATCAGTTTCAGAAGAAGAGTTGAACTAGATATGTTCCATATGTGGAGGAAACACCGTTCCTTTGTTCTGAGCACACTCACCTTTCCTGCTGTATTGGAGACTCTAGAAAGCACGGCCGGGCTTCTTGCTGTAAAGCAGAGTGTGTTTCATGGATGAGAACTGTGCTGTGTGTTTCCCTTCAGAAATGGAGTTAAATCCCAGGCTCTGTGTCTTCCTACATGCAAGACTTCATTTCAGGTAAACGCAGTCCATTTTCAGTTCATAAGAAACTACATCGTTCCCAAAGCTCCCACGTTTCTCGCTCTTAACTGGAAAGCATTGGAAGTAAGAATACCTGTGGTTTCTATCAGTTTGAGAAGCAGAGTTGACCTAGATATGGTCTGTATTTGTAGGAAACACCGTTCTTTTGTTCTGAGTACACTCATGTTTCCTGCTATATTAGAAAATCTAGAAAGCAAAGGCAAGGTTCTTGCTCTTAAGCAGAGGGTGTTTCATGGATGAAAACTATCCTGTGTGTTTCCCTTCAGAAATGGAGTTAAATCCCAGGCTCTGTGTCTTCCTACAAGCAAGACTTCCTTTCAGGTAAACCCAGTCACTTAAGCTCAAACGAAGCTATTTCTTTCACAAAGCTCACAAGTTTCTTGCTCTTAACAGAAAATCATTGGATGTTAGAGGACGTGTGGTTTCTATCAGTTTCACCTGCCGAGTTGAATTAGATATGGTCCGTATGGGTAGGAAACACAGTTCTTTTGTTCTGAGCACACTCACGTTCCCTGCTTTATTAGAGATTCTAGAAAGCAAAGGCATGCTTCTTGCTCTAAAGCAAGGTGTGTTTCATGGATGAGAACTGTGCTGTGTGTTTCCCTTCAGAAATGGAGTTAAATCCCAGGCTGTGTGTCCTCTTCCAATCAAGACTTCGTTTCATGTAAACGCAGTCACATTTCAGCTTAAACGAAGGTACATTGTTCCCGAAGTTTACACGTTTCTCGCATTTAATTAAAAAGCATTGGATGTTAGAGGATCTGTGGTTTGTATCAGTTTTCGAAGCAGAGTTGAACTAGATATGGTCTGTAGGTCTAGAAAACAATGTTCTTTTGTTCTGAGCACACTCACGTTTCCTGCTGTACTGGAGACTCTAGAATGCTAGGCCGTGCTTCTTGCTCTAAAGCAGAGTGTGTTTCATGGATGAGAACTGACCTGTGAGTTTCCCTTCAGAAATGGAGTTAAATCCCAGGCTCTGTGTCCTCTTACAAGCAAGACTTCGTTTCATGTAAACGCAGTCACATTTCAGCTCAAACGAAGGTACATTGTTCAGGAAGTTCACACGTTTCTCGCATTTAACTGAAAAGCATTGGATGTTAGAGGATCTGTGATTTGTATCAGTTTTCGAAGCAGAGATGAACTACATGTGGTCTGTATGTCTAGAAAACAACGTTCTTTTGTTCTGAGCACACTCATGTTCCCTGATGTATTAGAGACTCTAGAAAGCAAGGCCGTGCTTCTTGCTCTAAAGCAGATTGTGTTTCATGGATGAGAACTGTGCTGTGAGTTTAACTTCAGAAATGGAGTTAAATCCCAGGCTCTGTGTCTTCCTACATGGAAGACTTTATTTCAGGTAAATGCAGTCCATTTTCAGCTCATATGAAACTACATCGTTCCCAAAGCTCACACGTTTCTCTCTCTTAACTGGAAAGCATTGGATGTAAGAGTGCCTGTGGTTTCTATCAGTTTCAGAAGCAGAGTTGAACTAGATAAGGTCCGTGTGTGTAGGAAACACAGTTCTTTTGTTCTGAGCACACTCACGTTTCCTGCTATATTAGAAAATCTAGAAAGCAAAGGCCGTGCTTCTTGCTATAAAGCAGATTGTGTTTCATGGACGAGAACTGTGCTGTGTGTTTCCCTTCAGAAATGGAGTTAAATCCCAGTCTCTGTGTCTTCCTACAAGCAAGAATTCTTTTCAGATAAACGCAGTCCCTTTTCAGCTCAAACGATGCTACATTGTTCCCAAAGCTCACTCGTTTCTCACTCTTAACTGAAGCGCATTGGATATTAGAGGACCTGTGGTTTCTATCAGTTTCAGAAGAAGAGTTGAACTAGATATGTTCCATATGTGGAGGAAACACCGTTCCTTTGTTCTGAGCACACTCACCTTTCCTGCTGTATTGGAGACTCTAGAAAGCACGGCCGGGCTTCTTGCTGTAAAGCAGAGTGTGTTTCATGGATGAGAACTGTGCTGTGTGTTTCCCTTCAGAAATGGAGTTAAATCCCAGGCTCTGTGTCTTCCTACATGCAAGACTTCATTTCAGGTAAACGCAGTCCATTTTCAGTTCATAAGAAACTACATCGTTCCCAAAGCTCCCACGTTTGTCGCTCTTAACTGGAAAGCATTGGAAGTAAGAATACCTGTGGTTTCTATCAGTTTGAGAAGCAGAGTTGACCTAGATATGGTCTGTATTTGTAGGAAACACCGTTCTTTTGTTCTGAGTACACTCATGTTTCCTGCTATATTAGAAAATCTAGAAAGCAAAGGCAAGGTTCTTGCTCTTAAGCAGAGGGTGTTTCATGGATGAAAACTGTCCTGTGTGTTTCCCTTCAGAAATGGAGTTAAATCCCAGGCTCTGTGTCTTCCTACAAGCAAGACTTCCTTTCAGGTAAACCCAGTCACTTAAGCTCAAACGAAGCTATTTCTTTCACAAAGCTCACAAGTTTCTTGCTCTTAACAGAAAATCATTGGATGTTAGAGGACGTGTGGTTTCTATCAGTTTCACCTGCCGAGTTGAATTAGATATGGTCCGTATGGGTAGGAAACACAGTTCTTTTGTTCTGAGCACACTCACGTTCCCTGCTTTATTAGAGATTCTAGAAAGCAAAGGCATGCTTCTTGCTCTAAAGCAAGGTGTGTTTCATGGATGAGAACTGTGCTGTGTGTTTCCCTTCAGAAATGGAGTTAAATCCCAGGCTGTGTGTCCTCTTACAATCAAGACTTCGTTTCATGTAAACGCAGTCACATTTCAGCTTAAACGAAGGTACATTGTTCCCGAAGTTTACACGTTTCTCGCATTTAATTAAAAAGCATTGGATGTTAGAGGATCTGTGGTTTGTATCAGTTTTCGAAGCAGAGTTGAACTAGATATGGTCTGTATGTCTAGAAGACAATGTTCTTTTGTTCTGAGCACACTCACGTTTCCTGCTGTACTGGAGTCTCTAGAATGCTAGGCCGTGCTTCTTGCTCTAAAGCAGAGTGTGTTTCATGGATGAGAACTGTGCTGTGAGTTTCCCTTCAGAAATGGAGTTAAATCCCAGGCTCTGTGTCCTCTTACAAGCAAGACTTCGTTTCATGTAAACGCAGTCACATTTCAGCTCAAACGAAGGTACATTGTTCAGGAAGTTCACACGTTTCTCGCATTTAACTGAAAAGCATTGGATGTTAGAGGATCTGTGATTTGTATCAGTTTTCGAAGCAGAGATGAACTACATGTGGTCTGTATGTCTAGAAAACAACGTTCTTTTGTTCTGAGCACACTCACGTTCCCTGATGTATTAGAGACTCTAGAAAGCAAGGCCGTGCTTCTTGCTCTAAAGCAGATTGTGTTTCATGGATGAGAACTGTGCTGTGAGTTTAACTTCAGAAATGGAGTTAAATCCCAGGCTCTGTGTCTTCCTACATGGAAGACTTTATTTCACGTAAATGCAGTCCATTTTCAGCTCATATGAAACTACATCGTTCCCAAAGCTCACACGTTTCTCTCTCTTAACTGGAAAGCATTGGATGTAAGAGTACCTGTGGTTTCTATCAGTTTCAGAAGCAGAGTTGAACTAGATAAGGTCCGTGTGTGTAGGAAACACAGTTCTTTTGTTCTGAGCACACTCACGTTTCCTGCTATATTAGAAAATCTAGAAAGCAAAGGCCGTGCTTCTTGCTATAAAGCAGATTGTGTTTCATGGACGAGAACTGTGCTGTGTGTTTCCCTTCAGAAATGGAGTTAAATCCCAGTCTCTGTGTCTTCCTACAAGCAAGAATTCTTTTCAGATAAACGCAGTCCCTTTTCAGCTCAAACGATGCTACATTGTTCCCAAAGCTCACTCGTTTCTCACTCTTAACTGAAGCGCATTGGATATTAGAGGACCTGTGGTTTCTATCAGTTTCAGAAGAAGAGTTGAACTAGATATGTTCCATATGTGGAGGAAACACCGTTCCTTTGTTCTGAGCACACTCACCTTTCCTGCTGTATTGGAGACTCTAGAAAGCACGGCCGGGCTTCTTGCTGTAAAGCAGAGTGTGTTTCATGGATGAGAACTGTGCTGTGTGTTTCCCTTCAGAAATGGAGTTAAATCCCAGGCTCTGTGTCTTCCTACATGCAAGACTTCATTTCAGGTAAACGCAGTCCATTTTCAGTTCATAAGAAACTACATCGTTCCCAAAGCTCCCACGTTTGTCGCTCTTAACTGGAAAGCATTGGAAGTAAGAATACCTGTGGTTTCTATCAGTTTGAGAAGCAGAGTTGACCTAGATATGGTCTGTATTTGTAGGAAACACCATTCTTTTGTTCTGAGTACACTCATGTTTCCTGCTATATTAGAAAATCTAGAAAGCAAAGGCAAGGTTCTTGCTCTTAAGCAGAGGGTGTTTCATGGATGAAAACTGTCCTGTGTGTTTCCCTTCAGAAATGGAGTTAAATCCCAGGCTCTGTGTCTTCCTACAAGCAAGACTTCCTTTCAGGTAAACCCAGTCACTTAAGCTCAAACGAAGCTATTTCTTTCACAAAGCTCACAAGTTTCTTGCTCTTAACAGAAAATCATTGGATGTTAGAGGACGTGTGGTTTCTATCAGTTTCACCTGCCTAGTTGAATTAGATATGGTCCGTATGGGTAGGAAACACAGTTCTTTTGTTCTGAGCACACTCACGTTCCCTGCTTTATTAGAGATTCTAGAAAGCAAAGGCATGCTTCTTGCTCAAAAGCAAGGTGTGTTTCATGGATGAGAACTGTGCTGTGTGTTTCCCTTCAGAAATGGAGTTAAATCCCAGGCTGTGTGTCCTCTTCCAATCAAGACTTCGTTTCATGTAAACGCAGTCACATTTCAGCTTAAACGAAGGTACATTGTTCCCGAAGTTTACACGTTTCTCGCATTTAATTAAAAAGCATTGGATGTTAGAGGATCTGTGGTTTGTATCAGTTTTCGAAGCAGAGTTGAACTAGATATGATCTGTATGTCTAGAAAACAATGTTCTTTTGTTCTGAGCACACTCACGTTTCCTGCTGTACTGGAGTCTCTAGAATGCTAGGCCGTGCTTCTTGCTCTAAAGCAGAGTGTGTTTCATGGATGAGAACTGTGCTGTGAGTTTCCCTTCAGAAATGGAGTTAAATCCCAGGCTCTGTGTCCTCTTACAAGCAAGACTTCGTTTCATGTAAACGCAGTCACATTTCAGCTCAAACGAAGGTACATTGTTCAGGAAGTTCACACGTTTCTCGCATTTAACTGAAAAGCATTGGATGTTAGAGGATCTGTGATTTGTATCAGTTTTCGAAGCAGAGATGAACTACATGTGGTCTGTATGTCTAGAAAACAACGTTCTTTTGTTCTGAGCACACTCACGTTCCCTGATGTATTAGAGACTCTAGAAAGCAAGGCCGTGCTTCTTGCTCTAAAGCAGATTGTGTTTCATGGATGAGAACTGTGCTGTGAGTTTAACTTCAGAAATGGAGTTAAATCCCAGGCTCTGTGTCTTCCTACATGGAAGACTTATTTCAGGTAAATGCAGTCCATTTTCAGCTCATATGAAACTACATCGTTCCCAAAGCTCACACGTTTCTCTCTCTTAACTGGAAAGCATTGGATGTAAGAGTGCCTGTGGTTTCTATCAGTTTCAGAAGCAGAGTTGAACTAGATAAGGTCCGTGTGTGTAGGAAACACAGTTCTTTTGTTCTGAGCACACTCACGTTTCCTGCTATATTAGAAAATCTAGAAAGCAAAGGCCGTGCTTCTTGCTATAAAGCAGATTGTGTTTCATGGACGAGAACTGTGCTGTGTGTTTCCCTTCAGAAATGGAGTTAAATCCCAGTCTCTGTGTCTTCCTACAAGCAAGAATTCTTTTCAGATAAACGCAGTCCCTTTTCAGCTCAAACGATGCTACATTGTTCCCAAAGCTCACTCGTTTCTCACTCTTAACTGAACCGCATTGGATATTAGAGGACCTGTGGTTTCTATCAGTTTCAGAAGAAGAGTTGAACTAGATATGTTCCATATGTGGAGGAAACACCGTTCCTTTGTTCTGAGCACACTCACCTTTCCTGCTGTATTGGAGACTCTAGAAAGCACGGCCGGGCTTCTTGCTGTAAAGCAGAGTGTGTTTCATGGATGAGAACTGTGCTGTGAGTTTAACTTCACAAATGGAGTTAAATCCCAGGCTCTGTGTCTTCCTACATGCAAGACTTCATTTCAGGTAAACGCAGTCCATTTTCAGTTCATAAGAAACTACATCGTTCCCAAAGCTCCCACGTTTCTCGCTCTTAACTGGAAAGCATTGGAAGTAAGAATACCTGTGGTTTCTATCAGTTTGAGAAGCAGAGTTGACCTAGATATGGTCTGTATTTGTAGGAAACACCGTTCTTTTGTTCTGAGTACACTCATGTTTCCTGCTATATTAGAAAATCTAGAAAGCAAAGGCAAGGTTCTTGCTCTTAAGCAGAGGGTGTTTCATGGATGAAAACTGTCCTGTGTGTTTCCCTTCAGAAATGGAGTTAAATCCCAGGCTCTGTGTCTTCCTACAAGCAAGACTTCCTTTCAGGTAAACCCAGTCACTTAAGCTCAAACGAAGCTATTTCTTTCACAAAGCTCACAAGTTTCTTGCTCTTAACAGAAAATCATTGGATGTTAGAGGACGTGTGGTTTCTATCAGTTTCACCTGCCGAGTTGAATTAGATATGGTCCGTATGGGTAGGAAACACAGTTCTTTTGTTCTGAGCACACTCACGTTCCCTGCTTTATTAGAGATTCTAGAAAGCAAAGGCATGCTTCTTGCTCTAAAGCAAGGTGTGTTTCATGGATGAGAACTGTGCTGTGTGTTTCCCTTCAGAAATGGAGTTAAATCCCAGGCTGTGTGTCCTCTTCCAATCAAGACTTCGTTTCATGTAAACGCAGTCACATTTCAGCTTAAACGAAGGTACATTGTTCCCGAAGTTTACACGTTTCTCGCATTTAATTAAAAAGCATTGGATGTTAGAGGATCTGTGGTTTGTATCAGTTTTCGAAGCAGAGTTGAACTAGATATGATCTGTATGTCTAGAAAACAATGTTCTTTTGTTCTGAGCACACTCACGTTTCCTGCTGTACTGGAGACTCTAGAATGCTAGGCCGTGCTTCTTGCTCTAAAGCAGAGTGTGTTTCATGGATGAGAACTGTGCTGTGAGTTTCCCTTCAGAAATGGAGTTAAATCCCAGGCTCTGTGTCCTCTTACAAGCAAGACTTCGTTTCATGTAAACGCAGTCACATTTCAGCTCAAACGAAGGTACATTGTTCAGGAAGTTCACACGTTTCTCGCATTTAACTGAAAAGCATTGGATGTTAGAGGATCTGTGATTTGTATCAGTTTTCGAAGCAGAGATGAACTACATGTGGTCTGTATGTCTAGAAAACAACGTTCTTTTGTTCTGAGCACACTCACGTTCCCTGATGTATTAGAGACTCTAGAAAGCAAGGCCGTGCTTCTTGCTCTAAAGCAGATTGTGTTTCATGGATGAGAACTGTGCTGTGAGTTTAACTTCAGAAATGGAGTTAAATCCCAGGCTCTGTGTCTTCCTACATGGAAGACTTTATTTCAGGTAAATGCAGTCCATTTTCAGCTCATATGAAACTACATCGTTCCCAAAGCTCACACGTTTCTCTCTCTTAACTGGAAAGCATTGGATGTAAGAGTGCCTGTGGTTTCTATCAGTTTCAGAAGCAGAGTTGAACTAGATAAGGTCCGTGTGTGTAGGAAACACAGTTCTTTTGTTCTGAGCACACTCACGTTTCCTGCTATATTAGAAAATCTAGAAAGCAAAGGCCGTGCTTCTTGCTATAAAGCAGATTGTGTTTCATGGACGAGAACTGTGCTGTGTGTTTCCCTTCAGAAATGGAGTTAAATCCCAGTCTCTGTGTCTTCCTACAAGCAAGAATTCTTTTCAGATAAACGCAGTCCCTTTTCAGCTCAAACGATGCTACATTGTTCCCAAAGCTCACTCGTTTCTCACTCTTAACTGAACCGCATTGGATATTAGAGGACCTGTGGTTTCTATCAGTTTCAGAAGAAGAGTTGAACTAGATATGTTCCATATGTGGAGGAAACACCGTTCCTTTGTTCTGAGCACACTCACCTTTCCTGCTGTATTGGAGACTCTAGAAAGCACGGCCGGGCTTCTTGCTGTAAAGCAGAGTGTGTTTCATGGATGAGAACTGTGCTGTGAGTTTAACTTCACAAATGGAGTTAAATCCCAGGCTCTGTGTCTTCCTACATGCAAGACTTCATTTCAGGTAAACGCAGTCCATTTTCAGTTCATAAGAAACTACATCGTTCCCAAAGCTCCCACGTTTCTCGCTCTTAACTGGAAAGCATTGGAAGTAAGAATACCTGTGGTTTCTATCAGTTTGAGAAGCAGAGTTGACCTAGATATGGTCTGTATTTGTAGGAAACACCGTTCTTTTGTTCTGAGTACACTCATGTTTCCTGCTATATTAGAAAATCTAGAAAGCAAAGGCAAGGTTCTTGCTCTTAAGCAGAGGGTGTTTCATGGATGAAAACTGTCCTGTGTGTTTCCCTTCAGAAATGGAGTTAAATCCCAGGCTCTGTGTCTTCCTACAAGCAAGACTTCCTTTCAGGTAAACCCAGTCACTTAAGCTCAAACGAAGCTATTTCTTTCACAAAGCTCACAAGTTTCTTGCTCTTAACAGAAAATCATTGGATGTTAGAGGACGTGTGGTTTCTATCAGTTTCACCTGCCGAGTTGAATTAGATATGGTCCGTATGGGTAGGAAACACAGTTCTTTTGTTCTGAGCACACTCACGTTCCCTGCTTTATTAGAGATTCTAGAAAGCAAAGGCATGCTTCTTGCTCTAAAGCAAGGTGTGTTTCATGGATGAGAACTGTGCTGTGTGTTTCCCTTCAGAAATGGAGTTAAATCCCAGGCTGTGTGTCCTCTTCCAATCAAGACTTCGTTTCATATAAACGCAGTCACATTTCAGCTTAAACGAAGGTACATTGTTCCCGAAGTTTACACGTTTCTCGCATTTAATTAAAAAGCATTGGATGTTAGAGGATCTGTGGTTTGTATCAGTTTTCGAAGCAGAGTTGAACTAGATATGGTCTGTATGTCTAGAAAACAATGTTCTTTTGTTCTGAGCACACTCACGTTTCCTGCTGTACTGGAGACTCTAGAATGCTAGGCCGTGCTTCTTGCTCTAAAGCAGAGTGTGTTTCATGGATGAGAACTGTGCTGTGAGTTTCCCTTCAGAAATGGAGTTAAATCCCAGGCTCTGTGTCCTCTTACAAGCAAGACTTCGTTTCATGTAAACGCAGTCACATTTCAGCTCAAACGAAGGTACATTGTTCAGGAAGTTCACACGTTTCTCGCATTTAACTGAAAAGCATTGGATGTTAGAGGATCTGTGATTTGTATCAGTTTTTGAAGCAGAGATGAACTACATGTGGTCTGTATGTCTAGAAAACAACGTTCTTTTGTTCTGAGCACACTCACGTTCCCTGATGTATTAGAGACTCTAGAAAGCAAGGCCGTGCTTCTTGCTCTAAAGCAGATTGTGTTTCATGGATGAGAACTGTGCTGTGAGTTTAACTTCAGAAATGGAGTTAAATCCCAGGCTCTGTGTCTTCCTACATGGAAGACTTTATTTCAGGTAAATGCAGTCCATTTTCAGCTCATATGAAACTACATCGTTCCCAAAGCTCACACGTTTCTCTCTCTTAACTGGAAAGCATTGGATGTAAGAGTGCCTGTGGTTTCTATCAGTTTCAGAAGCAGAGTTGAACTAGATAAGGTCAGTGTGTGTAGGAAACACAGTTCTTTTGTTCTGAGCACACTCACGTTTCCTGCTATATTAGAAAATCTAGAAAGCAAAGGCCGTGCTTCTTGCTATAAAGCAGATTGTGTTTCATGGACGAGAACTGTGCTGTGTGTTTCCCTTCAGAAATGGAGTTAAATCCCAGTCTCTGTGTCTTCCTACAAGCAAGAATTCTTTTCAGATAAACGCAGTCCCTTTTCAGCTCAAACGATGCTACATTGTTCCCAAAGCTCACTCGTTTCTCACTCTTAACTGAACCGCATTGGATATTAGAGGACCTGTGGTTTCTATCAGTTTCAGAAGAAGAGTTGAACTAGATATGTTCCATATGTGGAGGAAACACCGTTCCTTTGTTCTGAGCACACTCACCTTTCCTGCTGTATTGGAGACTCTAGAAAGCACGGCCGGGCTTCTTGCTGTAAAGCAGAGTGTGTTTCATGGATGAGAACTGTGCTGTGTGTTTCCCTTCAGAAATGGAGTTAAATCCCAGGCTCTGTGTCTTCCTACATGCAAGACTTCATTTCAGGTAAACGCAGTCCATTTTCAGTTCATAAGAAACTACATCGTTCCCAAAGCTCCCACGTTTCTCGCTCTTAACTGGAAAGCATTGGAAGTAAGAATACCTGTGGTTTCTATCAGTTTGAGAAGCAGAGTTGACCTAGATATGGTCTGTATTTGTAGGAAACACCGTTCTTTTGTTCTGAGTACACTCATGTTTCCTGCTATATTAGAAAATCTAGAAAGCAAAGGCAAGGTTCTTGCTCTTAAGCAGAGGGTGTTTCATGGATGAAAACTGTCCTGTGTGTTTCCCTTCAGAAATGGAGTTAAATCCCAGGCTCTGTGTCTTCCTACAAGCAAGATTTCCTTTCAGGTAAACCCAGTCACTTAAGCTCAAACGAAGCTACTTCTTTCACAAAGCTCACAAGTTTCTTGCTCTTAACAGAAAATCATTGGATGTTAGAGGACGTGTGGTTTCTATCAGTTTCACCTGCCGAGTTGAATTAGATATGGTCCGTATGGGTAGGAAACACAGTTCTTTTGTTCTGAGCACACTCATATTCCCTGCTTTAGTAGAGATTCTAGAAAGCAAAGGCATGCTTCTTGCTCTAAAGCAAGGTGTGTTTCATAGGTGAGAACTGTGCTGTGTGTTTCCCTTCAGAAATGGGGTTAAATACCAGGCTCTGTGTCCTCTTACAAGCAAGACTTCGTTTCATGTAAACGCAGTCATATTTCAGCTTAAAAGAATGTACATTGTTCCCGAAGTTTACACGTTTCTCGCATTTAACTAGAAAGCATTGGATGTTAGAGGATCTGTGGTTTGTATCAGTTTTCGAAGCAGAGTTGAACTATATATGGTCTGTATGTCTAGAAAACAATGTTCTTTTGTTCTGAGCACACTCACGTTTCCTGCTGTATTGGAGATTCTAGAATGCAAGGCCGTGCTTCTTGCTCTAAAGCAGAGTGTGTTTCATGGATGAGAACTGTGCTGTGTGTTTCCCTTCAGAAATGGAGTTAAATCCCAGGCTCTGTGTCTTCCTACAAGCCAGAATTCGTTTCAGGTAAACGCAATCACTTTTCAGCTCAAATGAAGCTAATTCGTTCACAAAGCTCACACGTTTCTTGCTCTTAACTGAGGAGCATTGGTTGTTAGAGGACCTGTGGTTTCTATCAGTTTCAGATGCAGAGTTGAACTTGATATGGTCCGTATGTGTAGAACACACTGTTCTTTTCTTCTGAGCACACTCACGTTTTCTGCTGTATTAGAGACTCTAGAAAGCAAGGGCATGTTTCTTGCTCTAAAGCAAGGTGTGTTTCATGGATGAGAACTGTGCTATGTATTTCCCTTCAGAAATGGAATTTAATACCAGGCTGTGTGTCCTCCTACAAGGAAGACTTCGTTTCAGGTAAACAAATTCACTTTCCAGCTCAAGGGATCCTACATTGGTCACGAAGCTCACACCTTTCTTGCGCGTAACAGAAAAACACTGGATATTAGCAGACCTGTGGTTTGTATCAGTAATCGAAGCAGAGTTAAACTAGATATAGTCCGTATGTGTAGGAAACACCATTCTTTTGTTCTTAGCACACTCATGTTTCCTGCTGTATTAGAGAATCCAGAAAGCAAGGCCGTGCTTCTTGCTCTAAAGCAGAGTGTGTTTCATGGATGAGAACTGTGCTGTGTGTTTCCCTTCAGAAATGGAGTTAAATCCCAGGCTCTGTGTCTTCCTACAAGCAAGACTTCTTTTCAGGTAAACCCAGTCACTTCAGCTCAAATGAAGCTACTTCTTTCACGAAGCTCACAAGTTTCTTGCTCTTAACTGAAAATCATTGGATGTTAGAGGACGTGTGGGTTCTATCAGTTTCACCTGAAGAGTTGAATTAGATATGGTCTGTATGTGTAGGAAACACAGTTCTTTTGTTCTGAGCACACTCACGTTCCCTGATTTATTAGAGATTCTAGAAAGCAAAGGCATGCTTCTTGCTCTAAAGCAAGGTGTGTTTCATGGATGAGAACTGTGCTGTGTGTTTCCCTTCAGAAATGGAGTTAAATCCCAGGCTGTGTGTCCTCTTACAAGCAAGACTTCGTTTCATGTAAACGCAGTCACATTTCAGTTTAAACGAAGGTACATTGTTCCCGAAGTTTACACGTTTCTCGCATTTAATTAAAAAGCATTGGATGTTAGAGGATCTGTGGTTTGTATCAGTTTTCGAAGCAGAGTTGAACTAGATATGGTCTGTATGTCTAGAAAACAATGTTCTTTTGTTCTGAGCACACTCACGTTTCCTGCTGTACTGGAGACTCTAGAATGCAAGGCCGTGCTTCTTGCTCTAAAGCAGAGTGTGTTTCATGGATGAGAACTGTGCTGTGAGTTTCCCTTCAGAAATGGAGTTAAATCCCAGGCTCTGTGTCCTCTTACAAGCAAGACTTCGTTTCATGTAAACGCAGTCACATTTCAGCTCAAACGAAGGTACATTGTTCAGGAAGTTCACACGTTTCTCGCATTTAACTGAAAAGCATTGGATGTTAGAGGATCTGTGATTTGTATCAGTTTTTGAAGCAGAGATGAACTACATGTGGTCTGTATGTCTAGAAAACAACGTTCTTTTGTTCTGAGCACACTCACGTTCCCTGATGTATTAGAGACTCTAGAAAGCAAGGCCGTGCTTCTTGCTCTAAAGCAGATTGTGTTTCATGGATGAGAACTGTGCTGTGAGTTTAACTTCAGAAATGGAGTTAAATCCCAGGCTCTGTGTCTTCCTACATGGAAGACTTTATTTCAGGTAAATGCAGTCCATTTTCAGCTCATATGAAACTACATCGTTCCCAAAGCTCACACGTTTCTCTCTCTTAACTGGAAAGCATTGGATGTAAGAGTACCTGTGGTTTCTATCAGTTTCAGAAGCAGAGTTGAACTAGATAAGGTCCGTGTGTGTAGGAAACACAGTTCTTTTGTTCTGAGCACACTCACGTTTCCTGCTATATTAGAAAATCTAGAAAGCAAAGGCCGTGCTTCTTGCTATAAAGCAGATTGTGTTTCATGGACGAGAACTGTGCTGTGTGTTTCCCTTCAGAAATGGAGTTAAATCCCAGTCTCTGTGTCTTCCTACAAGCAAGAATTCTTTTCAGATAAATGCAGTCCCTTTTCAGCTCAAACGATGCTACAGTGTTCCCAAAGCTCACTCGTTTCTCACTCTTAACTGAACCGCATTGGATATTAGAGGACCTGTGGTTTCTATCAGTTTCAGAAGAAGAGTTGAACTAGATATGTTCCATATGTGGAGGAAACACCGTTACTTTGTTCTGAGCACACTCACCTTTCCTGCTGTATTGGAGATTCTAGAAAGCACGGCCGGGCTTCTTGCTGTAAAGCAGAGTGTGTTTCATGGATGAGAACTGTGCTGTGTGTTTCCCTTCAGAAATGGAGTTAAATCCCAGGCTCTGTGTCTTCCTACATGCAAGACTTCATTTCAGGTAAACGCAGTCCATTTTCAGTTCATAAGAAACTACATCGTTCCCAAAGCTCCCACGTTTCTCGCTCTTAACTGGAAAGCATTGGAAGTAAGAATACCTGTGGTTTCTATCAGTTTGAGAAGCAGAGTTGACCTAGATATGGTCTGTATTTGTAGGAAACACCGTTCTTTTGTTCTGAGTACACTCATGTTTCCTGCTATATTAGAAAATCTAGAAAGCAAAGGCAAGGTTCTTGCTCTTAAGCAGAGGGTGTTTCATGGATGAAAACTGTCCTGTGTGTTTCCCTTCAGAAATGGAGTTAAATCCCAGGCTCTGTGTCTTCCTACAAGCAAGACTTCCTTTCAGGTAAACCCAGTCACTTAAGCTCAAACGAAGCTATTTCTTTCACAAAGCTCACAAGTTTCTTGCTCTTAACAGAAAATCATTGGATGTTAGAGGACGTGTGCTTTCTATCAGTTTCACCTGCCGAGTTGAATTAGATATGGTCCGTATGGGTAGGAAACACAGTTCTTTTGTTCTGAGCACACTCACGTTCCCTGCTTTATTAGAGATTCTAGAAAGCAAAGGCATGCTTCTTGCTCTAAAGCAAGGTGTGTTTCATGGATGAGAACTGTGCTGTGTGTTTCCCTTCAGAAATGGAGTTAAATCCCAGGCTGTGTGTCCTCTTACAAGCAAGACTTCGTTTCATGTAAACGCAGTCACATTTCAGCTTAAACGAAGGTACATTGTTCCCGAAGTTTACACGTTTCTCGCATTTAATTAAAAAGCATTGGATGTTAGAGGATCTGTGGTTTGTATCAGTTTTCGAAGCAGAGTTGAACTAGATATGGTCTGTAGGTCTAGAAAACAATGTTCTTTTGTTCTGAGCACACTCACGTTTCCTGCTGTACTGGAGACTCTAGAATGCTAGGCCGTGCTTCTTGCTCTAAAGCAGAGTGTGTTTCATGGATGAGAACTGACCTGTGAGTTTCCCTTCAGAAATGGAGTTAAATCCCAGGCTCTGTGTCCTCTTACAAGCAAGACTTCGTTTCATGTAAACGCAGTCACATTTCAGCTCAAACGAAGGTACATTGTTCAGGAAGTTCACACGTTTCTCGCATTTAACTGAAAAGCATTGGATGTTAGAGGATCTGTGATTTGTATCAGTTTTCGAAGCAGAGATGAACTACATGTGGTCTGTATGTCTAGAAAACAACGTTCTTTTGTTCTGAGCACACTCACGTTCCCTGATGTATTAGAGACTCTAGAAAGCAAGGCCGTGCTTCTTGCTCTAAAGCAGATTGTGTTTCATGGATGAGAACTGTGCTGTGAGTTTAACTTCAGAAATGGAGTAAAATCCCAGGCTCTGTGTCTTCCTACATGGAAGACATTATTTCAGGTAAATGCAGTCCATTTTCAGCTCATATGAAACTACATCGTTCCCAAAGCTCACACGTTTCTCTCTCTTAACTGGAAAGCATTGGATGTAAGAGTGCCTGTGGTTTCTATCAGTTTCAGAAGCAGAGTTGAACTAGATAAGGTCCGTGTGTGTAGGAAACACAGTTCTTTTGTTCTGAGCACACTCACGTTTCCTGCTATATTAGAAAATCTAGAAAGCAAAGGCCGTGCTTCTTGCTATAAAGCAGATTGTGTTTCATGGACGAGAACTGTGCTGTGTGTTTCCCTTCAGAAATGGAGTTAAATCCCAGTCTCTGTGTCTTCCTACAAGCAAGAATTCTTTTCAGATAAACGCAGTCCCTTTTCAGCTCAAACGATGCTACAGTGTTCCCAAAGCTCACTCGTTTCTCACTCTTAACTGAACCGCATTGGATATTAGAGGACCTGTGGTTTCTATCAGTTTCAGAAGAAGAGTTGAACTAGATATGTTCCATATGTGGAGGAAACACCGTTCCTTTGTTCTGAGCACACTCACCTTTCCTGCTGTATTGGAGACTCTAGAAAGCACGGCCGGGCTTCTTGCTGTAAAGCAGAGTGTGTTTCATGGATGAGAACTGTGCTGTGTGTTTCCCTTCAGAAATGGAGTTAAATCCCAGGCTCTGTGTCTTCCTACATGCAAGACTTCATTTCAGGTAAACGCAGTCCATTTTCAGTCCATAAGAAACTACATCGTTCCCAAAGCTCCCACGTTTCTCGCTCTTAACTGGAAAGCATTGGAAGTAAGAATACCTGTGGTTTCTATCAGTTTGAGAAGCAGAGTTGACCTAGATATGGTCTGTATTTGTAGGAAACACCGTTCTTTTGTTCTGAGTACACTCATGTTTCCTGCTATATTAGAAAATCTAGAAAGCAAAGGCAAGGTTCTTGCTCTTAAGCAGAGGGTGTTTCATGGATGAAAACTGTCCTGTGTGTTTCCCTTCAGAAATGGAGTTAAATCCCAGGCTCTGTGTCTTCCTACAAGCAAGATTTCCTTTCAGGTAAACCCAGTCACTTAAGCTCAAACGAAGCTACTTCTTTCACAAAGCTCACAAGTTTCTTGCTCTTAACAGAAAATCATTGGATGTTAGAGGACGTGTGGTTTCTATCAGTTTCACCTGCCGAGTTGAATTAGATATGGTCCGTATGGGTAGGAAACACAGTTCTTTTGTTCTGAGCACACTCATATTCCCTGCTTTAGTAGAGATTCTAGAAAGCAAAGGCATGCTTCTTGCTCTAAAGCAAGGTGTGTTTCATAGGTGAGAACTGTGCTGTGTGTTTCCCTTCAGAAATGGGGTTAAATACCAGGCTCTGTGTCCTCTTACAAGCAAGACTTCGTTTCATGTAAACGCAGTCATATTTCAGCTTAAAAGAATGTACATTGTTCCCGAAGTTTACACGTTTCTCGCATTTAACTAGAAAGCATTGGATGTTAGAGGATCTGTGGTTTGTATCAGTTTTCGAAGCAGAGTTGAACTAGATATGGTCTGTATGTCTAGAAAACAATGTTCTTTTGTTCTGAGCACACTCACGTTTCCTGCTGTATTGGAGATTCTAGAATGCAAGGCCGTGCTTCTTGCTCTAAAGCAGAGTGTGTTTCATGGATGAGAACTGTGCTGTGTGTTTCCCTTCAGAAATGGAGTTAAATCCCAGGCTCTGTGTCTTCCTACAAGCCAGAATTCGTTTCAGGTAAACGCAATCACTTTTCAGCTCAAATGAAGCTAATTCGTTCACAAAGCTCACACGTTTCTTGCTCTTAACTGAGGAGCATTGGTTGTTAGAGGACCTGTGGTTTCTATCAGTTTCAGATGCAGAGTTGAACTTGATATGGTCCGTATGTGTAGAAAACACTGTTCTTTTCTTCTGAGCACACTCACGTTTCCTGCTGTATTAGAGACTCTAGAAAGCAAGGGCATGTTTCTTGCTCTAAAGCAAGGTGTGTTTCATGGATGAGAACTGTGCTATGTATTTCCCTTCAGAAATGGAATTTAATACCAGGCTGTGTGTCCTCCTACAAGGAAGACTTCGTTTCAGGTAAACAAATTCACTTTCCAGCTCAAGGGATCCTACATTGGTCACGAAGCTCACACGTTTCTCGCGCGTAACAGAAAAACACTGGATATTAGCAGACCTGTGGTTTGTATCAGTAATCGAAGCAGAGTTAAACTAGATATAGTCCGTATGTGTAGGAAACACCATTCTTTTGTTCTTAGCACACTCATGTTTCCTGCTGTATTAGAGAATCCAGAAAGCAAGGCCGTGCTTCTTGCTCTAAAGCAGAGTGTGTTTCATGGATGAGAACTGTGCTGTGTGTTTCCCTTCAGAAATGGAGTTAAATCCCAGGCTCTGTGTCTTCCTACAAGCAAGACTTCTTTTCAGGTAAACCCAGTCACTTCAGCTCAAATGAAGCTACTTCTTTCACGAAGCTCACAAGTTTCTTGCTCTTAACTGAAAATCATTGGATGTTAGAGGACGTGTGGGTTCTATCAGTTTCACCTGAAGAGTTGAATTAGATATGGTCTGTATGTGTAGGAAACACAGTTCTTTTGTTCTGAGCACACTCACGTTCCCTGATTTATTAGAGATTCTAGAAAGCAAAGGCATGCTTCTTGCTCTAAAGCAAGGTGTGTTTCATGGATGAGAACTGTGCTGTGTGTTTCCCTTCAGAAATGGAGTTAAATCCCAGGCTGTGTGTCCTCTTACAAGCAAGACTTCGTTTCATGTAAACGCAGTCACATTTCAGTTTAAACGAAGGTACATTGTTCCCGAAGTTTACACGTTTCTCGCATTTAATTAAAAAGCATTGGATGTTAGAGGATCTGTGGTTTGTATCAGTTTTCGAAGCAGAGTTGAACTAGATATGGTCTGT
Organism: Onychomys leucogaster; assembly: GCA_949786385.1. Taxonomy (NCBI): domain Eukaryota; kingdom Metazoa; phylum Chordata; class Mammalia; order Rodentia; family Cricetidae; genus Onychomys; species Onychomys leucogaster. The sequence continues at coordinate 98,618 of CATKUP010000399.1, forward strand.
ATGTCTAGAAAACAATGTTCTTTTGTTCTGAGCACACTCACGTTTCCTGCTGTACTGGAGACTCTAGAATGCAAGGCCGTGCTTCTTGCTCTAAAGCAGAGTGTGTTTCATGGATGAGAACTGTGCTGTGAGTTTCCCTTCAGAAATGGAGTTAAATCCCAGGCTCTGTGTCCTCTTACAAGCAAGACTTCGTTTCATGTAAACGCAGTCACATTTCAGCTCAAACGAAGGTACATTGTTCAGGAAGTTCACACGTTTCTCGCATTTAACTGAAAAGCATTGGATGTTAGAGGATCTGTGATTTGTATCAGTTTTTGAAGCAGAGATGAACTACATGTGGTCTGTATGTCTAGAAAACAACGTTCTTTTGTTCTGAGCACACTCACGTTCCCTGATGTATTAGAGAGTCTAGAAAGCAAGGCCGTGCTTCTTGCTCTAAAGCAGATTGTGTTTCATGGATGAGAACTGTGCTGTGAGTTTAACTTCAGAAATGGAGTTAAATCCCAGGCTCTGTGTCTTCCTACATGGAAGACTTTATTTCAGGTAAATGCAGTCCATTTTCAGCTCATATGAAACTACATCGTTCCCAAAGCTCACACGTTTCTCTCTCTTAACTGGAAAGCATTGGATGTAAGAGTACCTGTGGTTTCTATCAGTTTCAGAAGCAGAGTTGAACTAGATAAGGTCCGTGTGTGTAGGAAACACAGTTCTTTTGTTCTGAGCACACTCACGTTTCCTGCTATATTAGAAAATCTAGAAAGCAAAGGCCGTGCTTCTTGCTATAAAGCAGATTGTGTTTCATGGACGAGAACTGTGCTGTGTGTTTCCCTTCAGAAATGGAGTTAAATCCCAGTCTCTGTGTCTTCCTACAAGCAAGAATTCTTTTCAGATAAATGCAGTCCCTTTTCAGCTCAAACGATGCTACAGTGTTCCCAAAGCTCACTCGTTTCTCACTCTTAACTGAACCGCATTGGATATTAGAGGACCTGTGGTTTCTATCAGTTTCAGAAGAAGAGTTGAACTAGATATGTTCCATATGTGGAGGAAACACCGTTCCTTTGTTCTGAGCACACTCACCTTTCCTGCTGTATTGGAGACTCTAGAAAGCACGGCCGGGCTTCTTGCTGTAAAGCAGAGTGTGTTTCATGGATGAGAACTGTGCTGTGTGTTTCCCTTCAGAAATGGAGTTAAATCCCAGGCTCTGTGTCTTCCTACATGCAAGACTTCATTTCAGGTAAACGCAGTCCATTTTCAGTTCATAAGAAACTACATCGTTCCCAAAGCTCCCACGTTTCTCGCTCTTAACTGGAAAGCATTGGAAGTAAGAATACCTGTGGTTTCTATCAGTTTGAGAAGCAGAGTTGAACTAGATATGGTCTGTATTTGTAGGAAACACCGTTCTTTTGTTCTGAGTACACTCATGTTTCCTGCTATATTAGAAAATCTAGAAAGCAAAGGCAAGGTTCTTGCTCTTAAGCAGAGGGTGTTTCATGGATGAAAACTGTCCTGTGTGTTTCCCTTCAGAAATGGAGTTAAATCCCAGGCTCTGTGTCTTCCTACAAGCAAGACTTCCTTTCAGGTAAACCCAGTCACTTAAGCTCAAACGAAGCTACTTCTTTCACAAAGCTCACAAGTTTCTTGCTCTTAACTGGAAATCATTGGATGTTAGAGGACGTGTGGGTTCTATCAGTTTCACCTGCAGAGTTGAATTAGATATGGTCTGTATGTGTAGGAAACACAGTTCTTTTGTTCTGAGCACACTCACGTTCCCTGCTTTATTAGAGATTCTAGAAAGCAAAGGCATGCTTCTTGCTCTAAAGCAAGGTGCGTTTCATGGATGAGAACTGTGCTGTGTGTTTCCCTTCAGAAATGGAGTTAAATCCCAGGCTGTGTGTCCTCTTACAAGCAAGACTTCGTTTCATGTAAATGCAGTCACATTTCAGCTTAAACGAAGGTACATTGTTCCCGAAGTTTACACGTTTCTCGCATTTAATTAAAAAGCATTGGATGTTAGAGGATCTGTGGTTTGTATCAGTTTTCGAAGCAGAGTTGAACTAGATATGGTCTGTATGTCTAGAAAACAATGTTCTTTTGTTCTGAGCACACTCACGTTTCCTGCTGTACTGGAGACTCTAGAATGCTAGGCCGTGCTTCTTGCTCTAAAGCAGAGTGTGTTTCATGGATGAGAACTGTGCTGTGAGTTTCCCTTCAGAAATGGAGTTAAATCCCAGGCTCTGTGTCCTCTTACAAGCAAGACTTCGTTTCATGTAAACGCAGTCACATTTCAGCTCAAACGAAAGTACATTGTTCAGGAAGTTCACACGTTTCTCGCATTTAACTGAAAAGCATTGGATGTTAGAGGATCTGTGATTTGTATCAGTTTTCGAAGCAGAGATGAACTACATGTGGTCTGTATGTCTAGAAAACAACGTTCTTTTGTTCTGAGCACACTCACGTTCCCTGATGTATTAGAGACTCTAGAAAGCAAGGCCGTGCTTCTTGCTCTAAAGCAGATTGTGTTTCATGGATGAGAACTGTGCTGTGAGTTTAACTTCAGAAATGGAGTTAAATCCCAGGCTCTGTGTCTTCCTACATGGAAGACTTTATTTCACGTAAATGCAGTCCATTTTCAGCTCATATGAAACTACATCGTTCCCAAAGCTCACACGTTTCTCTCTCTTAACTGGAAAGCATTGGATGTAAGAGTACCTGTGGTTTCTATCAGTTTCAGAAGCAGAGTTGAACTAGATAAGGTCCGTGTGTGTAGGAAACACAGTTCTTTTGTTCTGAGCACACTCACGTTTCCTGCTATATTAGAAAATCTAGAAAGCAAAGGCCGTGCTTCTTGCTATAAAGCAGATTGTGTTTCATGGACGAGAACTGTGCTGTGTGTTTCCCTTCAGAAATGGAGTTAAATCCCAGTCTCTGTGTCTTCCTACAAGCAAGAATTCTTTTCAGATAAACGCAGTCCCTTTTCAGCTCAAACGATGCTACAGTGTTCCCAAAGCTCACTCGTTTCTCACTCTTAACTGAACCGCATTGGATATTAGAGGACCTGTGGTTTCTATCAGTTTCAGAAGAAGAGTTGAACTAGATATGTTCCATATGTGGAGGAAACACCGTTCCTTTGTTCTGAGCACACTCACCTTTCCTGCTGTATTGGAGACTCTAGAAAGCACGGCCGGGCTTCTTGCTGTAAAGCAGAGTGTGTTTCATGGATGAGAACTGTGCTGTGTGTTTCCCTTCAGAAATGGAGTTAAATCCCAGGCTCTGTGTCTTCCTACATGCAAGACTTCATTTCAGGTAAACGCAGTCCATTTTCAGTTCATAAGAAACTACATCGTTCCCAAAGCTCCCACGTTTCTCGCTCTTAACTGGAAAGCATTGGAAGTAAGAATACCTGTGGTTTCTATCAGTTTGAGAAGCAGAGTTGACCTAGATATGGTCTGTATTTGTAGGAAACACCGTTCTTTTGTTCTGAGTACACTCATGTTTCCTGCTATATTAGAAAATCTAGAAAGCAAAGGCAAGGTTCTTGCTCTTAAGCAGAGGGTGTTTCATGGATGAAAACTGTCCTGTGTGTTTCCCTTCAGAAATGGAGTTAAATCCCAGGCTCTGTGTCTTCCTACAAGCAAGACTTCCTTTCAGGTAAACCCAGTCACTTAAGCTCAAACGAAGCTATTTCTTTCACAAAGCTCACAAGTTTCTTGCTCTTAACAGAAAATCATTGGATGTTAGAGGACGTGTGGTTTCTATCAGTTTCACCTGCCGAGTTGAATTAGATATGGTCCGTATGGGTAGGAAACACAGTTCTTTTGTTCTGAGCACACTCACGTTCCCTGCTTTATTAGAGATTCTAGAAAGCAAAGGCATGCTTCTTGCTCTAAAGCAAGGTGTGTTTCATGGATGAGAACTGTGCTGTGTGTTTCCCTTCAGAAATGGAGTTAAATCCCAGGCTGTGTGTCCTCTTACAAGCAAGACTTCGTTTCATGTAAACGCAGTCACATTTCAGCTTAAACGAAGGTACATTGTTCCCGAAGTTTACACGTTTCTCGCATTTAATTAAAAAGCATTGGATGTTAGAGGATCTGTGGTTTGTATCAGTTTTCGAAGCAGAGTTGAACTAGATATGGTCTGTATGTCTAGAAAACAATGTTCTTTTGTTCTGAGCAAACTCACGTTTCCTGCTGTACTGGAGACTCTAGAATGCTAGGCCGTGCTTCTTGCTCTAAAGCAGAGTGTGTTTCATGGATGAGAACTGTGCTGTGAGTTTCCCTTCAGAAATGGAGTTAAATCCCAGGCTCTGTGTCCTCTTACAAGCAAGACTTCGTTTCATGTAAACGCAGTCACATTTCAGCTCAAACGAAGGTACATTGTTCAGGAAGTTCACACGTTTCTCGCATTTAACTGAAAAGCATTGGATGTTAGAGGATCTGTGATTTGTATCAGTTTTCGAAGCAGAGATGAACTACATGTGGTCTGTATGTCTAGAAAACAACGTTCTTTTGTTCTGAGCACACTCACGTTCCCTGATGTATTAGAGACTCTAGAAAGCAAGGCCGTGCTTCTTGCTCTAAAGCAGATTGTGTTTCATGGATGAGAACTGTGCTGTGAGTTTAACTTCAGAAATGGAGTTAAATCCCAGGCTCTGTGTCTTCCTACATGGAAGACTTTATTTCAGGTAAATGCAGTCCATTTTCAGCTCATATGAAACTACATCGTTCCCAAAGCTCACACGTTTCTCTCTCTTAACTGGAAAGCATTGGATGTAAGAGTGCCTGTGGTTTCTATCAGTTTCAGAAGCAGAGTTGAACTAGATAAGGTCCGTGTGTGTAGGAAACACAGTTCTTTTGTTCTGAGCACACTCACGTTTCCTGCTATATTAGAAAATCTAGAAAGCAAAGGCCGTGCTTCTTGCTATAAAGCAGATTGTGTTTCATGGACGAGAACTGTGCTGTGTGTTTCCCTTCAGAAATGGAGTTAAATCCCAGTCTCTGTGTCTTCCTACAAGCAAGAATTCTTTTCAGATAAACGCAGTCCCTTTTCAGCTCAAACGATGCTACATTGTTCCCAAAGCTCACTCGTTTCTCACTCTTAACTGAAGCGCATTGGATATTAGAGGACCTGTGGTTTCTATCAGTTTCAGAAGAAGAGTTGAACTAGATATGTTCCATATGTGGAGGAAACACCGTTCCTTTGTTCTGAGCACACTCACCTTTCCTGCTGTATTGGAGACTCTAGAAAGCACGGCCGGGCTTCTTGCTGTAAAGCAGAGTGTTTTTCATGGATGAGAACTGTGCTGTGTGTTTCCCTTCAGAAATGGAGTTAAATCCCAGGCTCTGTGTCTTCCTACATGCAAGACTTCATTTCAGGTAAACGCAGTCCATTTTCAGTCCATAAGAAACTACATCGTTCCGAAAGCTCCCACGTTTCTCGCTCTTAACTGGAAAGCATTGGAAGTAAGAATACCTGTGGTTTCTATCAGTTTGAGAAGCAGAGTTGACCTAGATATGGTCTGTATTTGTAGGAAACACCGTTCTTTTGTTCTGAGTACACTCATGTTTCCTGCTATATTAGAAAATCTAGAAAGCAAAGGCAAGGTTCTTGCTCTTAAGCAGAGGGTGTTTCATGGATGAAAACTGTCCTGTGTGTTTCCCTTCAGAAATGGAGTTAAATCCCAGGCTCTGTGTCTTCCTACAAGCAAGACTTCCTTTCAGGTAAACCCAGTCACTTAAGCTCAAACGAAGCTATTTCTTTCACAAAGCTCACAAGTTTCTTGCTCTTAACAGAAAATCATTGGATGTTAGAGGACGTGTGGTTTCTATCAGTTTCACCTGCCGAGTTGAATTAGATATGGTCCGTATGGGTAGGAAACACAGTTCTTTTGTTCTGAGCACACTCACGTTCCCTGCTTTATTAGAGATTCTAGAAAGCAAAGGCATGCTTCTTGCTCTAAAGCAAGGTGTGTTTCATGGATGAGAACTGTGCTGTGTGTTTCCCTTCAGAAATGGAGTTAAATCCCAGGCTGTGTGTCCTCTTACAAGCAAGACTTCGTTTCATGTAAACGCAGTCACATTTCAGCTTAAACGAAGGTACATTGTTCCCGAAGTTTACACGTTTCTCGCATTTAATTAAAAAGCATTGGATGTTAGAGGATCTGTGGTTTGTATCAGTTTTCGAAGCAGAGTTGAACTAGATATGGTCTGTATGTCTAGAAAACAATGTTCTTTTGTTCTGAGCACACTCACGTTTCCTGCTGTACTGGAGACTCTAGAATGCTAGGCCGTGCTTCTTGCTCTAAAGCAGAGTGTGTTTCATGGATGAGAACTGTGCTGTGAGTTTCCCTTCAGAAATGGAGTTAAATCCCAGGCTCTGTGTCCTCTTACAAGCAAGACTTCGTTTCATGTAAACGCAGTCACATTTCAGCTCAAACGAAGGTACATTGTTCAGGAAGTTCACACGTTTCTCGCATTTAACTGAAAAGCATTGGATGTTAGAGGATCTGTGATTTGTATCAGTTTTCGAAGCAGAGATGAACTACATGTGGTCTGTATGTCTAGAAAACAACGTTCTTTTGTTCTGAGCACACTCACGTTCCCTGATGTATTAGAGACTCTAGAAAGCAAGGCCGTGCTTCTTGCTCTAAAGCAGATTGTGTTTCATGGATGAGAACTGTGCTGTGAGTTTAACTTCAGAAATGGAGTTAAATCCCAGGCTCTGTGTCTTCCTACATGGAAGACTTTATTTCAGGTAAATGCAGTCCATTTTCAGCTCATATGAAACTACATCGTTCCCAAAGCTCACACGTTTCTCTCTCTTAACTGGAAAGCATTGGATGTAAGAGTGCCTGTGGTTTCTATCAGTTTCAGAAGCAGAGTTGAACTAGATAAGGTCCGTGTGTGTAGGAAACACAGTTCTTTTGTTCTGAGCACACTCACGTTTCCTGCTATATTAGAAAATCTAGAAAGCAAAGGCCGTGCTTCTTGCTATAAAGCAGATTGTGTTTCATGGACGAGAACTGTGCTGTGTGTTTCCCTTCAGAAATGGAGTTAAATCCCAGTCTCTGTGTCTTCCTACAAGCAAGAATTCTTTTCAGATAAACGCAGTCCCTTTTCAGCTCAAACGATGCTACATTGTTCCCAAAGCTCACTCGTTTCTCACTCTTAACTGAAGCGCATTGGATATTAGAGGACCTGTGGTTTCTATCAGTTTCAGAAGAAGAGTTGAACTAGATATGTTCCATATGTGGAGGAAACACCGTTCCTTTGTTCTGAGCACACTCACCTTTCCTGCTGTATTGGAGACTCTAGAAAGCACGGCCGGGCTTCTTGCTGTAAAGCAGAGTGTTTTTCATGGATGAGAACTGTGCTGTGTGTTTCCCTTCAGAAATGGAGTTAAATCCCAGGCTCTGTGTCTTCCTACATGCAAGACTTCATTTCAGGTAAACGCAGTCCATTTTCAGTCCATAAGAAACTACATCGTTCCGAAAGCTCCCACGTTTCTCGCTCTTAACTGGAAAGCATTGGAAGTAAGAATACCTGTGGTTTCTATCAGTTTGAGAAGCAGAGTTGACCTAGATATGGTCTGTATTTGTAGGAAACACCGTTCTTTTGTTCTGAGTACACTCATGTTTCCTGCTATATTAGAAAATCTAGAAAGCAAAGGCAAGGTTCTTGCTCTTAAGCAGAGGGTGTTTCATGGATGAAAACTGTCCTGTGTGTTTCCCTTCAGAAATGGAGTTAAATCCCAGGCTCTGTGTCTTCCTACAAGCAAGATTTCCTTTCAGGTAAACCCAGTCACTTAAGCTCAAACGAAGCTACTTCTTTCACAAAGCTCACAAGTTTCTTGCTCTTAACAGAAAATCATTGGATGTTAGAGGACGTGTGGTTTCTATCAGTTTCACCTGCCGAGTTGAATTAGATATGGTCCGTATGGGTAGGAAACACAGTTCTTTTGTTCTGAGCACACTCATATTCCCTGCTTTAGTAGAGATTCTAGAAAGCAAAGGCATGCTTCTTGCTCTAAAGCAAGGTGTGTTTCATAGGTGAGAACTGTGCTGTGTGTTTCCCTTCAGAAATGGGGTTAAATACCAGGCTCTGTGTCCTCTTACAAGCAAGACTTCGTTTCATGTAAACGCAGTCATATTTCAGCTTAAAAGAATGTACATTGTTCCCGAAGTTTACACGTTTCTCGCATTTAACTAGAAAGCATTGGATGTTAGAGGATCTGTGGTTTGTATCAGTTTTCGAAGCAGAGTTGAACTATATATGGTCTGTATGTCTAGAAAACAATGTTCTTTTGTTCTGAGCACACTCACGTTTCCTGCTGTATTGGAGATTCTAGAATGCAAGGCCGTGCTTCTTGCTCTAAAGCAGAGTGTGTTTCATGGATGAGAACTGTGCTGTGTGTTTCCCTTCAGAAATGGAGTTAAATCCCAGGCTCTGTGTCTTCCTACAAGCCAGAATTCGTTTCAGGTAAACGCAATCACTTTTCAGCTCAAATGAAGCTAATTCGTTCACAAAGCTCACACGTTTCTTGCTCTTAACTGAGGAGCATTGGTTGTTAGAGGACCTGTGGTTTCTATCAGTTTCAGATGCAGAGTTGAACTTGATATGGTCCGTATGTGTAGAACACACTGTTCTTTTCTTCTGAGCACACTCACGTTTCCTGCTGTATTAGAGACTCTAGAAAGCAAGGGCATGTTTCTTGCTCTAAAGCAAGGTGTGTTTCATGGATGAGAACTGTGCTATGTATTTCCCTTCAGAAATGGAATTTAATACCAGGCTGTGTGTCCTCCTACAAGGAAGACTTCGTTTCAGGTAAACAAATTCACTTTTCAGCTCAAGGGATCCTACATTGGTCACGAAGCTCACACGTTTCTCGCGCGTAACAGAAAAACACTGGATATTAGCAGACCTGTGGTTTGTATCAGTAATCGAAGCAGAGTTAAACTAGATATAGTCCGTATGTGTAGGAAACACCATTCTTTTGTTCTTAGCACACTCATGTTTCCTGCTGTATTAGAGAATCCAGAAAGCAAGGCCGTGCTTCTTGCTCTAAAGCAGAGTGTGTTTCATGGATGAGAACTGTGCTGTGTGTTTCCCTTCAGAAATGGAGTTAAATCCCAGGCTCTGTGTCTTCCTACAAGCAAGACTTCTTTTCAGGTAAACCCAGTCACTTCAGCTCAAATGAAGCTACTTCTTTCACGAAGCTCACAAGTTTCTTGCTCTTAACTGAAAATCATTGGATGTTAGAGGACTTGTGGGTTCTATCAGTTTCACCTGAAGAGTTGAATTAGATATGGTCTGTATGTGTAGGAAACACAGTTCTTTTGTTCTGAGCACACTCACGTTCCCTGCTTTATTAGAGATTCTAGAAAGCAAAGGCATGCTTCTTGCTCTAAAGCAAGGTGTGTTTCATGGATGAGAACTGTGCTGTGTGTTTCCCTTCAGAAATGGAGTTAAATCCCAGGCTGTGTGTCCTCTTACAAGCAAGACTTCGTTTCATGTAAACGCAGTCACATTTCAGTTTAAACGAAGGTACATTGTTCCCGAAGTTTACACGTTTCTCGCATTTAATTAAAAAGCATTGGATGTTAGAGGATCTGTGGTTTGTATCAGTTTTCGAAGCAGAGTTGAACTAGATATGGTCTGTATGTCTAGAAAACAATGTTCTTTTGTTCTGAGCACACTCACGTTTCCTGCTGTACTGGAGACTCTAGAATGCAAGGCCGTGCTTCTTGCTCTAAAGCAGAGTGTGTTTCATGGATGAGAACTGTGCTGTGAGTTTCCCTTCAGAAATGGAGTTAAATCCCAGGCTCTGTGTCCTCTTACAAGCAAGACTTCGTTTCATGTAAACGCAGTCACATTTCAGCTCAAACGAAGGTACATTGTTCAGGAAGTTCACACGTTTCTCGCATTTAACTGAAAAGCATTGGATGTTAGAGGATCTGTGATTTGTATTAGTTTTTGAAGCAGAGATGAACTACATGTGGTCTGTATGTCTAGAAAACAACGTTCTTTTGTTCTGAGCACACTCACGTTCCCTGATGTATTAGAGACTCTAGAAAGCAAGGCCGTGCTTCTTGCTCTAAAGCAGATTGTGTTTCATGGATGAGAACTGTGCTGTGAGTTTAACTTCAGAAATGGAGTTAAATCCCAGGCTCTGTGTCTTCCTACATGGAAGACTTTATTTCAGGTAAATGCAGTCCATTTTCAGCTCATATGAAACTACATCGTTCCCAAAGCTCACACGTTTCTCTCTCTTAACTGGAAAGCATTGGATGTAAGAGTACCTGTGGTTTCTATCAGTTTCAGAAGCAGAGTTGAACTAGATAAGGTCCGTGTGTGTAGGAAACACAGTTCTTTTGTTCTGAGCACACTCACGTTTCCTGCTATATTAGAAAATCTAGAAAGCAAAGGCCGTGCTTCTTGCTATAAAGCAGATTGTGTTTCATGGACGAGAACTGTGCTGTGTGTTTCCCTTCAGAAATGGAGTTAAATCCCAGTCTCTGTGTCTTCCTACAAGCAAGAATTCTTTTCAGATAAATGCAGTCCCTTTTCAGCTCAAACGATGCTACAGTGTTCCCAAAGCTCACTCGTTTCTCACTCTTAACTGAACCGCATTGGATATTAGAGGACCTGTGGTTTCTATCAGTTTCAGAAGAAGAGTTGAACTAGATATGTTCCATATGTGGAGGAAACACCGTTCCTTTGTTCTGAGCACACTCACCTTTCCTGCTGTATTGGAGACTCTAGAAAGCACGGCCGGGCTTCTTGCTGTAAAGCAGAGTGTGTTTCATGGATGAGAACTGTGCTGTGTGTTTCCCTTCAGAAATGGAGTTAAATCCCAGGCTCTGTGTCTTCCTACATGCAAGACTTCATTTCAGGTAAACGCAGTCCATTTTCAGTTCATAAGAAACTACATCGTTCCCAAAGCTCCCACGTTTCTCGCTCTTAACTGGAAAGCATTGGAAGTAAGAATACCTGTGGTTTCTATCAGTTTGAGAAGCAGAGTTGAACTAGATATGGTCTGTATTTGTAGGAAACACCGTTCTTTTGTTCTGAGTACACTCATGTTTCCTGCTATATTAGAAAATCTAGAAAGCAAAGGCAAGGTTCTTGCTCTTAAGCAGAGGGTGTTTCATGGATGAAAACTGTCCTGTGTGTTTCCCTTCAGAAATGGAGTTAAATCCCAGGCTCTGTGTCTTCCTACAAGCAAGACTTCCTTTCAGGTAAACCCAGTCACTTAAGCTCAAACGAAGCTACTTCTTTCACAAAGCTCACAATTTTCTTGCTCTTAACTGGAAATCATTGGATGTTAGAGGACGTGTGGGTTCTATCAGTTTCACCTGCAGAGTTGAATTAGATATGGTCTGTATATGTAGGAAACACAGTTCTTTTGTTCTGAGCACACTCACGTTCCCTGCTTTATTAGAGATTCTAGAAAGCAAAGGCATGCTTCTTGCTCTAAAGCAAGGTGCGTTTCATGGATGAGAACTGTGCTGTGTGTTTCCCTTCAGAAATGGAGTTAAATCCCAGGCTGTGTGTCCTCTTACAAGCAAGACTTCGTTTCATGTAAATGCAGTCACATTTCAGCTTAAATGAAGGTACATTGTTCCCGAAGTTTACACGTTTCTCGCATTTAATTAAAAAGCATTGGATGTTAGAGGATCTGTGGTTTGTATCAGTTTTCGAAGCAGAGTTGAACTAGATATGGTCTGTATGTCTAGAAAACAATGTTCTTTTGTTCTGAGCACACTCACGTTTCCTGCTGTACTGGAGACTCTAGAATGCTAGGCCGTGCTTCTTGCTCTAAAGCAGAGTGTGTTTCATGGATGAGAACTGTGCTGTGAGTTTCCCTTCAGAAATGGAGTTAAATCCCAGGCTCTGTGTCCTCTTACAAGCAAGACTTCGTTTCATGTAAACGCAGTCACATTTCAGCTCAAACGAAGGTACATTGTTCAGGAAGTTCACACGTTTCTCGCATTTAACTGAAAAGCATTGGATGTTAGAGGATCTGTGATTTGTATCAGTTTTCGAAGCAGAGATGAACTACATGTGGTCTGTATGTCTAGAAAACAACGTTCTATTGTTCTGAGCACACTCACGTTCCCTGATGTATTAGAGACTCTAGAAAGCAAGGCCGTGCTTCTTGCTCTAAAGCAGATTGTGTTTCATGGATGAGAACTGTGCTGTGAGTTTAACTTCAGAAATGGAGTTAAATCCCAGGCTCTGTGTCTTCCTACATGGAAGACTTTATTTCAGGTAAATGCAGTCCATTTTCAGCTCATATGAAACTACATCGTTCCCAAAGCTCACACGTTTCTCTCTCTTAACTGGAAAGCATTGGATGTAAGAGTACCTGTGGTTTCTATCAGTTTCAGAAGCAGAGTTGAACTAGATAAGGTCCGTGTGTGTAGGAAACACAGTTCTTTTGTTCTGAGCACACTCACGTTTCCTGCTATATTAGAAAATCTAGAAAGCAAAGGCCGTGCTTCTTGCTATAAAGCAGATTGTGTTTCATGGACGAGAACTGTGCTGTGTGTTTCCCTTCAGAAATGGAGTTAAATCCCAGTCTCTGTGTCTTCCTACAAGCAAGAATTCTTTTCAGATAAACGCAGTCCCTTTTCAGCTCAAACGATGCTACATTGTTACCAAAGCTCACTCGTTTCTCACTCTTAACTGAACCGCATTGGATATTAGAGGACCTGTGGTTTCTATCAGTTTCAGAAGAAGAGTTGAACTAGATATGTTCCATATGTGGAGGAAACACCGTTCCTTTGTTCTGAGCACACTCACCTTTCCTGCTGTATTGGAGACTCTAGAAAGCACGGCCGGGCTTCTTGCTGTAAGGCAGAGTGTGTTTCATGGATGAGAACTGTGCTGTGTGTTTCCCTTCAGAAATTTAGTTAAATCCCAGGCTCTGTGTCTTCCTACATGCAAGACTTCATTTCAGGTAAACGCAGTCCATTTTCAGTTCATAAGAAACTACATCGTTCCCAAAGCTCCCACGTTTCTCGCTCTTAACTGGAAAGCATTGGAAGTAAGAATACCTGTGGTTTCTATCAGTTTGAGAAGCAGAGTTGACCTAGATATGGTCTGTATTTGTAGGAAACACCGTTCTTTTGTTCTGAGTACACTCATGTTTCCTGCTATATTAGAAAATCTAGAAAGCAAAGGCAAGGTTCTTGCTCTTAAGCAGAGGGTGTTTCATGGATGAAAACTGTCCTGTGTGTTTCCCTTCAGAAATGGAGTTAAATCCCAGGCTCTGTGTCTTCCTACAAGCAAGACTTCCTTTCAGGTAAACCCAGTCACTTAAGCTCAAACGAAGCTACTTCTTTCACAAAGCTCACAAGTTTCTTGCTCTTAACAGAAAATCATTGGATGTTAGAGGACGTGTGGTTTCTATCAGTTTCACCTGCCGAGTTGAATTAGATATGGTCCGTATGGGTAGGAAACACAGTTCTTTTGTTCTGAGCACACTCACGTTCCCTGCTTTATTAGAGATTCTAGAAAGCAAAGGCATGCTTCTTGCTCTAAAGCAAGGTGTGTTTCATAGGTGAGAACTGTGCTGTGTGTTTCCCTTCAGAAATGGGGTTAAATACCAGGCTCTGTGTCCTCTTACAAGCAAGACTTCGTTTCATGTAAACGCAGTCATATTTCAGCTTAAAAGAAGCTACATTGTTCCCGAAGTTTACACGTTTCTCGCATTTAACTGGAAAGCATTGGATGTTAGAGGATCTGTGGTTTGTATCAGTTTTCGAAGCAGAGTTGAACTATATATGGTCTCTATTTCTAGAAAACAATGTTCTTTTGTTCTGAGCACACTCACGTTTCCTGCTGTATTGGAGACTCTAGAATGCAAGGCCGTGCTTCTTGCTCTAAAGCAGAGTGTGTTTCATGGATGAGAACTGTGCTGTGTGTTTCCCTTCAGAAATGGAGTTAAATCCCAGGCTCTGTGTCTTCCTACAAGCCAGAATTCGTTTCAGGTAAACACAATCACTTTTCAGCTCAAATGAAGCTAATTCGTTCACAAAGCTCACATGTTTCTTGCTCTTAACTGAGGAGCATTGGTTGTCAGAGGACCTGTGGTTTCTATCAGTTTCAGATGCAGAGTTGAACTTGATATGGTCCGTATGTGTAGAAAACACAGTTCTTTTCTTATGAGCACACTCACGTTTCCTGCTGTATTAGAGAATCTAGAAAGCAAGGGCATGTTTCTTGCTCTAAAGCAAGGTGTGTTTCATGGATGAGAACTGTGCTATGTATTTCCCTTCAGAAATGGAATTTAATACCAGGCTGTGTGTCCTCCTACAAGGAAGACTTCGTTTCAGGTAAACAAATTCACTTTCCAGCTCAAGGGATCCTACATTGGTAACGAAGCTCACACGTTTCTCGCGCGTAACAGAAAAACACTGGATATTAGCAGACCTGTGGTTTGTATCAGTAATCGAAGCAGAGTTAAACTAGATATAGTCCGTATGTGTAGGAAACACCGTTCTTTTGTTCTTAGCACACTCATGTTTCCTGCTGTATTAGAGAATACAGAAAGCAAGGCCGTGCTTCTGGCTCTAAAGCAGAGTGTGTTTCATGGATGAGAACTGTGCTGTGTGTTTCCCTTCAGAAATGGAGTTAAATCCCAGGCTCTGTGTCTTCCTACAAGCAAGACTTCTTTTCAGGTAAACCCAGTCACTTCAGCTCAAATGAAGCTACTTCTTTCACGAAGCTCACAAGTTTCTTGCTCTTAACTGGAAATCATTGGATGTTAGAGGACGTGTGGGTTCTATCAGTTTCACCTGCAGAGTTGAATTATATATGGTCTGTATGTGTAGGAAACACAGTTCTTTTGTTCTGAGCACACTCACGTTCCCTGATTTATTAGAGATTCTAGAAAGCAAAGGCATGCTTCTTGATCTAAAGCAAGGTGCGTTTCATGGATGAGAACTGTGCTATGTGTTTCCCTTCAGAAATGGAGTTAAATCCCAGGCTGTGTGTCCTCTTACAAGCAAGACTTCGTTTCATGTAAACGCATTCACATTTCAGCTTAAACGAAGGTACATTGTTCCCGAAGTTTACACGTTTCTCGCATTTAATTAAAAAGCATTGGATGTTAGAGGATCTGTGGTTTGTATCAGTTTTCGAAGCAGAGTTGAACTAGATATGGTCTGTATGTCTAGAAAACAATGTTTTTTTGTTCTGAGCACACTCACGTTTCCTGCTGTACTGGAGACTCTAGAATGCAAGGCCGTGCTTCTTGCTCTAAAGCAGAGTGTGTTTCATGGATGAGAACTGTGCTGTGAGTTTCCCTTCAGAAATGGAGTTAAATCCCAGGCTCTGTGTCCTCTTACAAGCAAGACTTCGTTTCATGTAAACGCAGTCACATTTCAGCTCAAACGAAGGTACATTGTTCAGGAAGTTCACACGTTTCTCGCATTTAACTGAAAAGCATTGGATGTTAGAGGATCTGTGATTTGTATCAGTTTTCGAAGCAGAGATGAACTACATGTGGTCTGTATGTCTAGAAAACAACGTTCTTTTGTTCTGAGCACACTCACGTTCCCTGATGTATTAGAGACTCTAGAAAGCAAGGCCGTGCTTCTTGCTCTAAAGCAGATTGTGTTTCATGGATGAGAACTGTGCTGTGAGTTTAACTTCAGAAATGGAGTTAAATCCCAGGCTCTGTGTCTTTCTACATGGAAGACTTTATTTCAGGTAAATGCAGTCCATTTTCAGCTCATATGAAACTACATCGTTCCCAAAGCTCACACGTTTCTCTCTCTTAACTGGAAAGCATTGGATGTAAGAGTACCTGTGGTTTCTATCAGTTTCAGAAGCAGAGTTGAACTAGATAAGGTCCGTGTGTGTAGGAAACACAGTTCTTTTGTTCTGAGCACACTCACGTTTCCTGCTATATTAGAAAATCTAGAAAGCAAAGGCCGTGCTTCTTGCTATAAAGCAGATTGTGTTTCATGGACGAGAACTGTGCTGTGTATTTCCCTTCAGAAATGGAGTTAAATCCCAGTCTCTGTGTCTTCCTACAAGCAAGAATTCTTTTCAGATAAACGCAGTCCCTTTTCAGCTCAAACGATGCTACATTGTTCCCAAAGCTCACTCGTTTCTCACTCTTAACTGAACCGCATTGGATATTAGAGGACCTGTGGTTTCTATCAGTTTCAGAAGAAGAGTTGAACTAGATATGTTCCATATGTGGAGGAAATACCGTTCCTTTGTTCTGAGCACACTCACCTTTCCTGCTGTATTGGAGACTCTAGAAAGCACGGCCGGGCTTCTTGCTGTAAAGCAGAGTGTGTTTCATGGATGAGAACTGTGCTGTGTGTTTCCCTTCAGAAATGGAGTTAAATCCCAGGCTCTGTGTCTTCCTACATGCAAGACTTCATTTCAGGTAAACGCAGTCCATTTTCAGTTCATAAGAAACTACATCGTTCCCAAAGCTCCCACGTTTCTCGCTCTTAACTGGAAAGCATTGGAAGTAAGAATACCTGTGGTTTCTATCAGTTTGAGAAGCAGAGTTGAACTAGATATGGTCTGTATTTGTAGTAAACACCGTTCTTTTGTTCTGAGTACACTCATGTTTACTGCTATATTAGAAAATCTAGAAAGCAAAGGCAAGGTTCTTGCTCTTAAGCAGAGGGTGTTTCATGGATGAAAACTGTCCTGTGTGTTTCCCTTCAGAAATGGAGTTAAATCCCAGGCTCTGTGTCTTCCTACAAGCAAGACTTCCTTTCAGGTAAACCCAGTCACTTAAGCTCAAACGAAGCTACTTCTTTCACAAAGCTCACAAGTTTCTTGCTCTTAACAGAAAATCATTGGATGTTAGAGGACGTGTGGTTTCTATCAGTTTCACCTGCCGAGTTGAATTAGATATGGTCCGTATGGGTAGGAAACACAGTTCTTTTGTTCTGAGCACACTCATATTCCCTGCTTTATTAGAGATTCTAGAAAGCAAAGGCATGCTTCTTGCTCTAAAGCAAGTTGTGTTTCATGGATGAGAACTGTGCTGTGTGTTTCCCTTCAGAAATGGAGTTAAATCCCAGGCTCTGTGTCCTCTTACAAGCAAGACTTCATTTCATTTAAACTCAGTCACATTTCAGCTCAAACGAAGGTACATTGTTCAGGAGGTTCACACGTTTCTCGCATTTAACTGAAAAGCATTGGATGTTAGAGGATCTGTGGTTTCTATCAGTTTTCGAAGCAGAGTTGAACTAAATGTGGTCTGTATGTCTAGAAAACAACATTCTTTTGTTCTGAGCACACTCACGTTTCCTGATGAATTAGAGAATCTAGAAAGCAAGGCCGTGCTTCTTGCTCTAAAGCAGAGTGTGTTTCATGGATGAGAACTGTGCTGTGAGTTTCCCTTCAGAAATGGAGTTAAATCCCAGGCTCTGTGTCTTCCTACATGCAAGACTTCATTTCAGGTAAATGCAGTCCATTTTCAGCTCATATGAAACTACATCGTTCCCAAAGCTCACACGTTTCTCTCTCTTAACTGGAAAGCATTGGATGTAAGAGTACCTGTGGTTTCTATCAGTTTCAGAAGCAGAGTTGAACTAGATATGGTCTGTATTTGTAGGAAACACCGTTCTTTTCTTCTGAGCACACTCACGTTTCCTGATATATTAGAAAATCTAGAAAACAAAGGCATGCTTCTTGCTCTAAAGCAGATTGTGTTTCATGGATGAGAACTCTGCTGTGTGTTTCCCTTCAGAAATGGAGTTAAATACCAGGCTGTGTGTCCTCCTACAAGGAAGACTTCGTTTCAGGTAAACAAATTCACTTTCCAGCTCAAGGGATCCTACATTGTTCACGAAGCTCACACGTTTCTCGCGCTTAACAGAAAAGCACTGGGTATTAGCAGACCTGTGGTTTGTATCAGTAATCGAAGCAGAGTTAAACTAGATATCGTCCGTATGTGTAGGAATCACAATTCTTTTGTTCTTAGCACACTCAAGTTCCCTCCTTTATTAGAGATTCTAGAAAGCAAAGGCATGCTTCTTGCTCTAAAGCAAGGTGTGTTTCATGGATGAGAACTGTGCTGTGTGTTTCCCTTCAGAAATGGAGTTAAATCCCAGGCTCTGTGTCCTCTTACAAGCAAGACTTCATTTCATGTAAACGCAGTCACATTTCAGCTCAAACGAAGGTACATTGTTCAGGAAGTTCACACGTTTCTCGCATTTAACTGAAAAGCATTGGATGTTAGAGGATCTGTGGTTTCTATCAGTTTTCGAAGCAGAGTTGAACTAAATGTGGTCTGTATGTCTAGAAAACAACATTCTTTTGTTCTGAGCACACTCACGTTTCCTGATGAATTAGAGAATCTAGAAAGCAAGGCCGTGCTTCTTGCTCTAAAGCAGAGTGTGTTTCATGGATGAGAACTGTGCTGTGAGTTTCCCTTCAGAAATGGAGTTAAATCCCAGGCTCTGTGTCTTCCTACATGCAAGACTTCATTTCAGGTAAATGCAGTCCATTTTCAGCTCATATGAAACTACATCGTTCCCAAAGCTCACATGTTTCTCTCTCTTAACTGGAAAGCATTGGATGTAATAGTACCTGTGGTTTCTATCAGTTTCAGAAGCAGAGTTGAACTAGATATGGTCTGTATTTGTAGGAAACACCGTTCTTTTGTTCTGAGCACACTCACGTTTCCTGCTATATTAGAAAATCTAGAAAACAAAGGCATGCTTCTTGCTATAAATCAGATTGTGTTTCATGGATGAGAACTCTGCTGTGTGTTTCCCTTCAGAAATGGAGTTAAATACCAGGCTGTTTGTCCTCCTACAAGGAAGACTTCATTTCAGGTAAACAAAGTCACTTTTCAGCTCAAGAGATCCTACATTGTTCACGAATGTCACACGTTTCTCGCGCTAAACAGAAAAGCACTGGATATTAGCAGACCTGTGGTTTGTATCAGTTATCAAAGGAGAGTTGAACTTGATATGGTCTGTATGTGTAGGAAAAACCGTTCTTTTGCTCAAAGCACACTCACGTTACCTGCTGTATAAGAGACTCTTGAAAGCAAGGGCGTGCTTCTTGCTATAATGCAAAGTGTGTTTCATGGATGAGAACTGTGCTGTGGGTTTCCCTTCAGAAATGGAGTTCAATCCCAGGCTCTGTGTCCTCCAACAAGCAAGACTTCTTTTCAGATAAACGCAGACACTCTTCAGCTCAAACGAAGCTACATCGTTCACCAAGTTCACACGTTTCTCGCATTTAACTGAAAAGCATTGGATATTAGTGGATCTGTGGTTTGTATCAGTTTCGGAAGCAGAGTTAAAGCAGACATGGTCTGTATGTGTAGAAAACTCCGTTCTTTTGTTCTTAGCACACTCACGTTTCCTGCTTTATTAGAGACTCTAGAAAGCCAGAGCGTGCTTCTTGTTCTGAAGCATATTGTGTTTCTTGGATGATAACTGTGCTGTGTGTTTCCCTCAGAAATGGAGTTAAATCCCAGGCTCTGTGTCTTCCTACAGGCAAGAATTCTCTTCAGATAAACGCAGTCCCTTTTCAGCTCAAACGAAGCTACATCGTTCCCAGTGCTCACAAGTTTCTCACTCTTCACTGAACAGGATAGGATATTAGAAGTCCTGTGGTTTCTATCAGTTTCAGAAGAAGAGTTGAACTAGATATGTTCCATATGTGGAGGAAACACCGTTCTTTTCTTCTGAGCACACTCACGTTTCCTGCTTTTTTAGAGACTCTAGAAAGGATGGCCGTGCTTCTTGCTCTAAAGCAGAGTGTATTTCATGGATGAGAACTGTGCTCTGTGTTTCCCTTCAGAAATGGAGTTAAATCCCAGGCTCTGTGTCTTCCAACAAGCAAGACTTCTTTTCAGGTAAATCCAGTCACTTCAGCTCAAACAAAGCTACTTCTTTCACGAAGCTCACATGTTTCTTGCTCTTAACTGAAAATCATTGGATGTTAGAGGACGTGTGGTTTCTATCAGTTTCACCTGCAGAGTTGAATTAGATACGGTACATATGTGTAGGAAACACAGTTCTTTTGTTCTGAGCACACTCACGTTCCCTGCTTTATTAGAGCTTCTAGAAAGCAAAGGAATGCTTCTTGCTCTAAAGAAAGGTGTGTTTCATGGATGAGAACTGTGCTGTGTGTTTCCCTTCAGAAATGGAGTTGAATCCCAGGCTCTGTGTCCTCTTACAAGCAAGACTTCGTTTCATGTAAACGCAGTCACATTTCAACTCAAACGACGGTACCTTGTTCAGGAAGTTCACACGTTTCTCGCATTTAATTGAAAAGCATTTGAATGTTAGAGGATCTGTGGTTTGTATCAGTTTTCGAATCAGAGTTGAACTACATGTGGTCTGTATGTCTAGAAAACAACGTTCTTTTGTTCTGAGCACACTCACGTTTCCTGATGTATTAGAGAGTCTAGAAAGCAAGGCCGTGCTTCTTGCTCTAAAGCAGAGTGTGTATCATGGATGAGAACTGTGCTGTGAGTTTCCCTTCAGAAATGGAGTTAAATACCCGGCTCTGTGTCTTCCTACATGCAAGACTTCATTTCAAGTAAATGCAGTCCATTTTCAGCTCATATGAAACTACATCGTTCCCAAAGCTCACACGTTTCTCTCTCTTAACTGGAAAGCATTGGATGTAATAGTACCTGTGGTTTCTATCAGTTTCAGAAGCAGAGTTGAACTAGATATGGTCTGTATTTGTAGGAAACACCGTTCTTTTGTTCTGAGCACACTCACGTTTCCTGCTATATTAGAAAATCTAGAAAGCAAAGGCATGCTTCTTGCTCTAAAGCATAGTGTGTTTCATGGATGAGAACTGTGCTGTGTGTTTCCCTTCAGAAATGGAGTTAAATCCCGGGCTCTGTGTCTTCCTACAAGCAAGACATCGTTTCAGGTAAACACAGTCACTTTTTAGCTCAAACGAAGCTAATTCGTTCACAAAGCTCACACGTTTCTTGCTCTTAACTGAGAAGCACTGGTTGTTAGAGGACCTGTGGTTTCTATCAGTTTCAGAAGCAGGGTTGAACTTGATATGGTCTGTATGTGTAGGAAACACCGTTCTTTTGTTCTGAGCACACTCACGTTTCCTGCTGTATTAGAGATTCTGGAAAGCAAGAGCGTGCTTCTTGCTCTAAGGCATAGTGTCATCCATGGATGAGAACTGTGCTGTGTGTTTCCCTTCAGAAATGGAGTTAAATACCAGGCTGTTTGTCCTCCTACAAGGAAGACTTCATTTCAGGTAAACAAAGTCACTTGTCAGCTCAAGGGTTCCAACATTGTTCACGAAGCTCACACGTTTCTCACGCTTAACAGAAAAGCACTGGATATTAGCAGACCTGTGGTTTGCATCACTTATTGAAGAAGAGTTGAACTAGATATGGTCCGTATGTGTAGGAAAAACCGTTCTTTTGTTCTGAGCACACTACGTTACCTGCTGTATAAGAGACTCTTGAAAGCAAGGGCGTGCTTATTGCTATAATGCAAAGTGTGTTTCATGGATTAGAACTGTGCTGTGGGTTTCCCTTCAGAAATGGAGTTCAATCCCAGGCTCTGTGTCCTCCAACAAGCAAGACTTCTTTTCAGGTAAACGCAGACACTTTTCAGCTCAAACGAAGCTACATCTCTCACGAAGATCACACGTTTCTCGCATTTAACTTAAAAGCATTGGATGTTAGCGGATCTGTGGTTTGTATCGATTTCAGAAGCAGAGTTGAACCAGATATGGTCTGTATGTGTAGAAAACTCCGTTCTTTTGTTCTTAGCACACTCACGTTTCCTGCTTTATTAGAGACTCTAGAAAGCCAGAGTGTGCTTCTTGCTCTAAAGCAGACTGTGTTTCATGGATGAGAACTGTGCTGTGTTTTTCCCTTCAGAAATGGACTTAAATCCCAGTCTCTGTGTCTTCCTACAAGCAA
Organism: Onychomys leucogaster; assembly: GCA_949786385.1. NCBI lineage: Eukaryota > Metazoa > Chordata > Mammalia > Rodentia > Cricetidae > Onychomys > Onychomys leucogaster. The sequence goes on from CATKUP010000399.1 coordinate 120,524, forward strand.
GAATTCTTTTCAGATAAACGCAGTCCCTTTTCAGCTCAAACGAAGCTACATCGTTCCCAGTGCTCACAAGTTTCTCACTCTTAACTGAACAGGATAGGATATTAGAAGTCCTGTGGTTTCTATCAGTTTCAGAAGAAGAGTTGAACTAGATATGTTCCATATGTGGAGGAAACACCGTTCTTTTCTTCTGAGCACACTCACGTTTCCTGCTGTTTTAGAGACTCTAGAAAGCATGGCCGTGCTTCTTGCTCTAAAGCAGAGTGTATTTCATGGATGAGAACTGTGCTCTGTGTTTCCCTTCAGAAATGGAGTTAAATCCCAGGCTCTGTGTCTTCCTACAAGCAAGACTTCTTTTCAGGTAAATCCAGTCACTTCAGCTCAAACAAAGCTACTTCTTTCACGAAGCTCACATGTTTCTTGCTCTTAACTGAAAATCATTGGATGTTAGAGGACGTGTGGTTTCTATCAGTTTCACCTGCAGAGTTGAATTAGAGACGGTACGTATGTGTAGGAAACACAGTTCTTTTGTTCTGAGCACACTCACGTTCCCTGCTTTATTAGAGCTTCTAGAAAGCAAAGGAATGCTTCTTGCTCTAAAGCAAGGTGTGTTTCATGGGTGAGAACTGTGCTGTGTGTTTCCCTTCAGAAATGGAGTTGAATCCCAGGCTCTGTGTCCTCTTACAAGCAAGACATCGTTTCAGGTAAACACAGTCACTTTTTAGCTCAAACGAAGCTAATTTGTTCACAAAGCTCACACGTTTCTTGCTCTTAACTGAGAAGCACTGGTTGTTAGAGGACCTGTGGTTTGTATCAGTTTCAGAAGCAGGGTTGAACTTGATATGGTCTGTATGTGTAGGAAACTCCGTTCTTTTGTTCTGAGCACACTCACGTTTCCTGCTGTATTAGAGACTCTGGAAAGCAAGAGCGTGCTTCTTGCTCTAAGGCATAGTGTCATCCATGGATGAGAACTGTGCTGTGTGTTTCCCATCAGAAATGGAGTTAAATATCTGGCTGTGTGTCCTTCTACAAGGAAGACTTCGTTTCAGGTAAACAAAGTGACTTTTCAGCTCAATCGAAGCTACATTGTTCACAAAGCTCACACGTTTCTCGCGCTTAACAGAAAAGCACTGGATATTAGCAGACCTGTGTTTTGTATCAGTTTTCGAAGCAGAGTTGAACTAGATATTGTCCGTATGTGTAGGAAAAACCGTTCTTTTGTTCTGAGTACACTCACGTTACCTGCTCTCTAAGAGACTCTTGAAAGCAAGGACGTGCTTCTTGCTATAATGCAAAGTGTGTTTCATGGATGAGAACTGTGCTGTGGGTTTCCCTTCAGAAATGGAGTTCAATCCCAGGCTCTGTGTCCTCCAACAAGCAAGACTTCTTTTCAGGTAAACGCAGACACTTTTCAGCTCAAACAAAGCTACATCGTTCACGCAGTTCACACGTTTCTCGCATTTAACTGAAAAGCATTGGATGTTAGCGGATCTGTGGATTGTATCAATTTCAGAAGCAGAGATGAACCAGATACGGTCTGTATGTGTAGAAAACTCCGTTCTTTTGTTCTGAGCACACTCACGTTTCCTGCTTTATTAGAGACTCTAGAAAGCCCGAGCGAGCTTCTTGCTCTAAAGCAGATTGTGTTTCATGGATGAGAACTGTGCTGTGTGTTTCCCTTCAGAAATGGAGTTAAATCCCAGTCTCTGTGTTTTCCTACAAGCAAGACTTCTTTTCAGGTAAACGCAGTCCCTTTTCACCTCAAACGAAGCTACATTGTTCCCAAAGTTCACACGTTTCTCACTCTTAACTGAACAGCATTGGATATTAGAGGACCTGTGGTTTCTATCAGGTTCACCTGCCGAGTTTAATTAGTTATGGTCCGTATGTGTACGAAACACCGTTCTTTTGTTCTGAGCACACTCACGTTCCCTGCTTTATTAGAGATTATAGAAAGCAAAGCCATGCTTCTTGCTCTAAAGCAAGGTGTGTTTCATGGATGAGAACTGTACTGTGTGTTTCCCTTCAGAAATGGAGTTAAATCCCAGGCTCTGTGTCCTCTTACAAGCAAGACTTCGTTTCATGTAAACGCAGTCACATTTCAGCTCAAACGAAGGTACATTGTTCACGAAGTTCACACGTTTCTCGCATTTAATTGTAAAGCATTGGATGTAAGAGGAACTGTGGTTTGTAACAGTTTTCGAAGCAGAGTTGAACTAAATGTGGTCGGTATGTCTAGAAAACAACGTTCTTTTGTTCTGAGCACACTCACGTTTCCTGATGTATTAGAGACTCTAGAAAGCAAGGCCGTGCTTCTTGCTCTAAAGCAGAGTGTGTTTCATGGATGAGAACTGTGCTGTGAGTTTCCCTTCAGAAATGGAGTTAAATACCCGGCTCTGTGTCTTCCTACATGCAAGACTTCATTTCAGGTAAATGCAGTCCATTTTCAGCTCATATGAAACTACATTGTTCCCAAAGCTCACACGTTTCTCTCTCTTAACTGGAAAGCATTGGATGTAATAGTACCTGTGGTTTCTATCAGTTTCAGAAGCAGAGTTGAACTACATATGGTCTGTATTTGTAGGAAACACCGTTCTTTTGTTCTGAGCACACTCACGTTTCCTGCTATATTAGAAAATCTAGAAAGCAAAGGCATGCTTCTTGCTCTAAAGCATAGTGTGTTTCATGGATGAGAACTGTGCTGTGTGTTTCCCTTCAGAAATGGAGTTAAATCCCGGGCTCTGTGTCTTCCTACAAGCAAGACATCGTTTCAGGTAAACACAGTCACTTTTTAGCTCAAACGAAGCTAATTTGTTCACAAAGCTCACACGTTTCTTGCTCTTAACTGAGAAGCACTGGTTGTTAGAGGACCTGTGGTTTGTATCAGTTTCAGAAGCAGGGTTGAACTTGATATGGTCTGTATGTGTAGGAAACTCCGTTCTTTTGTTCTGAGCACACTCACGTTTCCTGCTGTATTAGAGACTCTGGAAAGCAAGAGCGTGCTTCTTGCTCTAAGGCATAGTGTCATCCATGGATGAGAACTGTGCTATGTGTTTCCCTTCAGAAATGGAGTTAAATATCTGGCTGTGTGTCCTTCTACAAGGAAGACTTCGTTTCAGGTAAACAAAGTGACTTTTCAGCTCAATCGAAGCTACATTGTTCACAAAGCTCACACGTTTCTCGCGCTTAACAGAAAAGCACTGGATATTAGCAGACCTGTGTTTTGTATCAGTTTTCGAAGCAGAGTTGAACTAGATATTGTCCGTATGTGTAGGAAAAACCGTTCTTTTGTTCTGAGTACACTCACGTTACCTGCTCTCTAAGAGACTCTTGAAAGCAAGGACGTGCTTCTTGCTATAATGCAAAGTGTGTTTCATGGATGAGAACTGTGCTGTGGGTTTCCCTTCAGAAATGGAGTTCAATCCCAGGCTCTGTGTCCTCCAACAAGCAAGACTTCTTTTCAGGTAAACGCAGACACTTTTCAGCTCAAACAAAGCTACATCGTTCACGCAGTTCACACGTTTCTCGCATTTAACTGAAAAGCATTGGATGTTAGCGGATCTGTGGATTGTATCAATTTCAGAAGCAGAGATGAACCAGATACGGTCTGTATGTGTAGAAAACTCCGTTCTTTTGTTCTGAGCACACTCACGTTTCCTGCTTTATTAGAGACTCTAGAAAGCCAGAGTGTGCTTCTTGCTCTAAAGCAGACTGTGTTTCATGGATGAGAACTGTGCTGTGTTTTTCCCTTCAGAAATGGACTTAAATCCCAGTCTCTGTGTCTTCCTACAAGCAAGAATTCTTTTCAGATAAACGCAGTCCCTTTTCAGCTCAAACGAAGCTACATCGTTCCCAGTGCTCACAAGTTTCTCACTCTTAACTGAACAGGATAGGATATTAGAAGTCCTGTGGTTTCTATCAGTTTCAGAAGAAGAGTTGAACTAGATATGTTCCATATGTGGAGGAAACACCGTTCTTTTCTTCTGAGCACACTCACGTTTCCTGCTGTTTTAGAGACTCTAGAAAGCATGGCCGTGCTTCTTGCTCTAAAGCAGAGTGTATTTCATGGATGAGAACTGTGCTCTGTGTTTCCCTTCAGAAATGGAGTTAAATCCCAGGCTCTGTGTCTTCCTACAAGCAAGACTTCTTTTCAGGTAAATCCAGTCACTTCAGCTCAAACAAAGCTACTTCTTTCACGAAGCTCACATGTTTCTTGCTCTTAACTGAAAATCATTGGATGTTAGAGGACGTGTGGTTTCTATCAGTTTCACCTGCAGAGTTGAATTAGAGACGGTACGTATGTGTAGGAAACACAGTTCTTTTGTTCTGAGCACACTCACGTTCCCTGCTTTATTAGAGCTTCTAGAAAGCAAAGGAATGCTTCTTGCTCTAAAGCAAGGTGTGTTTCATGGGTGAGAACTGTGCTGTGTGTTTCCCTTCAGAAATGGAGTTGAATCCCAGGCTCTGTGTCCTCTTACAAGCAAGACATCGTTTCAGGTAAACACAGTCACTTTTTAGCTCAAACGAAGCTAATTTGTTCACAAAGCTCACACGTTTCTTGCTCTTAACTGAGAAGCACTGGTTGTTAGAGGACCTGTGGTTTGTATCAGTTTCAGAAGCAGGGTTGAACTTGATATGGTCTGTATGTGTAGGAAACTCCGTTCTTTTGTTCTGAGCACACTCACGTTTCCTGCTGTATTAGAGACTCTGGAAAGCAAGAGCGTGCTTCTTGCTCTAAGGCATAGTGTCATCCATGGATGAGAACTGTGCTGTGTGTTTCCCATCAGAAATGGAGTTAAATATCTGGCTGTGTGTCCTTCTACAAGGAAGACTTCGTTTCAGGTAAACAAAGTGACTTTTCAGCTCAATCGAAGCTACATTGTTCACAAAGCTCACACGTTTCTCGCGCTTAACAGAAAAGCACTGGATATTAGCAGACCTGTGTTTTGTATCAGTTTTCGAAGCAGAGTTGAACTAGATATTGTCCGTATGTGTAGGAAAAACCGTTCTTTTGTTCTGAGTACACTCACGTTACCTGCTCTCTAAGAGACTCTTGAAAGCAAGGACGTGCTTCTTGCTATAATGCAAAGTGTGTTTCATGGATGAGAACTGTGCTGTGGGTTTCCCTTCAGAAATGGAGTTCAATCCCAGGCTCTGTGTCCTCCAACAAGCAAGACTTCTTTTCAGGTAAACGCAGACACTTTTCAGCTCAAACAAAGCTACATCGTTCACGCAGTTCACACGTTTCTCGCATTTAACTGAAAAGCATTGGATGTTAGCGGATCTGTGGATTGTATCAATTTCAGAAGCAGAGATGAACCAGATACGGTCTGTATGTGTAGAAAACTCCGTTCTTTTGTTCTGAGCACACTCACGTTTCCTGCTTTATTAGAGACTCTAGAAAGCCCGAGCGAGCTTCTTGCTCTAAAGCAGATTGTGTTTCATGGATGAGAACTGTGCTGTGTGTTTCCCTTCAGAAATGGAGTTAAATCCCAGTCTCTGTGTTTTCCTACAAGCAAGACTTCTTTTCAGGTAAACGCAGTCCCTTTTCACCTCAAACGAAGCTACATTGTTCCCAAAGTTCACACGTTTCTCACTCTTAACTGAACAGCATTGGATATTAGAGGACCTGTGGTTTCTATCAGGTTCACCTGCCGAGTTTAATTAGTTATGGTCCGTATGTGTACGAAACACCGTTCTTTTGTTCTGAGCACACTCACGTTCCCTGCTTTATTAGAGATTATAGAAAGCAAAGCCATGCTTCTTGCTCTAAAGCAAGGTGTGTTTCATGGATGAGAACTGTACTGTGTGTTTCCCTTCAGAAATGGAGTTAAATCCCAGGCTCTGTGTCCTCTTACAAGCAAGACTTCGTTTCATGTAAACGCAGTCACATTTCAGCTCAAACGAAGGTACATTGTTCACGAAGTTCACACGTTTCTCGCATTTAATTGTAAAGCATTGGATGTAAGAGGAACTGTGGTTTGTAACAGTTTTCGAAGCAGAGTTGAACTAAATGTGGTCGGTATGTCTAGAAAACAACGTTCTTTTGTTCTGAGCACACTCACGTTTCCTGATGTATTAGAGACTCTAGAAAGCAAGGCCGTGCTTCTTGCTCTAAAGCAGAGTGTGTTTCATGGATGAGAACTGTGCTGTGAGTTTCCCTTCAGAAATGGAGTTAAATACCCGGCTCTGTGTCTTCCTACATGCAAGACTTCATTTCAGGTAAATGCAGTCCATTTTCAGCTCATATGAAACTACATTGTTCCCAAAGCTCACACGTTTCTCTCTCTTAACTGGAAAGCATTGGATGTAATAGTACCTGTGGTTTCTATCAGTTTCAGAAGCAGAGTTGAACTACATATGGTCTGTATTTGTAGGAAACACCGTTCTTTTGTTCTGAGCACACTCACGTTTCCTGCTATATTAGAAAATCTAGAAAGCAAAGGCATGCTTCTTGCTCTAAAGCATAGTGTGTTTCATGGATGAGAACTGTGCTGTGTGTTTCCCTTCAGAAATGGAGTTAAATCCCGGGCTCTGTGTCTTCCTACAAGCAAGACATCGTTTCAGGTAAACACAGTCACTTTTTAGCTCAAACGAAGCTAATTTGTTCACAAAGCTCACACGTTTCTTGCTCTTAACTGAGAAGCACTGGTTGTTAGAGGACCTGTGGTTTGTATCAGTTTCAGAAGCAGGGTTGAACTTGATATGGTCTGTATGTGTAGGAAACTCCGTTCTTTTGTTCTGAGCACACTCACGTTTCCTGCTGTATTAGAGACTCTGGAAAGCAAGAGCGTGCTTCTTGCTCTAAGGCATAGTGTCATCCATGGATGAGAACTGTGCTATGTGTTTCCCTTCAGAAATGGAGTTAAATATCTGGCTGTGTGTCCTTCTACAAGGAAGACTTCGTTTCAGGTAAACAAAGTGACTTTTCAGCTCAATCGAAGCTACATTGTTCACAAAGCTCACACGTTTCTCGCGCTTAACAGAAAAGCACTGGATATTAGCAGACCTGTGTTTTGTATCAGTTTTCGAAGCAGAGTTGAACTAGATATTGTCCGTATGTGTAGGAAAAACCGTTCTTTTGTTCTGAGTACACTCACGTTACCTGCTCTCTAAGAGACTCTTGAAAGCAAGGACGTGCTTCTTGCTATAATGCAAAGTGTGTTTCATGGATGAGAACTGTGCTGTGGGTTTCCCTTCAGAAATGGAGTTCAATCCCAGGCTCTGTGTCCTCCAACAAGCAAGACTTCTTTTCAGGTAAACGCAGACACTTTTCAGCTCAAACAAAGCTACATCGTTCACGCAGTTCACACGTTTCTCGCATTTAACTGAAAAGCATTGGATGTTAGCGGATCTGTGGATTGTATCAATTTCAGAAGCAGAGATGAACCAGATACGGTCTGTATGTGTAGAAAACTCCGTTCTTTTGTTCTGAGCACACTCACGTTTCCTGCTTTATTAGAGACTCTAGAAAGCCCGAGCGAGCTTCTTGCTCTAAAGCAGATTGTGTTTCATGGATGAGAACTGTGCTGTGTGTTTCCCTTCAGAAATGGAGTTAAATCCCAGTCTCTGTGTTTTCCTACAAGCAAGACTTCTTTTCAGGTAAACGCAGTCCCTTTTCACCTCAAACGAAGCTACATTGTTCCCAAAGTTCACACGTTTCTCACTCTTAACTGAACAGCATTGGATATTAGAGGACCTGTGGTTTCTATCAGGTTCACCTGCCGAGTTTAATTAGTTATGGTCCGTATGTGTACGAAACACCGTTCTTTTGTTCTGAGCACACTCACGTTCCCTGCTTTATTAGAGATTATAGAAAGCAAAGCCATGCTTCTTGCTCTAAAGCAAGGTGTGTTTCATGGATGAGAACTGTACTGTGTGTTTCCCTTCAGAAATGGAGTTAAATCCCAGGCTCTGTGTCCTCTTACAAGCAAGACTTCCTTTCATGTAAACCCAGTCACATTTCAGCTCAAACGAAGGTACATTGTTCACGAAGTTCACACGTTTCTCGCATTTAATTGTAAAGCATTGGATGTTAGAGGAACTGTGGTTTGTAACAGTTTTCGAAGCAGAGTTGAACTAAATGTGGTCGGTATGTCTAGAAAACAACGTTCTTTTGTTCTGAGCACACTCACGTTTCCTGATGTATTAGAGAATCTAGAAAGCAAGGCCGTGCTTCTTGCTCTAAAGCAGAGTGTGTTTCATGGATGAGAACTGTGCTGTGAGTTTCCCTTCAGAAATGGAGTTAAATACCCGGCTCTGTGTCTTCCTACATGCAAGACTTCATTTCAGGTAAATGCAGTCCATTTTCAGCTCATATGAAACTACATTGTTCCCAAAGCTCACACGTTTCTCTCTCTTAACTGGAAAGCATTGGATGTAATAGTACCTGTGGTTTCTATCAGTTTCAGAAGCAGAGTTGAACTACATATGGTCTGTATTTGTAGGAAACACCGTTCTTTTGTTCTGAGCACACTCACGTTTCCTGCTATATTAGAAAATCTAGAAAGCAAAGGCATGCTTCTTGCTCTAAAGCATAGTGTGTTTCATGGATGAGAACTGTGCTGTGTGTTTCCCTTCAGAAATGGAGTTAAATCCCGGGCTCTGTGTCTTCCTACAAGCAAGACATCGTTTCAGGTAAACACAGTCACTTTTTAGCTCAAACGAAGCTAATTTGTTCACAAAGCTCACACGTTTCTTGCTCTTAACTGAGAAGCACTGGTTGTTAGAGGACCTGTGGTTTGTATCAGTTTCAGAAGCAGGGTTGAACTTGATATGGTCTGTATGTGTAGGAAACTCCGTTCTTTTGTTCTGAGCACACTCACGTTTCCTGCTGTATTAGAGACTCTGGAAAGCAAGAGCGTGCTTCTTGCTCTAAGGCATAGTGTCATCCATGGATGAGAACTGTGCTATGTGTTTCCCTTCAGAAATGGAGTTAAATATCTGGCTGTGTGTCCTTCTACAAGGAAGACTTCGTTTCAGGTAAACAAAGTGACTTTTCAGCTCAATCGAAGCTACATTGTTCACAAAGCTCACACGTTTCTCGCGCTTAACAGAAAAGCACTGGATATTAGCAGACCTGTGTTTTGTATCAGTTTTCGAAGCAGAGTTGAACTAGATATTGTCCGTATGTGTAGGAAAAACCGTTCTTTTGTTCTGAGTACACTCACGTTACCTGCTCTCTAAGAGACTCTTGAAAGCAAGGACGTGCTTCTTGCTATAATGCAAAGTGTGTTTCATGGATGAGAACTGTGCTGTGGGTTTCCCTTCAGAAATGGAGTTCAATCCCAGGCTCTGTGTCCTCCAACAAGCAAGACTTCTTTTCAGGTAAACGCAGACACTTTTCAGCTCAAACAAAGCTACATCGTTCACGCAGTTCACACGTTTCTCGCATTTAACTGAAAAGCATTGGATGTTAGCGGATCTGTGGATTGTATCAATTTCAGAAGCAGAGATGAACCAGATACGGTCTGTATGTGTAGAAAACTCCGTTCTTTTGTTCTGAGCACACTCACGTTTCCTGCTTTATTAGAGACTCTAGAAAGCCCGAGCGAGCTTCTTGCTCTAAAGCAGATTGTGTTTCATGGATGAGAACTGTGCTGTGTGTTTCCCTTCAGAAATGGAGTTAAATCCCAGTCTCTGTGTTTTCCTACAAGCAAGACTTCTTTTCAGGTAAACGCAGTCCCTTTTCACCTCAAACGAAGCTACATTGTTCCCAAAGTTCACACGTTTCTCACTCTTAACTGAACAGCATTGGATATTAGAGGACCTGTGGTTTCTATCAGGTTCACCTGCCGAGTTTAATTAGTTATGGTCCGTATGTGTACGAAACACCGTTCTTTTGTTCTGAGCACACTCACGTTCCCTGCTTTATTAGAGATTATAGAAAGCAAAGCCATGCTTCTTGCTCTAAAGCAAGGTGTGTTTCATGGATGAGAACTGTACTGTGTGTTTCCCTTCAGAAATGGAGTTAAATCCCAGGCTCTGTGTCCTCTTACAAGCAAGACTTCCTTTCATGTAAACCCAGTCACATTTCAGCTCAAACGAAGGTACATTGTTCACGAAGTTCACACGTTTCTCGCATTTAATTGTAAAGCATTGGATGTTAGAGGAACTGTGGTTTGTAACAGTTTTCGAAGCAGAGTTGAACTAAATGTGGTCGGTATGTCTAGAAAACAACGTTCTTTTGTTCTGAGCACACTCACGTTTCCTGATGTATTAGAGAATCTAGAAAGCAAGGCCGTGCTTCTTGCTCTAAAGCAGAGTGTGTTTCATGGATGAAAACTGTGCTGTGTGTTTCCCTTCAGAAATGGAGTTACATCCCAGGCTCTGTGTCTTCCTACATGCAAGACTTCATTTCAGATAAACGCAGTCCATTTTCAGCTCATAAGAAACTACATCGTTCCCAAAGCTCACACATTTGTTGCTCTTAACTGGAAAGCATTGGAAGTAAGTGTACCTGTGGTTTCTATCAGTTTCAGAAGCAGAGTTGAACTAGATATGGTCTGTATTTGTAGGAAACACCATTCTTTTGTTATGAGCACACTCACGTTTCCTGCTGTATTAGAGACTCTAGAATGCAAGGCCGTGCTTCTTGCTCTAAAGCAGAGTGTGTTTCATGGATGAGAACTGTGCTGTGTGTTTCCCCTCAGAAATGGAGTTCAATCCCAGGCTCTGTGTCCTCCAACAAGCAGCACATCTTTTCAGGTAAAAGCAGACACTTTTTAGCTCAAACGAAGCTACATAGTTCACAAAGCTCACACGTTTCTCACTCTTAACTGAAAAGCATTGGATATTAGAGGACCTGTGTTTTCTATCAGTTTCAGAAGAAGAGTTGAACTAGATATGTTCCATATGTGCAGGACACACCGTTCTTTTTTTCTGAGCACACTCACGTTTCCTGCTATATTAGAAAATCTAGAAAGCAAAGGCATGCTTCTTGCTCTAAAGCATAGTGTGTTTCATGGATGAGAACTGTGTGTTTGTTTCGCTTCAGAAATGGAGTTAAATCCAGGCTCTGTGTCTTCCTACAAGCAAGACATCGTTTCAGGTAAACACAGTCACTTTTCAGCTCAAACGAAGCTAATTCGTTCACAAAGCTCACAAGTTTCTTGCTCTTAACTGAAAATCATTGGATGTTAGAGGACGTGTAGTTTCTATCAGTTTCACATGAGGAGTTGAATTACATATGGTCCGTATGTGTAGGAAACACAGTTCTTTTGTTCTGAGCACACTCACGTTCCCTGCTTTATTAGAGACTCTAGAAAGCAAGGGCATGCTTCTTGCTCTAAAGCAGAGTGTGTTTCATGGAAGAGAATGTGCTGTGTGTTTCCCTTCAGAAATGGTGTTAAATCCCAGGCTCTTTGTCTTCCTTTAAGCAGGATTTCGTTTCAAGTAAACCCAGTCCCTTTTCAGCTTGAATGAAGCTACATCTTTCACGAAGCTCACAAGTTTCTCGCTCTTAACTGAAAATCATTGGATGTTAGAGGACCAGTGGTTTCTATCAGTTTCACAAGCAGAGTTGCATTAGATATGGTCCGTATGTGTAGGAAACACCATTCTTTCGTTCTGAGCACAATTACTTTTCCTGCTGTATTAGAGATTCTAGAATGCAAGGGCGTGCTTCTTAATATAATGCAAGGTGTGTTTCATGGATGAGATCTGTGCTGTGTGTTTACCTTCAGAAATGGAGATAAAACCAAGGCTCTTTGTCCTCTTACAAGCAAGAATTCGTTTCATGTAAACGCAGACACATTTCAGCTCAAACAAAGGTACATTGTTCAGGAAGTTCACACGTTTCTCGCATTAAACCGAAAGCATTAGATGTTAGACGATCTGTGGTTTGTATCAGTTTTCAAAGCAAAGTTGAACTAGATATGGTCAGTATGTCTAGAAAACAAAGTTCTTTTCTTCTGAGCACACTCACGTTTCCTGCTGTATTAGAGACTCTAGAATGCAAGGCCGTGCTTCTTGCTCTAATGCAGAGTGTGTTTCATGGATGAGAACTGTGCTGTGTGTTTTCCTTCAGAAATGAGGTTAAATCCCCGGCTCTGTGTCTTCCTACAAGCATGACTTCGTTTCAGGTAAACGCAGTCACTTTTCAGCTCAAAGGAAACTACATCTTTCACGAAGCTCACACGTTTCTCGCTCTTAACAGAAAATCATTCTATGTTAGCAGACCTGTGGTTTGTATCAGTTTTTGAAGCAGAGTTGAATTAGATGTGGGCCGTATGTGTAGGAAAAACCGTTCTTTTTTTCTGAGCACACTCACGTTACCAGCTGTATTAGAGACACTAGAAAGCAAGAGCGTGCTTCTTGCTCTAAAGCTGAGTGTGTTTCATGGATGAGAATGTGCTGTGTGTTTCCCTTCAGAAATGGTGTTAAATCCCAGGCTCTTTGTCTTCCTTTAAGCAGGACTTCGTTTCAAGTAAACCCAGTTCCTTTTCAGCTCGAATGAAGCTACATCTTTCACGAAGCTCACAAGTTTCTCGCTCTTAACTGAAAATCATTGGATGTTAGAGGAGCAGTGGTTTCTATCAGTTTCACAAGCAGAGTTGCACTAGATAGGGTCCGTATCTGTAGGAAACACAGTTCTTTTGTTCTGAGCACAATTACGTTTTCTGCTGTATTAGAGATTCTAGAAAGCAAGGGCATGCTTCTTGCTATAATGCAAGGTGTGTTTCATGGACGAGATCTGTGCTGTATGTTTACCTTCAGAAACGGAGTTAAATCCCAGGCTCTGTGTCCACTTACAAGCAAGAATTCGTTTCATGTAAACGCAGACACATTTCACCTCAAACGAAGGTACATTGTTCATGAGGTTCACACGTTTCCGCATTAAACCAAAAGCATTGGATGTTAGAGGATCTGTGGTTTGTATCAGTTTTCGAAGCAGAGTTGAACTAGATATGTTCAGTATGTCTAGAACACAAAGTTCTTTTCTTCTGAGCACACTCACGTTTCCTGCTGTATTAGAGACTCTAGAATGCAAGGCCGTGCTTCTTGCTCTAAAGCAGAGTGTGTTTCATGAATGAGAACCGTGCTGTGTGTGTTCCTTCAGAAATGGAGTTAAATCCCAGGCTCTGTGTCTTCCTATAAGCATGACTTCGTTTCAGGTAAAGGCAGTCACTTTTCAGCTCAAAGGAAGCTACATCTTTCACAAAGCTCACAAGTTTCTTGCTCTTAACAGAGAAGCATTCTATGTTAGCAGACCTGTGGTTTGTATCAGTATTTGAAGCAGAGTTGAACTAGATATGGTCCATATGTGTAGGAAACACCATTCTTTTGTTTGAGCACACTCACGTTTCCTCATGTATTAGAGACTCTAGAATGCAAGGCCGTGCTTCTTACTCGAAATCAGAGTATGTTTCATGGATGAGAACTGTGCTGTGTGTTTCCCTTCAGAAATGGAGTTAAATCCCAGCCTCTGTGTCTTCCTACATCCAAGACTTCATTTCAGGTAAACGCAGTCCATTTTCAGCTCACATGAAACTACATCGTTCCCAAAGCTCACACGTTTCTCTCTCTTAACTGGAAAGCATTGGATGTAAGAGTACCTGTGGGTTCTATCAGTTTCCGAAGCAGAGTTGAACTAGATATGGTCTGTATTTGTAGGAAACACCGTTCTTTTGTTCTGAGCAAACTCACGTTTCCTGCTATATTAGAAAATCTAGAAAGCAATGGCATGCTTCTTGCTCTAAAGCAGAGTGTGTTTCATGGATGAGAACTGTGCTGTGTGTTTCCCTTCAGAAATGGAGTTAAATCCCGGGCTCTGTGTCTTCCTACAAGCAAGACATCGTTTCAGGTAAACACAGTCACTTTTCAGCTCAAACGAAGCTAATTCGTTCACAAAGCTCACACGTTTCTTGCTCTTAACTGAGAAGCATTGGTTGTTAGAGGACCTGTGGTTTCTATCAGTTTCAGAAGCAGGGTTGAACTTGATATGGTCCGTATGTGTAGGAAACACCGTTCTTTTGTTCTGAGCACACTCACGTTTCCTGCTGTATTAGAGACTCTGGAAAGCAAGAGCGTGCTTCTTGCTCTAAGGCAGAGTGTCATCCATGGATGAGAACTCTGCTGTGTGTTTCCCTTCAGAAATGGAGTTAAATACCAGGCTGTGTGTCCTCCTACAAGGAAGACTTCGTTTCACGTAAACAAAGTCACTTTTCAGCTCAAGAGATCCTACATTGTTCACAAAGCTCACACGTTTCTCGCCCTTAACAGAAAAGCACTGGATATTAGCAGACCTGTGTTTTGTATCAGTTATCGAAGCAGAGTTGAACTAGATATTGTCCGTATGTGTAGGAAAAACCGTTCTTTTGTTCTGAGTACACTCACGTTACCTGCTCTATAAGAGACTCTTGAAAGCAAGGACGTGCTTCTTGCTATAATGCAAAGTGTGTTTCATGGATTAGAACTGTGCTGTGTGTTTCCCTTCAGAAATGGAGTTCAATCCCAGGCTCTGTGTCCTCCAACAAGCAAGACTTCTTTTCAGGTAAACGCAGACACTTTTCAGCTCAAACAAAGCTACATCGTTCACGCAGTTCACACGTTTCTCGCATTTAACTGAAAAGCATTGGATGTTAGCAGATCTGTGGTTTGTATCAATTTCAGAAGCAGAGATGAACCAGATACGGTCTGTATGTGTAGAAAACTCTGTTCTTTTGTTCTGAGCACACTCACGTTTCCTGCTTTATTAGAGACTCTAGAATGCAAGGCCGTGCTTCTTGCTCTAAAGCAGAGTGTGTTTCATGAATGAGAACTGTGCTGTGTGTTTTCCTTCAGAAATGGAGTTAAATCCCAGGCTCTGTGTCTTCCTACAAGCAAGAGTTCGTTTCATGTAAACGCAGACACATTTCAGCTCAAACGAAGGTACATTGTTCACGAAGTTCACACGTTTCTCGCATTAAACCAAAAGCATTGGATGTTAGAGGATCTGTGGTTTGTATCAGTTTTTGAAGCAGAGTTTAACTAGATGTGGTCAGTAAGTCTAGAACACAAAGTTCTTTTCTTCTGAGCACACTCACGTTTCCTGCTGTATTAGAGACTCTAGAATGCAAGGCCGTGCTTCTTGCTCTAAAGCAGAGTGTGTTTCATGAATGAGAACTGTGTTGTGTGTTTTCCTTCAGAAATGGAGTTAAATCCCTTGCTCTGTGTCTTCCTA
Source organism: Onychomys leucogaster (assembly GCA_949786385.1). Classification (NCBI taxonomy): domain Eukaryota; kingdom Metazoa; phylum Chordata; class Mammalia; order Rodentia; family Cricetidae; genus Onychomys; species Onychomys leucogaster. The sequence continues at coordinate 135,684 of CATKUP010000399.1, forward strand.
CAAGAATGACTTCGTTTCAGGTAAACGCTGTCACTTTTCAGCTCAAAGGAAGCTACATCTTTCACGAAGCTCACAAGTTTCTCGCTCTTAACAGAGAAGAATTCTATGTTAGCAGACCTGTGGTTTGTATCAGTATTTGAAGCAGACTTGAACTAGATATGGTCCATATGTGTAGGAAACACCATTCTTTTGTTTGAGCACACTCACTTTTCCTCATGTATTAGAGACTCTAGAATGCAAGGCCGTGCTTCTTGCTCTAAAGCAGAGTATGTTTCATGGATGAGAACTGTGCTGTGTGTTTCCCTTCAGAAATGGAGTTAAATCCCAGGCTCTGTGTCTTCCTACATGCAAGACTTCATTTCAGGTAAACGCAGTCCATTTTCAGCTCATATGAAACTACATCGTTCCCAAAGCTCACACGTTTCTCTCTCTTAACTGGAAAGCATTGGAGTAAGAGTACCTGTGGTTTCTATCAGTTTCCGAAGCAGAGTTGAACTAGATATGGTCTGTATTTGTAGGAAACACCGTTCTTTTGTTCTTAGCACACTCACGTTTCCTGCTATATTAGAATATCTAGAAAGCAAAGGCATGCTTCTTGCTCTAAAGCAGAGTGTGTTTCATGGATGAGAACTGTCCTGTGTGTTTCACTTCAGAAATGGAGTTAAATCCCAGGCTCTGTGTCACCCTACGAGCAAGACATCTTTTCAGGTAAACCCAGTCAATTTTCAGCTCAAACGAAGTTACACCTTTCACGAAGCTCACTAGTTTCTTGCTCTTAACTGAAAATCATTGGAGGTTAGAGGACGTGTGGTTTCTATCAGTTTCACATTCAGAGTTGAATTAGATATGGTCCGTATGTGTAGGAAACACAGTTCTTTTATTCTGAGCACAATTACGTTTCCTTATATATTAGAGATTCTAGAAAGCATGGGAGTGCTTCTTGCTATAATGCAAGGTGTGTTTCATGGACGAGATCTGTGCTGTGTGTTTACCTTCAGAAATGGAGTTAAATCCCAGGCTCTGTGTCCTCTTACAAGCAAGAATTCGTTTCATGTAAATGCAGACAAACTTCAGCTCAAAGGAAGGGACATTGTTCAGGAAGTTCACACGTTTGTCAAATTAAACCGAAAGCATTGGATGTTAGAGGATCTGTGGTTTGTATCAGTTTTCAAAGCAGAGTTGAACGAGATATGGTCAGTATGTCTAGAAAACAAAGTTCTTTTCTTCTGAGCACACTCACGTTTCCTGCTGAATTAGAGACTCTAGAATGCAAGGCCGTGCTTCTTGCTCTAAAGCAGAGTGTGTTTCATGGATGAGAACTGTGCTGTGTGTTTTCCTTCAGAAATGGCGTTAAATCCCCGGCTCTGTGTCTTCCTACAAGCATGACTTCGTTTCAGGTAAACGCAGTCACTTTTCAGCTCAAAGGAAGCTACATCTTTCACGAAGCTCACAAGTTTCTCGCTCTTAACAGAGAAGCATTCTATGTTAGCAGACCTGTGGTTTGTATCAGTATTTGAAGCAGAGTTGCATTAGATATTGTCCGTATGTGTAGGAAACACTGTTCTTTGTTCTGAGCACACTCACGTTTCCTGCTGTATTAGAGATTCTAGAAAGCAAGGGCGTGCTTCTTGCTATAAAGCAAGGTGTGTTTCATGGATGAGAACTTTGCTGTGTGTTTCCTTTCAGAAATGGAGTTAATTCCCAGGCTCTGTGTCCTCTTACAAGCAAGAATTCATTTCATGTAAACGCAGACACATTTAAGCTCAAACGAAGGTACATTGTTCATGAAGTTCACACGTTTCTCGGATTAAAATGAAAAGCATTGGAAGTTAGAGGATCTGTGGTTTGTATCAGTTTTCGAAGCAGAGTTGAAGTTGATATGGTCAGTATGTCTAGAACACAAAGTTCATTTCTTCTGAGCACTCTCACGTTTCTTGCAGTATTAGAGACTCTAGAATGCAAGGCCGTGCTTCTTGCTCTAAAGCAGAGTGTGTGTCATGAATGAGAACTGTGCTGTGTGTTTTCCTTCAGAAATGGAGTTAAATCCCAGGCTCTGTGTCTTCCTACATGCAAGACTTCATTTCAGGTAAACGCAGTCCATTTTCAGCTCATGTGAAACTACATCGTTCCCAAAGCTCACACGTTTCTCTCTCTTAACTGGAAAGCATTGGATGTAAGAGTACCTGTGGTTTCTATCAGCTTCAGAAGCAGAGTTGAACTAGATATGGTCTGTATTTGTAGGAAACACCGTTCTTTTGTTCTGAGCAAACTCACGTTTCCTGCTATATTAGAAAATCTAGAAAGCAAAGGCATGCTTCTTACTCTACAGCAGAGTGTGTTTCATGGATGAGAACTGTCCTGTGTTTTTCCCTTCAGAAATGGAGTTAAATCCCAGGCTCTGTGTCTTCCTACCAGCAAGACTTCTTTTCAGGTAAACCCAGTCATTTTTCAGTTCAAACGAGGCTACACCTTTCAAAAAGCTCACAAGTTTCTTGCTCTTAACTGAAAATCATTGGATGTTAGAGGACATGTAGTTTCTATCAGTTTCACATGCAGAGTTGAATTAGATATGGTCCGTATGTGTAGGAAACACAGTTCTTTTGTTCTGAGCACACTCACATTCCCTGCTTTATTAGAGACTCTAGAAAACAAGGGCATGCTTCTTGCTCTAAAGCAGAGTGTGTTTCATGGATGAGAACTGTGCCGTGTGTTTCCCTTCAGAAATGGTGTTAAATCCCAGGCTCTGTGTCTTCCTACAAGCATGACTTCGCTTCAGGTAAACGCAGTCACTTTTCAGCTCTAAGGAAACTACATCTTTCACGAAGCTCACACGTTTCTCGCTCTTAACACAAAATCATTCTATGTTAGCAGACCTGTGGTTTGTATCAGTTATGGAAGCAGAGTTGAATTAGATGTGGTCCGTATGTGTAGGAAAAACCGTTCTTTTTTTCTGAGAACACACACATTTCTAGCTGTATTAGAGACACTAGAAAGCTAGAGCGTGCTTCTTCCTCTAAAGCTGAGTGTGTTTCATGGATGAGAATGTGCTGTGTGTTTCCCTTCAGAAATGGTGTTAAATCCCAGGCTCTTTGTCTTCCTTTAAGTAGGACTTCATTTCAAGTAAACACAGTCCCTTTTCAGCTCGAATGAAGCTACATCTTTCACGAAGCTCACAAGTATCTCGCTCTTAACTGAAAATCATTGGATATAAGAGGACCAGTGATTTCTATTAGTTTCATAAGCAGAGTTGCATTAGATATGGTCCGTATGTGTAGGAAACACCATTCTTTTTTTCTGAGCACAATTACGTTTCCTGCTGTATTAGAGATTCTAGAAAGCAAGGGCGTGCTTCTTGCTTTAATGCAAGGTGTGTTTCATGGACGAGATCTGTGCTGTGTGTTTACCTTCAGAAATGGAGTTAAATCCCAGGCTCTGTGTCCTCTTACAAGCAAGAATTCATTTCATGTAAACGCAGACACATTTCAGCTCAAACAAAGGTACATTGTTCACGAAGTTCACACGTTTCTCGTATTAAACCGAAAGCATTGGATGTTAGAGGATCTGTGGTTTGTATCAGTTTTCAAAGCAGAGTTGAACTAGATATGGTCAGTATGTCTAGAAAACAAAGTTCTTTTCTTCTGAGCACACTCACGTTTCCTGCTGTATTAGAGACTCTAGAATGCAAGGCCGTGCTTCTTGCTCTAAAGCAGAGTATGTTTCATGGATGAGAACTGTGCTGTGTGTTTTCCTTCAGAAATGGGGTTAAATCCCCGGCTCTGTGTCTTCCTACAAGCATGACTTCTTTTCAGGTAAACGCAGTCACTTTTCAGCTCAAAGGAAGCTACATCTTTCAGGAAGCTCACAAGTTTCTCGCTCTTAACAGAGAAGCATTCTATATTAGCAGACCTGTGGTTTGTATCAGTATTTGAAGCAGAGTTGCACTAGATATTGTCTGTATGTGTAGGAAACACTATTCTTTGTTCTGAGCACAGTTTTCATCGATGAAACACAGTCTGCCTTAGAGCAAGAAGGACGCTCTTGCTTTCTAGAGTCTCTAATACAGAAGGAAACTTGACTGTGGTCAGAACAAAAGAATGGTGTTTCCTACACGTACGGACCATTGCCAGTTCAACTCTGCTTCTGAAACTGATACAAACCACAAGTCATCTAACATCCAATGCTTTTCATTTAAGAGCGAGAAACGTGTGAGCTTCGTGAACGATGTAGCTTCCTTTGAGCTGAAAAGTGACTGAGTTTCCCTGAAAAGATGTCTTGCTTGTAGGAAGACACAGAGCCTGGGATTTAACTCCATTTCTGAAGGGAAAAACACAGCACAGTTCTCATCCATGAAACACACTCTGCTTTAGAGCAAGAAGCATGCTCTTGCTTTCTAAATCTCTAACAGAGCCATAAACTTGAGGGTACTCAGAACAAAGGAACGGTGTTTCCTACACATACGGACCATTGCTATTTCAACTCTGCTTCTGAAACTGAAACATACCACAGGTCCTCTAACATCCAATGCTTTACAGTGAAGAGCAAGAAACGTGTTAGAAACTTGGACAATGTATCTTTGTTTGAACTGAAAGGTGACTGAGTTTACGTGAAACGAAATCTTGCTTGCAGGAAAACAACAAGCCTGTGATTTAACTCCATTTCTGAAGGGAAACACACAGCACAGTTGTCGTCCGTGAAACACACTCTGCTTTAGAGCAAGAAGCACTCTCTTGCTTTCTAGATTCTCTGATACAGAAGAAAACGTGAGTGTGCTCAGAAAAAAAGAACGGTGTTTCCTAGACGTACAGACCATATCTAGTTCAACTCTGCTTCTGAAACTGATAGAAACCAGAGGTCATCTACATATCAATGCTTTTCAGTTAACAGCGATAAACATGTGAGCTCGTGGATGATTTATATTATTTTGAGCTGAAATGTGAGTTAGTATACCTGAAACGAGAATTGCTTGTAGGAAGACACAGAGCCTGGGATTTAACTCAATTTCTGAAGGGAAACACACAGCACAGTTCTCATCCATGAAACACATTCTGCTTTAGAGCTAGAAGCACGCTCTTGCTTTCTAGAGTCTCTAATACAGCAGGAAATGTGAGTGTGGTCAGAACAAAAGAACGGTGTTTCCTACACATACGGACCTTACCTAGTTCAAGTCTGCTTCTGAAACTGATACAAACCACAGGTCCTCTAACATCCAATGCTTTTCAGTTAAGAGAGAGAAACGGGTGAGCTTCGTGAACGATGTAGCAATCTTTGAGCTGAAATGTGACGGAGTTTACCAGAAAAGATGTCTTGCTTGTAGGAAGAAACAGAGCCTGGGATTTAACTCCATTTCTGAAGGGAAACACACAGTACAGTTGTTATCCGTGAAACACACTCTGCATTAGAGCAAGAAGGACGCTCTTGCTTTCTAGAGTCTCTAATAGAGCAGAAAACGTGAGTGTGCTCAGAACAAAAGAACGGTGTTTCCCATATGCACAGACCATATCTAGTTCAACTCTGCTTCTGACTGATACAAACCACATGTCATCTAACATCCAATGCTTTTCAGTTAAGAGCGAGAAACATGTGAGTTTTGTGAATAATTTATATTCATTTGAGCTAAAAGTGACTGCGTTTACCTGAAATGATTTCTTTTTTTAGGAAGACACAAAGCCTAGGATTTAACTCCATTTCTGAAGGGAAACACACAGCACAGTTCTCATCCATGAAACACACTCTGCTTTAGAGCAAGAAACATGCTCTTGCTTTATAGAGCCTCTAATGAAGCAAGAAACATGAGTGTGCTCAGAACAAAAGAATGGTGTTTCCTACAAATACAGAGCATATCTAGTTCAGCTCTTCTCATGAAACTGATACAAACTACAGTTCCTCTAACATGCAATGCTTTCCAGTTACGAACAAGAAACGTGTAAGCTTCGTGAATGATGTAGCTTCCTTTGAGCTGAAAAATGACGGAGTTCAGCTGAAAAGTAGTCTTTCTTGTATGAAGACACAGAGCCTGGGATTTAACTTCATTCTGAAGGGAAACACACAGCACAGTTCTCATCCATGAAACACAGTCTGCTTTAGAGCAAGAAGGATGCTCTTGCTTTTTAGAGTCTCTAATACAACAGGAAACGTGAGTGTGCTCAGAACAAAAGAACGGTGTTTCCTACACATACAGACCATATCTTGTCCAACTCTGCTTCTGAAACTGATAGAAACCACAGTTTCTCTAAAATCCAATGCTATTCAGCTATCGCAACAAACGTGTAAGCTATGTAAACGATGCAGCTTTGTTGGAGCTGAAACGTGAGTGAATTAACCTGAAACGAGAATTGCTTGTAGGAAGACACAGAGCCTGGGATTTAACTCAATTTCTGAAGGAAAACACACAGCACAGTTCTCATCCATGAAACACATTCGGCTTTAGAGCTAGAAACACGCTCTTGCTTTCTATAGTCTCTAATACAGCAGGAAACGTGAGTGTGCTCAGTAAAAAAGAACAGTGTTTCCTACACATATGAACCATATCTAGATCAACTCTGCTTCTGAAACTGATACAAACCACAGGTCCTCTAACATCCAATGCTTTTCAGTTAAGAGAGAGAAACGGGTGAGCTTCGTGAACGATGTAGCAATCTTTGAGCTGAAATGTGACTGAGTTTACCTGAAAGGAAGTCTTGCTTGTAGGAAGACACAGAGCCTGTGATTTAACTCCATTTCTGAAGGGAAAAACACAGCACAGTTCTCATCCAGGAAACACGCTCTGCTTTAGAGCAAGAAGGACGCTCTTGCTTTCTACAGTCTCTAATAGAGCAGGAAACGTGAGTGTGCTCAGAACAAAAGAACGGTGTTTCCTATACGTACAGACCATATCTAGTTCAACTCTGCTTCTGACTGATACAAACCACATGTCATCTAACATCCAATGCTTTTCAGTTAAGAGCGAGAAACGTGTGAGCTTTGTGAATAATTTTTATTCATTTGAGCTGAAAAGTGACTGTGTTTACCTGAAATGATGTCTTGCTTGTAGGAAGACACAGAGCCTGGGATTTAACTCCATTTCTGAGGGAAACACACAGCAGAGTTCTCATCCATGATTCACACTCTGCTTTAGACCAAGAAGCACGCCCATGCTTTCTAAGAATGTCTAATACAGCAGGACAAGTGATTGTCATCAGAACAAAATAACGGTGTTTCCTACACATACGGACCATATCTAGGTCAACTCTTCTTCTGAAAGTGATACAAACCCCAGTTCCTCTAACATGCAATGCTTTCCATTTAAGAGCAAGAAACGTGTGAGCTTCGTGAACGATGTAGCTTCCTTTGAGCTGAAAAGTGACTGAGTTTACCTGAAAAGATGTCTTGCTTGTAGGAAGACACAGAGCCTGGGATTTAACTCCATATGTGAATGGAAACACACAGCACAGTTCTCTTGCATGAAACACACTCTGCTTTAGAGCAAGAAGAACGCTCTAGCTTTCTAGAGTCTAACAGAGAAGGAAACGTGAGTGGGCTCAGAGCAAAAGAACGGTGTTTCCAACACATACGGGCCATACCCAGTTCAACTCTTCTTCTGAAACTGATAGAAACCACAGTTCCCCTAACATGCAATGCTTTCCCGTTAAGCCTGAGAAACGTGTGAGCTTTGTGAATGATTTATATTCGTTTGAGTTAAAAGTGTCTGCGTTTACCTGAAATTATGTCTTTTTGTAGGAAGACACAGAGCCTGGGATTTAACTCCATTTCTGAAGGGAAACACACAGCACAGTTGTCATCCATGAAACACACTCTGCCTTAGAGCAAGAAGCACGCTCTTGCTTTCTAGAGCCTCTAATAAAGCAAGAAATATGAGTGTGCTCAGAACAAATGATCGGTGTTTCCTACACATACGGACCATATCTAGGTCAACTCTTCTTCTGAAACTGATACAAACCACAGATCCTCTAACATGCAATGCTTTCCAGTTAAAAACAAGAAACGTGTGTGCTTTGGGAACGATGTAGCTTCCTTTGAGCTGAAAAGTGACTGAGTTTACCTGAAATGATGTCTTGCTTGTAGGAAGACACAGAGATTGGAATTCAACTCCATTTCTGATGGGAAACACACAGCACAGTATTCATCCATGAAACACACTCTGCTTTAGAGCAAGAAGCACGCTCTTGCTTTCTAGAGTCTCTAATAGAGCCAGAAACTTGAAAGTGTCTTCAGAAAAAAAGAACTGAGTTTCCTACACATATGGACCATTGCTAGTTCAACTCTGCTTCTCAAACTGATAAAAACCACAAGTCATCTAACATCCAATGCTTTTCAGTTAAGAACGAGAAACGTGTGAGCTTCGTAAATGATTTATATTCATTTGAGCTGAAAAGTGACTCTGTTTACCTGAAATGATGTCTTGCTTATAGGAAGACACAGAGCCTGGAATTCAACTCCATTTCTGAAGGGAAACACACAGCCCAGTTCTCATCCATGAAACACTCTGCTTTAGACCAAGAAGCACGCCCTTGCTTTCTAATATTCTCTAATACAGCAGGAAAAAGTGACTGTGGTCAGAACAAAATAACGGTGTTTCCTACACATACGGACCATATCTAGGTCAACTCTTCTTCTGAAAGTGATACAAACCCCAGATCCTCTAAAATGCAATGCATTCCAGTTAATAGCGAGAAATGTGTGAGCTTCGTGAACGATGGAGCTACCTTTGAGCTGAAAAGTGACTGAATTTACCTGAAAAGATGTCTTACTTGTAGCAAGACAACGAGCCTCGGATTTAACTCCATTTCTGAAGGGAAACACACAGCACAGTTCTCTTCCATGAAACACACTCTGCTTTAGAGCAAGGAGCATCCTATTGCTTTCTGGAGTCTCTAATAGACAAAGAGACTTGAGGGTACTCAGAACAAAAGAACGGTGTTTCCTACATATACGGACCATTGCTAGTTCGACTCTGATTCTGAAACTGATACAAACCACAGGTCCTCTAATATCCAATGATTCACAGTTAAGAGCAAGAAACGTGTAGGCTACGTGAACGATTTAGTTTGTTTGAGCTGAAAGGTGACTGAGTTTAAGTGAAATGAAGTCTTGCTTGTAGGAAGCTGCAGAGCCTGTGATTTAACTCCATTTCTCATGGAAAACACACAGTACAGTTCTCATCGATGAAACACAGTGTGCTTTAGAGCAAGAAGCATGCTCTTGCTTTCTAGGGTCTACAATACAGCAGGAAACGTGAGTGTGCTCAGAACAAAAGAACAGAGTTTCCTCCACATACAGACCATATGTAGTCCAACTCTGATTCTGTAACTGATACAAACCACAGTTCCTCTTATATCCAATGCTTTTCATTTAGAGCAATAAATGTGTGAGCTATGTAAAAGATGTCGCTTTGTTTAAGCTGAAACGTGAGTGAGTTTACCTGAAAGGAAGTCTTGCTTGTAGGAAGACACAGAGCCTGGGATTTAACACCATTTATGAAGGGAAACACACAGCACAGTTGTCATCCGTGAAACACACTCTGCTTTAGAGCAAGAAGCACGCTCTTGCCTTCTAGAGTCTCTAATAAAGCAGGAAACGTGAGTGTGCTCAGAACAAATGACGGTCTTTCCTACACATACGAACCATATCTAGTTCAACTCTGCTTCTGAAACTGATACAAACAACAGGTCCTCTAACATCCAATGTTTTTCAGTTAATAGCCAGAAACGTGTGAGCTACGTGAACGATGTAGTTTTGTTTGAGCTGAAAAGTTACTGAGATTACATGAAAAGAAGTCATGCTTGTAGGAAGATACAGAGCCTGTGATTTAACTCCATTTCTGAAGGGAAACACACAGCACAGTTTTCATCGATGAAACACACTCTGCTTATAGGAAGAAGCACGCTCTTGCTTTCTAGAGTCTCTAATAGAGCAGGAAACGTGAGTGTGCTCAGAACAAAAGAACGGTGTTTCCTACACATACAGACCATATCCAGGTCAACTCTTCTTCTGAAACTGATACAAACCACAGTTCCCCTAACATGCAATGCTTTCCAGTTAAGAGCAAGAAACGTGTGAGCTTTGTGAATGATTTAAATTTGTTAGAGTTAAAAGTGACTGCGTTTACCTGAAATTATGTCTTTTTGTTGGAAGTCACAGAGCCTGGGATTTAACTAAATTTCTGAAGGGAAACACACAGCACATTTGTCATGCATGAAACACACTCTGCCTTAGAGCATGAAGCACGCTCTTGCTTTCTAGAGCCTCTAATAAAGTAGGAAACATGAGTGTGCTCAGAACAAATGAACGGTGTTTTCTACACATACGGACCATATCTAGTTCCACTCTTCTTCTGAAACTGATACAAACCACAGTTCCTCTATAATGCAATGCTTTTCAGTTAGGAACAAGAAACGTGTGAGCTTCGTGAACAATGTAGCTTCCTTTGAGCTGAAAAGTGACTGAGTTTACCTGAAAAGATGTCTTGCTTGTAGGAAGACACAGAGCCTGTTATTTAACTCCATTTCTGATGGGAAACACACAGCACAGTTCTCATTCATGAAACACACGATGCTTTAGGGCAAGAAGCACGCTCTTGCTTTCTAGAGTCTTCAATAGAGCCAGAAACTTGAAAGTGTCCTCAGAACAAAAGAACTGAGTTTCCTACACATATGGACCATTGCTAGTTCAACTCTGCTTCTGAAACTGATACAAACCACAAGTCATCTAACATCCAATGCTTTTCAGTTAAGAACAAGAAACGTGTGAGCTTCGTAAACGATTTATATTCATTTGAGCTGAAAAGTGACTCTATCTACCTGAAATGATGTCTTGCTTGTAGGAAGACACAGAGCCTGGAATTTAACTCCATTTCTGAAGGGAAACACACAGCACAGTTCTCTTCCATGAAACACAATCTGCTTTAAATCAAGAAGCATGCTATTGCTTTCTGGAGTCTCTAATAGACAAAGAGACTTGAGGGTACTCAGAACAAAAGAACGGTGTTTCCTACATATACGGACCATTGCTAGTTCGACTCTGATTCTGAAACTGATACAAACCACAGGTCCTCTAATATCCAATGATTCACAGTTAAGAGCAAGAAACGTGTAGGCTACGTGAACGATTTAGTTTGTTTGAGCTGAAAGGTGACTGAGTTTAAGTGAAATGAAGTCTTGCTTGTAGGAAGCTGCAGAGCCTGTGATTTAACTCCATTTCTCATGGAAAACACACAGTACAGTTCTCATCGATGAAACACAGTGTGCTTTAGAGCAAGAAGCATGCTCTTGCTTTCTAGGGTCTACAATACAGCAGGAAACGTGAGTGTGCTCAGAACAAAAGAACAGAGTTTCCTCCACATACAGACCATATGTAGTCCAACTCTGATTCTGTAACTGATACAAACCACAGTTCCTCTTATATCCAATGCTTTTCATTTAGAGCAATAAATGTGTGAGCTATGTAAAAGATGTCGCTTTGTTTAAGCTGAAACGTGAGTGAGTTTACCTGAAAGGAAGTCTTGCTTGTAGGAAGACACAGAGCCTGGGATTTAACACCATTTATGAAGGGAAACACACAGCACAGTTGTCATCCGTGAAACACACTCTGCTTTAGAGCAAGAAGCACGCTCTTGCCTTCTAGAGTCTCTAATAAAGCAGGAAACGTGAGTGTGCTCAGAACAAATGACGGTCTTTCCTACACATACGAACCATATCTAGTTCAACTCTGCTTCTGAAACTGATACAAACAACAGGTCCTCTAACATCCAATGTTTTTCAGTTAATAGCCAGAAACGTGTGAGCTACGTGAACGATGTAGTTTTGTTTGAGCTGAAAAGTTACTGAGATTACATGAAAAGAAGTCATGCTTGTAGGAAGATACAGAGCCTGTGATTTAACTCCATTTCTGAAGGGAAACACACAGCACAGTTTTCATCGATGAAACACACTCTGCTTATAGGAAGAAGCACGCTCTTGCTTTCTAGAGTCTCTAATAGAGCAGGAAACGTGAGTGTGCTCAGAACAAAAGAACGGTGTTTCCTACACATACAGACCATATCCAGGTCAACTCTTCTTCTGAAACTGATACAAACCACAGTTCCCCTAACATGCAATGCTTTCCAGTTAAGAGCAAGAAACGTGTGAGCTTTGTGAATGATTTAAATTTGTTAGAGTTAAAAGTGACTGCGTTTACCTGAAATTATGTCTTTTTGTTGGAAGTCACAGAGCCTGGGATTTAACTAAATTTCTGAAGGGAAACACACAGCACATTTGTCATGCATGAAACACACTCTGCCTTAGAGCATGAAGCACGCTCTTGCTTTCTAGAGCCTCTAATAAAGTAGGAAACATGAGTGTGCTCAGAACAAATGAACGGTGTTTTCTACACATACGGACCATATCTAGTTCCACTCTTCTTCTGAAACTGATACAAACCACAGTTCCTCTATAATGCAATGCTTTTCAGTTAGGAACAAGAAACGTGTGAGCTTCGTGAACAATGTAGCTTCCTTTGAGCTGAAAAGTGACTGAGTTTACCTGAAAAGATGTCTTGCTTGTAGGAAGACACAGAGCCTGTTATTTAACTCCATTTCTGATGGGAAACACACAGCACAGTTCTCATTCATGAAACACACGATGCTTTAGGGCAAGAAGCACGCTCTTGCTTTCTAGAGTCTTCAATAGAGCCAGAAACTTGAAAGTGTCCTCAGAACAAAAGAACTGAGTTTCCTACACATATGGACCATTGCTAGTTCAACTCTGCTTCTGAAACTGATACAAACCACAAGTCATCTAACATCCAATGCTTTTCAGTTAAGAACAAGAAACGTGTGAGCTTCGTAAACGATTTATATTCATTTGAGCTGAAAAGTGACTCTATCTACCTGAAATGATGTCTTGCTTGTAGGAAGACACAGAGCCTGGAATTTAACTCCATTTCTGAAGGGAAACACACAGCACAGTTCTCTTCCATGAAACACAATCTGCTTTAAATCAAGAAGCATGCTATTGCTTTCTGGAGTCTCTAATAGAACCAGAGAATTGAGGGTACTCAGAACAAAAGAACGGTGTTTCCTACATATACGGACCATTGCTAGTTCGACTCTGATTCTGAAACTGATACAAACCACAGGTCCTCTAATATCCAATGCTTTACAGTTAAGAGCAAGAAACGTGTAGGCTACGTGAACAATTTAGTTTGTTTGAGCAGAAAGGTGACTGAGTTTAAGTGAAATGAAGTCTTGCTTGTAGGAAGCTACAGAGCCTGTGATTTAACTCCATTTCTCATGGAAAACACACAGTACAGTTCTCATCGATGAAACACAGTGTGCTTTAGAGCAAGAAGCATGCTATTGCTTTCTAGGGTCTACAATACAGCAGGAAACGTGAGTGTGCTCAGAACAAAAGAACGGAGTTTCCTCCACATACAGACCATATGTAGTCCAACTCTGATTCTGTAACTGATACAAACCACAGTTCCTCTTATATCCAATGCTTTTCATTTAGAGCAATAAATGTGTGAGCTATGTAAAAGATGTCGATTTGTTTAAGCTGAAACGTGAGTGAGTTTACCTGAAAGGAAGTCTTGCTTGTAGGAAGACACAGAGCCTGGGATTTAACTCCATTTATGAAGGGAAACACACAGCACAGTTGTCATCCGTGAAACACACTCTGCTTTAGAGCAAGAAGCACGCTCTTGCCTTCTAGAGTCTCTAATAAAGCAGGAAACGTAAGTGTGCTCAGAACAAATGAACGGTGTTTTCTACACATACGGACCATATCAGTTCAACTCTGCTTCTGAAACTGATACAAACCACAGGTCCTCTAACATCCAATGCTTTTCAGTTAATAGCCAGAAACATGTGAGCTACGTGAACGATGTAGTTTTGTTTGAGCTGAAAAATTACTGAGATTACATGAAAAGAAGTCATGCTTGTAGGAAGATACAGAGCCTGTGATTTAACTCGATTTCTGAAGGGAAACACACAGCACAGTTCTCATTCATGAAACACACGATGCTTTAGGGCAAGAAGCACGCTCTTGCTTTCTAGAGTCTCTAATAGAGCCAGAAACTTGAAAGTGTCCTCAGAACAAAAGAACTGAGTTTCCTACACATATGGACCATTGCTAGTTCAACTCTGCTTCTGAAACTGATACAAACCACAAGTCATCTAACATCCAATGCTTTTCAGTTAAGAACGAGAAACGTGTGAGCTTCGTAAACGATTTATATTCATTTGAGCTGAAAAGTGACTCCGTCTACCTGAAATGATGTCTTGCTTGTAGGAAGACACAGAGCCTGGAATTTAACTCCATTACTGAAGGGAAACACAAAGCACAGTTCTCTTCCATGAAACACACTCTGTTTTAGAGCAAGAAGCATGCTCTTGCTTTCTGGAGTCTTTAATACAGAGGGAAACGTGAGTGTGCTCAAAACAAAAGAACTGTGTTTCCTACACACGGACCATATCTAGTTCAACTCTGCTTCTGAAACTGATACAAACCACAGGTCCTCGAACAGCCAATGCTTTTCAGTTAAGAGAGAGAAACTGGTGAGCTTCATAAATGATGTAGCAATCTTTGAGCTGAAATGTGACTGAATTTACCTGAAATGATGTCTTGCTTGTAGGAAGACACAGAGCCTCTGATTTAACTCCATTTCTGAAGGGAAAAACACAGCACAGTTCTCATCCATGAAACGCGCTCTGCTTTAGAGCAAGAAGCACGCTCTTGCTTTCTAAGAGTCTGTAACACAGCAGGAAACGTGACTGTGTTCAGAACAAAATAAGGGTGTTTCCTAAACATACGGACCATATCTAGGTCAACTCTTCTTCTGAAACGGATACAGGCCACAGCTCCTCTAACATGCAATGCTTTCCAGTTAAGAGCAAGGAACGTGTGAGCTTCATGAACTATGTAGCTTCCTTTGAGCTGAAAAGTGACTGAGTTTACCTGAAAAGATGTCTTGTTTGTAGGAAGACACAGAGCCTGGGATTTAACTCCATTTCTGAAGCGAAACACACAGCTCAGTTCTCATCCATGAAACACACTCTGCTTTAGAGCAAGAAGCATGCTCTTGCTTTCTAGAGTCTCTAATAGAGCCAGAAACATGAGGGTTCTCCGAACAAAAGAACGGTGTTTCCTACACATACGGACCATTGCTAGTTCAACTCTGCTTCTGAAACTGACACCAACCACAGGTCCTCTAATATCCAATGATTTACAGTTAAGAGCAAGAAACGTGAGAGCTACCTGAACGATGTAGCTTTGTTTGAGCTGAAAGGTGACTGCGTTTACGTGACATGAAATCTTGCTTGTAGGAAGATACAGAGCCTGGGATTTAACTCCATTTCTGACTGGAAACACAAAGCACACTTCTCATCGATGAAACCCAGTCTGAATTAGAGCAAGAAGGACGCTCTTACTTTCTAGAATCTCTAATAGAGCAGGAAACGTGAATGTGCTCAGCACAAAAGAATGGAGTTTCCTACACATACAGACCTTTTGTAGTCCAACTCTGCTTCTGAAACTGATACAAACCACAGTTCTTTCTATATCCCATGCTTTTCAGTTAGACCAAGAAACGTGTGAGCTCCGTAAATGATGTAGTATTGTTTTAGATAAAGGTGACTGAGTATACATGAAACGAAGTCTTGCTTGTAGGAAGACAAAGAGCCTGGGATTTAACTCCATTTCTGAAGGGAAACACACAACAGAGTTGTCATCCGTGAAACACACTCTGCTTTAGAGCAAGAAGCACGCTCTTGCTTTCTAGAGTCTCTAATACCGCAGGCAACGTGAGTGTGCTCACAACAAAGGAACGGTGTTTCCTACACGTACAGACCATATCTAGTTCAAATCTCCTTCTGAAACTGATAGAAACCACAGGTCCTCTAACATCCAATGCTTTTAAGTTAAGAGCAAGAAACAAGTGAGCTTTGTGAATGATTTATATTCGTTTGATCTAAATGTGACTGTGTTTACCTGAAATAATGTCTTTTTGTAGGAAGATACAGAGCCTGGGATTTAATTCCATTTCTGAAGGGAAACACACAGCACAGTTGTCATCCATGAAACACACTCTGCCTTAGAGCAAGAAACATGCTCTTGCTTTCTAGAACCTCTAATAAAGCAAGAAACATGAGTGTGCTCAGAAAAAAAGAACGGTGTTTCCTACACATACGGACCATATCTAGTTCAATTCTTCTTCTGAAACTGATACAAACCACAGTTCCTCTAACATGCATTGCTTTTCATTTAAGAGCGAGAAACGTGTGAGCTTCGTGAAAGATGTAGCTTCCTTTGAACTGAAAAGTGACTGAGTTTATCTGAAAAGATGTCCTGCTTGTAGGAAGACACTGAGCCTGGGATTTAACTCCATTTCTGAAGGGAAACACACAGCAAAGTTCTCATCCATGAAAAACACTCTACTTTAGAGCAAGAAGCATGCTCTTGCTTCATAGAGTCTCTAATAGAGCCAAAAACTTGATGGTACTCAGAACAAAAGAATGGTGTTTCCTACACATACGGACCATTGCTAGTTCAACTCTTAATGTGAAACTGATACAAACCACAGGTCCTCTAATAATCAATGCTTTACTGTTAAGAGCCAGAAACGTGTGAGCTTCGTGAACGATGTAGCTTCCTTTGAGCTGAAAATTGACTGAGTTTCCCTGAAAAGATGTCTTGCTTGTAGGAAGACACTGAGCCTGGGAT
This sequence comes from Onychomys leucogaster, assembly GCA_949786385.1. Taxonomy (NCBI): domain Eukaryota; kingdom Metazoa; phylum Chordata; class Mammalia; order Rodentia; family Cricetidae; genus Onychomys; species Onychomys leucogaster. Next base: position 152,378 of record CATKUP010000399.1, read on the forward strand.
TTAACTCCATTTCTGAAGGGTAACTCACAGCACTGTTCTCATCCATGAAACACACTCTGCTTTAGAGCATAAGCACGCTCTTGCTTTCTAGAGTCTCCAATAGAGCCAGAACATGAAAGTTTGCTCAATAAAAGAACGTTTATTCCATCACGTACGGAAGATTGCTAGTTCAACTCAGCTTCTGAAACTGATACAAACCACAAGTCATCTAACATCCAATGATTTTCAGTTAAGAGCAAGAAACGTGTGAGCTTGTGAATGAATTAATTCGTGTGAGCCAAAATTGACTGCGTTTACCTGAAATGATGTCTTGCTTGTAGGAAGACACAGAGCCTGGGATTTAACTCCATTTCTGAAGGGAAACACACAGCACAGTTCTCATCCATGAAACACACTTTCCTTGTAGCAAGAATCACGCTCTTGCTTTCTATGAGTCTCTAATTGAGCCGAAACGTGACTGAGGTCAGAACAAAATAACGGTGTTTCCTACACATAAGGACCATTGCTAGTTCAACTATGCTTCTGAAACTGATACATACCACAGTTCCTCTAACATGCAATGCTTTCCACTTAAGAGCTAGAAACGTGTGAGCTTCGTGAACGATGTAGCTTCCTTTGAGCTTAAAAGTGACTGAGTTTACCTGAAAAGATGTCTTGCTTGTAGGAAGACACAGAGCATGGGATTTAACTCCATTTCTGAAGCGAAACACACAGCTCAGTTCTCATCCATGAAACACACTCTGCTTTAGAGTAAGAAGCATGCTCTTGCTTTCTAGAGTCTCAAATGGAGCCAGAAACTTGAGGGTTCTCCGAACAAAAGAACAGTGTTTCCTACACGTACGAACCATTGCTAGTTCAACTCTGCTTCTGAAACTGACACCACCCACAGGTCCTCTAATATCCAATGATTTATATTTAAGAGCTAGAAACTTGTGAGCTACCTTAACGATGTAGATTTGTTTGAGCTGAAAGGTGACTGCGTTAACGTGAAACGAAATCTTGCTTGTGGAAGATACAGAGCCTGGGATTTAACTGTATTACTGATGGGAAACACATAGCACATTCTCATCTATGAAACACAGTCTCCATTAGAGCAAGAAGGACGCTCTTGCTTTCTAGCATCTCTACTAGAGCTGGAAACGTGAATGTGCTCAGCACAAATGAACAGAGTTTCCTACACATACAGACCATATATAGTCCAACTCTGCTTCTGAAACTGATACAAACCACAGTTCCTCCTATATCCAATGCTTTTCAGTTAGAGCAAGAAACGTGTGAGCTACGTAAACGTTATAGCTTTGTTTGAGCTGAAAGGTGACTGAGTTTACTTTAAACGAAGTCTTGCCTGTAGGAAGACAAAGAGCCTGGGATTTAACTCCATTTCTTAGGGAAACACACAGCAGAGTTCTCATCCGTGAAACACACTGTGCTTTAGAGCAAGAAGCACGCTCTTGCTTTCTAGAGTCTCTAATACAGCAGGAAACGTGTGTTCAGAACAAAGAAACGGTGTTTCCTACACGTACAGATCATATCTAGTTCAAATCTGCTTCTGAAACTGATAGAAACCACAGATCCTCTAACATCCAATGCTTTTCAGGTAAGAACAAGAAACATGTGAACTTTGTGAATGATTTATATTCATTTGAGCTAAATGTGACTGCGTTTACCTGAAATGATGTCTTTTTGTAGGAAGACACAGAGCCTGGGATTTAACTCCATTTCTGAAGGGAAACAGACAGCACAAATCTCATCCATGAAACACACTTTCCTTGTAGCAAGAATCACGCTCTTGCTTTCTAAGAGTCTCTATACAGCAGGAAATGTGACTGTGGTCAGAACAAAAGAATGGAGTTTCCTACACATACGGACCATATCTAGGTCAATTCTTTTCGGAAACTGATACAAACCACAGTTCCTCTAACATGCAATGCTTTCCATTTAAGAGCGAGAAACGTGTGAGCTTCGTGAACGATGTAGCTTGCTTTGAGCTGAAAAATGACTGAGTTTACCTGAAAAGATGCCTTGCTTGTAGGTAGACACAGAGCCTGGGATTTAACTCCATTTCGGAAGGGAAACACACAGCACAGTTGTCATCCTTGAAACACACTCTGCTTTAGAGCAAGAAGCACGCTCTTGCTTTCTAGAGTCTATAATAGAACAGGAAACTTGAAAGTGTTCTCAGAACAAAAGAACGGTGTTTCCTTCACATACGGACAATTGCTAGTTCTACACTGCTTCTGAAACTGATAGAAACCACAGGTCCTCTAACATCCAATGCTTTTCAGTTAAGAGCGAAAAACATGTGAGCTTTGTGAATGATTTATATTCGTTTGAGCTAAATGTGACTGCGTTTACCTGAAATGATGTCTTCTTGTAGGAAGACACAGAGTCTGGGATTTAAGTCCATTTCTGAAGGGAAACACAAAGCACAGTTGTCATCCATGAAACACACTCTGCCTTAGAGCAAGAAGCATGCTCTTGCTTTCTAGAGCCTCTAATAAAGCAAAAAACATGAGTGTGCTCAGAACAAAAGAATGGTGTTGCCTACACATACAGACCATTTCTAGGTCAACTCTTCTTCTGAAACTTTAAGAAACCACAGATCCTCTAACATCCAATGCTTTGTAGTTAAGAGCGAGAAACGTGTGAGCTTCGTAAATGATTTATATTCATTTGAGCTGAAAAGTGACTGCGTATACCTGACATAAAGTCTTGCTAGTAGGAGGACAGAGAGCCTGGAATTTAACTCCATTCCTGAAGGGAAACTCAAAGCACAGTTGTCATCCTTGAAACACACTCTGCTTTAGAGCAAGAAGCACGCTCTTGCTTTCTAGAGTTTATAATAGACCCAGAAACTTGAAAGTGTGCTCAGAACAAAAGAACGGTGTTTCCTACACATACGGACCATTGCTAGTTCAACTCTGCTTCTGAAACTGATACGAATCACAAGTCATCTAACATCCAATGCTTTTCAATTAAGAGCAAGTAACGTGTGAGCTTCGTAAACGATTTATATTCATTTGAGCTGACAAGTGTCCGCATTTACATGACATGATGACTTGCATGTAGGAAGATACAGAGCCTGGGATTTAACTCCTTTTCTGAAGGGAAACACACAGCACAGTTTTCATCGATGAAAGACAGTCTGCTTTAGAGCAAGAAGCACGCTCTTGCTTTATAGAATCTCTAATACAGCAGGAAACGTGAGTGTGCTCAGAAAAAAGAACGGTGTTTCCTACACATACAGACCATATGTAGACCAACTCTGCTTCTGAAATTGATACAAACCACAGTTCCTCTAATATCCAATGCTTTTCAGTTAGAGCGAGAAACGTTTGAGCTATCTAAATGATGTAGCTTTGTTTGAGCTGAAAGGTGACTGAGTTTACCTGAAACGAAGTCTTGACTGTAGGAAGACACAGAGCCTGGGATTTAACACAATGTCTGAAGGGAAACACACAGCACAATTGTCATCTGTGAAACACACTCTGCTTTACAGCAAGAAGCACGCTCTTGCTCTCTAGAGTCTCTAATACAGCAGTAAACATGAGTGTACTGAGAAAAAAAGAACGGTGTTTCCTACACATACGGACCATTGCTGGTTCAACTCTGCTTCTGAAACTGATACAAACACGAAGTCATCTAACATCCAATGGTTTTCAGTTAAGAGCAAGAAACGTGTTAGCTACTTGAACGATGTAGCTTTGTTTGAGCTGAAAAGTGACTGAGTTTACCTGAAACGAAGTTTTGCCTGTAGGAAGACACAGAGCCTGGGATTTATCTCCATTTCTGAAGGAAAACACACAGCACAGTTGTCATCCTTGAAACACACTCTGCTTTACAGCAAGAACCACGCTCTTGCTCTCTAGAGTCTCTAATACAGCAGGAAACGTGAGTGTGCTCAGAACAAAAGAACGGTGTTTCTTACACATATGGACCATTGCTAGTTCAACTCTTCTTCTGAAACTGAAACAAACCACAGATCCTCTAACATGCATTGCTTTGTAGTTAAGAGCGAGATACGTGTGAGCTTAGTAAACGATTTATATTCATTTGAGCTGAAAAGTGACTGTGTATACATGAAATGATGTCTTGCTACTAGGAGGACACAGAGCCTGGAATTTTACCCCATTCCTGAAGGGAAACACACAGCACAGTTCTCATCCATGAAACACGCTCTGCTTTAGAGCAAGAAGCACGCTCTTGCTTTCTAAGAGTCTCTAATACAGCATGAAACGGACTCTGGTCAGAACAAAATAACGGTGTTTCCTACACATACGGACCATTGCTAGTTCAACTCTGCTTCTGAAACTGATACAAACCACAGATCCTCTAACATGCAATGCTTTGTAGTTAAGAGCGAGAAACGTGTGAGCTTCGTAAATGATTTATATTCATTTGAGCTGAAAAGTGATTGCGTATACCTGAAATGATGTCTTGAAAGTAGGAGGACACAGAACCTGGAATTTAACTCCATTCCTGAAGGGAAACACACAGCACAGTTTTCATCCCTGAAACACACTCTGCTTTAGAGCAAGAAGCACGCTCTTGCTTTCTACGAGTCTCTAATACAACAGGAAACCTGACTGTGTTCAGAAGAAAATAACGGTGTTTCCTACACATACGGACCATTGCTGGTTCAACTCTGCTTCTGAAACTGATACAAACCACAAGTCATCTAACATCCAATGCTTTTCATTTAAGAGCAAGTAACATGTGAGCTACTTGAACGATGTAGCTTTGTTTGAGTTGAAAAGTGCCTGAGTTTAAAGGAAACGAAGTTTTGCCTGTAGGAAGACACAGAGCCTGGGATTTATCTCCATTTCTGAAGGAAAACAGACAGCACAGTTGTCATCCATGAAATACACTCTGCTTTACAGCAAGAAGCGCACTCTTGCTCTCTAGAGTCTCTAAACAGCAGGAAACTTGAGTGTGCTCAGAACAAAAGAACGGTGTTTCTTACACATATGGACCATTGCTAGTTCAACTCTGCTTCTGAAACTGAAACAAACACAGATCCTCTAACATGCAATGCTTTGTAGTTAAGAGCAGGAAACGTGTGAGCTTCGTAAACGATTTATATTCATTTGACCTGAAAAGTGACTGCGTATACCTGGAATGATGTCTTGAAAGTAGGGGGACACAGAGCCTGGAATTTAACTCCATTCCTGAAGGGAAACACACAGCACAGTTCTCATCCATGAAACACACTCTGATTTAGAGCAAGAAGCACCCTCTTTCTTTCTAAGAGTATCTAATACAGCAGGAAATGTGACTGTGGTCAGAAAAAAATAACGGTGTTTCCTACACATACGGACCATTGCTAGTTCAACTCTGCTTCTGAAACTGATACAAATCACAAGTCATCTAACATCCAATGCTTTTCAATTAAGAGCAAGTAACGTGTGAGCTTCGTAAACGATTTATATTCATTTGAGCTGAAAATTGTCTGCGTTTACATGACATGATGACTTGCTTGTAGGAAGACACATAGCCTGGATTTAACTCCATTCCTGAAGGGAAACACACAGCACAGTTCTCATCCATGAAACACACTCTGCTTTAGAGCAAGAAGCACGCTCTTGCTTTCTAAGAGTCTCTAATACAGCATGAAATGTGTCTGTGGTCAGAACAAAATAAAGGAGTTTCCTCCACATACGGACCATTGCTGGTTCAATTCTGCTTCTGAAACTGATACAAACCACAAGTCATCTAACATCCAATGCTTTTCAGTTAAGAGCAAGAAACGTGTGAGCTACTTGAATGATGTAGCTTTGTTTGAGGTGAAAGTGACTGAGTTTACCTGAAACGAAGTTTTGCCTGTAGGAAGAAACAGAGCCTGGGATTTATCTCCATTTCTGAAGGAAAACATACAGCACAGTTGTCATCCGTGAAACACACTATGCTATAGAGCAAGAAGCACGCTCTTGCTTTCTAGGGTCTCTAATACATCAGAAAACGTGAGTGTGCTCAGAACAAGAGAACGGTGTTTCCTACACATATGGACCATTGCTAGTTCAAAGCTGCTTCTGAAACTGATACAAACCGCAAGTCATCTAACATCCAATGCTTTCCAGTTAAGAGCGAGAAACATGTGAGCTTCGTAAACGATTTATATTCATTTGAGCTGAAAATTGACTGTGTATACCTGAAATGATGTCTTGCTAGTAGGAGGACACAGAGCCTGGAATTTACCTCCATTCCTGAAGGGAAACACACAGCACAGTTCTCATCCATGAAACACACTCTGCTTTAGATCAAGAAGCACGCTCTTGCTTTCTAAGAGTCTCTAATACAGCAGGAAACGTGACTGTGGTCAGAACAAAATAACGGTGTTTCCTACACGTACGGACCATTGCTAGTTCAACTCTGCTTCTGAAACTGATACAAATCACAAGTCATCTAACATCCAATGATTCAGTTAAGAGCAAGAAACGTGTGAGCTACTTGAATGATGTAGCTTTGTTTGAGGTGAAAAGTGTCTGAGTTTACCTGAAACGGAGTTTTGCCTGTAGGAAGACACAGAGCCTGGGATTTATCTCCATTTCTGAAGGAAAACACAGAGCACAGTTGTCATCCTTGAAACACACTCTGCTTTACAGCATGAAGCACGCTCTTGCTCTCTAGAGTATATAAACAGCAGGAAACTTGAGTGTGCTCAGAACAAAAGAACGGTGTTTCTTACACATATGGACCATTGCTAGTTCAACTCTGCTTCTGAAACTGAAACAAACCACAGATCCTCTAACATGCAATGCTTTGTAGTTAAGAGCAGGAAACGTGTGAGCTTCGTAAACGATTTATATTCATTTGACCTGAAAAGTGACTGCGTATACCTGGAATGATGTCTTGAAAGTAGAAGGACACAGAGCCTGGAATTTAAATCCATTCCTAAAGGGAAACACACAGCACAGTTGTCATCCATGAAACACACTCTGCTTTAGAGCAAGAAGCACCCTCTTGCTTTCTAAGAGTCTCTAATACAGCAGGAAACGTGACTGTGGTTAGAAAAAAATAACGGTGTTTCCTAAACATACGGACCATTGCTAGTTCAACTCTGCTTCTGAAACTGATACAAATCACAAGTCATCTAACATCCAATGCTTTTCAATTAAGAGCAAGAAACGTGTGAGCTTTGTAAACAACGTATATTCATTTGAGCTGAAAAGTGTCTGCGTTTTCATGACATGATGACTTGCATGTAGGAAGATACAGAGCCTGGGATTTAACTCCATTTCTGAAGGGAAACACACAGCACAGTTTTCATCTATGAAACACAGTCTGCTTTAGAGCAAGAAGAACGCTCTTGCTTTATAGAATCTCTAATACAGCAGGAAACGTGAGTGTGATCAGAAAAAAGAACGGTGTTTCCTACACATACAGACCATATGTAGACCAACTCTGCTTCTGAAATTGATACAAACCACAGTTCCTCTAATATCCAATGCATCTCAGTTAGAGCGAGAAACGTGTGAGCTACGTAAACGATGTAGCTTTGTTTGAGCTGAAAGGTGACTGAGTTTACCTGAAACGAAGTCTTGACTGTAGGAAGACACAGAGCCTGGGATTTAACACCATGTCTGAAGCTAAACACAGAGCACAGCTGTCATCCCTGAAACACACTCTGCTTTAGAGCAAGAAGCACGCTCTTGCTTTCTAGAGTCTCTAATACATCAGGAAACGTGAGTGTGCTCATAACAAAAGAACGGTGTTTCCTACACGTACGGACCATTGCTAGTTCAACGCTGCTTCTGAAACTGATACAAACCCCAAGTCATCTAACATCCAATGTTTTTCAGTTAAGAGCAAGAAACGTGTGAGCTTCATAAATGATTTATATTCATTTGAGCTGAAAAGTGACTGCGTTTACCTGAAATGATGTCTTGCTTGTAGGAAGACACAGAGCCTGGATTTAACTCCATTCCTGAAGGGAAACACACAGCACAGTTCTCATCCATTAAACACACTCTGCTTTAGAGCAAGAAGCACGCTCTTGCTTTCTAAGAGTCTCTAATACAGCATGAAACGTGACTGTGGTCAGAACAAAATAAAGGAGTTTCCTCCACATACGGACCATTGCTGGTTCAACTCTGCTTCTGAAACTGATACAAACCACAAGTCATCTAACATCCAATGCCTTTCAGTTAAGAGCAAGAAACGTGTGAGCTACTTGAATGATGTAGCTTTGTTTGAGGTGAAAAGTGACTGAGTTTACCTGAAACGAAGTTTTGCCTGTAGGAAGACACAGAGCCTGGGATTTATCTCCATTTCTGAAGGAAACCACACAGCACAGTTGTCATCCTTGAAACACACTCTGCTTTACAGCAAGAAGCACGCTCTTGCTCACTAGAGTCTCTAATACAGCAGGAAACGTGAGTGTGCTCAGAACAAAAGAACGGTGTTTCCTACACATACGGACCATTGCTAGTTCAACTCTGCTTCTGAAACTGATACTAAACACAAGTCATCTAACATCTGATGCTTTTCATTTACAAGCGAGAAAAGTGTGAGGTTCGTAAACGATTTATATTCATTTGAGCTGAAAAGTGACTGAGTTTACCTGAAATGATGTCTTGCTTGTAGGAATACACAGAGCATGGAGTTTAACTCCCTTTCTGAAGGGAAACAGACAGCACAGTTCTCATCCATGAAACACACTTTCCTTTTAGCAAGAATCACGCTCTTGCTTTCTAAGAGTCTCTATACAGCAGGAAATGTGACTGTGGTCAGAACAAAAGAATGGTGTTTCCTACACATACGGACCATATCTAGGTCAACTCTTCTTCTGAAACTGATACAAACTACAGGTCCTCTAACATGCAATGCTTTCCATTTAAGAGCGAGAAACGTGTGAGCTTCATGAAGGATGTAGCTTCCTTTGAGCTGAAAAATGACTGAGTATACCTGAAAAGATGCCTTGCTTGTAGGAAGACACAGAGCCTGGGATTTAACTCCATTTCGGAAAGGAAACACACAGCACAGTTGTCATCCTTGGAACACTCTCTGCTTTAGAGCAAGAAGCACGCTCTTGCTTTCTAGAGTCTATAATAGAGCCAGAAACTTGAAAGTGTGCTCAGAACAAAAGAACGGTGTTTCCTAAACATACGGACAATTGCTAGTTCAACTCTGCTTCTGAAATAGATAGAAACCACAGGTCCTCTAACATCCAATGCTTTTCAGTTAAGAGCGAGAAACATGTGAGCTTTGTGAATGATTTATATTCTTTTGAGCTAAATGTGACTGCGTTTACCTGAAACGATGTCTTCTTGTAGGAAGACACAGAGCCTGGGATTTAAGTCCATTTCTGAAGGGAAACACACAGCACAGTTGTCATCCATGAAACACACTCTGCCTTAGAGCAAGAAGCATGCTCTTGCTTTCTAGAGCCTCTAATAAAGCAAAAAACATGAGTGTGCTCAGAACAAAAGAATGGTGTTGCCTACACATACAGACCATTTCTGGGTCAACTCTTCTTCTGAAACTTTAAGAAACCACAGATCCTCTAACATCCAATGCTTTGTAGTTAAGAGCGAGAAATGTGTGAGCTTCGTAAATGATTTATATTCATTTGAGCTGAAAAGTGACTGCGTATACCTGACATAAAGTCTTGCTAGTAGGAGGACACAGAGCCTGGAAATTACCTCCATTCCTGAAGGGAAACAGACAGCACAGTTGTCATCCGTGAAACACACTCTGCTTTAGAGCAAGAAGCACGCTCTTGCTTTGTAAGAGGCTCTAATACAGCAGGAAACGTGAGTGTGCTCAGAACAAAATAACGGTGTTTCCTGCACATACGGACCATTGCTCCTTCAACTCTGCTTCTGAACTGATAAAAACCACAAGTCCTCTAACATCCAATGCTTTTCAGTTAAGAGATAGAAACGTGTGAGCTTAATAAACGATTTATATTCATTTGAGCTGAACAGTGACTGCGTTTACATGAAATGATGACTTGCTTGTAGGAAGATACAGAGCCTGGGATTTAACTCCATTTCTGAAGGGAAACACACAGCACAGTTTTCATCGATGAAAGACAGTCTGCATTAGAGCAAGAAGCACTTTCTTGCTTTCTAGAATCTCTAATACAGCAGGAAACGTGAGTGTGCTCAGAACAAAAGAACGGTGTTTCCTACACATACAGACCATATGTAGACCAGCTCTGATTCTGAAACTGATACAAACCAGAGTTTCTCTAATATCCAATGCTTTTCAGTTAGAGCAAGAAACGTGTGAGCTACTTGAATGATGTAGCTTTGTTTGAGCTGAAAGGTGACTGAGTTTACCTGAAACGAAGTTTTGCCTGTAAGAAGACACAGAGCCTGGGATTTATCTCCATTTCTTAAGGAAAACACACAGCACAGTTGTCATCCTTGAAACACGCTCTGCTTTAGAGCAAGAAACACGCTCTTGCTTTCTAAGAGTCTCTAATACAGCAGGAAACGGACTGTGGTCAGAACAAAATAACGGTGTTTCTTACACATATGGACCATTGCTAGTTCAACTCTGCTTCTGAAACTGATACAAACCACAGAACCTCTAACATGCAATGCTTTGTAGTTAAGAGCGTGAAACGTGTGAGCTTGGTAAACGATTTATATTCATTTGACTTGAAAAGTGACTGCTTATACATGAAATGATGTCTTGCTAGTAGGAGGACACAGAACCTGGAATTTAACTCCATTCCTGAAGGGAAACACACAGCACAGTTCTCATCCATGAAACACACTCTGCTTTAAAGCAAGAAGCACGCTCTTGATTTCTAAGAGTCTCTAATACAGCAGGAAACGTGACTGTGGTCAGAACAAAATAACGGTGTTTCCCACCTACGGACCATTGCTAGTTCAACTCTGCTTCTGAAACTGATACAAACCACACTTTCTCTAATATCCAATGCTTTTCAGTTAGTGCAAGAAACGTGTGAGCTACGTAAATGATATAGATTTGTTTGAGCTGAAAGGTGCCTGAGTTTACCTGAAAAGATGTCTTGCTGGTAGGAAGACACAGAGCCTGGGATTTAACTCCATTTCTGAAGGGAAACACACAGCACAGTTGTCATCCGTGAAACACACCCTGCTTTAGAGCAAGAAGCACGCTGTTGCTGTCTAGAGTCTCTAATACAGAAGGGAACGTGAGTGTGCTCAGAACAAAAAGACGGTGTTTCCTACACATATGGACCATTGCTAGTTCAACTCTGATTCTGAAACTGATACAAACCACAGTTCTTCTAACATGCAATGCTTTTCAGTTAAGAGTGAGAAACGTGTGAGCTTCATGAAAGATTTATATTCATTTGAGCTGAAAAGTGACTGCGTTTACCTGAAATGATGTCTTGTTTGTAGGAAGACACAGAGCCTGGAATTTAACTCCATTCCTGCAGGGAAACAGACAGCACAGTTGTCATCCATGAAACACACTCTGCTTTAGAGCAAGAAGCACGCTCTTGCTTTCTAGAATCTCTAATACAGCAGGAAACGTGAGTGTGCTCAGAACAAAAGAACGGTGTTTCCTACACATACGGACCATTGCTGGTTCAACTCTGCTTCTGAAACTGATACAAACCCAAAGTCATCTAACATCCAATGCTTTTCAGTTAAGAGCAAGAAACGTGTTAGCTACTTGAACGATGTAGCTTTGGTTGAGCTGAAAACTGACTGAGTTTACCTGAAACGAAGTTTTGCCTGTAGGAAGACACAGAGCCTGGGATTTATCTCCATTTCTGAAGGAAAACACACAGCACAGTTTTCATCCGTGAAACACACTCTGCTTTACAGCAAGAAGCACGCTATTGCTCTCTAGAGTCTCTAATACAGCAGGAAACGTGAGTGTGCTCAGAACAAAAGAACGGTGTTTCTTACACATATGGACCATTGCTAGTTCAACTCTTCTTCTGAAACTGAAACATACCACAGATCCTCTAATATGCAATGCTATGTAGTTAAGAGCGAGAAACGTGTGAGCTTCGTAAACGATTTATATTCATTTGAGCTGAAAAGTGACTGTGTATACATGAAATGATGTCTTGCTACTAGGAGGACACAGAGCCTGGAATTTAACTCCATTCCTGAAGGGAAACACACAGCACAGTTCTCATCCATGAAACACGCTCTGCTTTAGAGCAAGAAGCACGCTCTTGCTTTCTAAGAGTCTCTAATACAGCAGGAAACGGACTGTGGTCAGAACAAAATAACGGTGTTTCCTACACATACGGACCATTGCTAGTTCAATTCTTCTTCTGAAACTGAAACAAACCACAGATCCTCTAACATGCAATGCTTTGTAGTTAAGAGCGAGAAACGTGTGAGCTTCGTAAACGATTTATATTCATTTGACTTGAAAAGTGACTGCGTATACATGAAATGATGTCTTGCTAGTAGGAGGACACAGAACCTGGAATTTAACTCCATTCCTGAAGGGAAACACACAGCACAGTTCTCATCCATGAAACACACTCTGCTTTAAAGCAAGAAGCACGCTCTTGCTTTCTAAGAGTCTCTAATACAGCAGGAAACGTGACTGTGGTCAGAACAAAATAACGGTGTTTCCCACCTACGGACCATTGCTAGTTCATCTCTGCTTCTGAAACTGATACAAACCACAGTTTCTCTAATATCCAATGCTTTTCAGTTAGTGCAAGAAACGTGTGAGCTACGTAAATGATATAGCTTTTTTGAGCTGAAAGGTGCCTGAGTTTACCTGAAAAGATGTCTTGCTGGTAGGAAGACACAGAGCCTGGGATTTAACTCCATTTCTGAAGGGAAACACACAGCACAGTTGTCATCCGTGAAACACACTCTGCTTTAGAGCAAGAAGCACGCTGTTGCTGTCTAGAGTCTCTAATACAGAAGGGAACGTGAGTGTGCTCAGAACAAAAAGACGGTGTTTCCTACACATATGGACCAGTGCTAGTTCAACTCTGATTCTGAAACTGATACAAACCACAGTTCTTCTAACATGCAATGCTTTTCAGTTAAGAGTGAGAAACGTGTGAGCTTCATGAAAGATTTATATTCATTTGAGCTGAAAAGTGACTGCGTTTACCTGAAATGATGTCTTGCTTGTAGGAAGACACAGAGCCTGGAATTTAACTCCATTCCTGCAGGGAAACAGACAGCACAGTTGTCATCCGTGAAACACACTCTGCTTTAGAGCAAGAAGCACGCTCTTGCTTTCTAGAATCTCTAATACAGCAGGAAACGTGAGTGTGCTCAGAACAAAAGAACGGTGTTTCCTACACATACAGTCCATATGTAGACCAACTCTGCTTCTGAAACTGATACAAACCACAGTTCCTCTAAAATCCAATGCTTTTCAGTTAGAGCGAGAAACGTTTGAGCTATGTAAATGATTTAGCTTTGTTTGCGCTGAAAGGTGACTGAGTTTACCTGAAACGAAGTCTTGACTGTAGGAAGACACAGAGCCTGGGATTTAACACCATGTCTGAAGGGAAACACACAGCACAGTTGTCATCCGTGAAACACACTATGCTATAGAGCAAGAAGCACGCTCTTGCTTTCTAGAGTCTCTAATACATCAGGAAACGTGAGTGTGCTCAGAACAAAAGAACGGTGTTTCCTACACATATGGACCATTGCTAGTTCAACACTGCTTCTGAAACTGATAAAAACCGCAAGTCATATAACATCCAATGCTTTTCAGTTAAGAGCGAGAAACGTGTGAGCTTCCTAAACGATTTATATTCATTTGAGCTGAAAATTGACTGCGTATACCTGAAATGATGTCCTGGTAGTAGGAGGACACATGGCCTGGAATTTAACTCCATTCCTGAAGGGAAACACACAGCACAGTTCTCATCCATGAAACACACTCTGCTTTAGAGCAAGAAGCACGCTCTTGCTTTCTAGAGTCTCTAATACATCAGGAAACGTGAGTGTGCTCATAACAAAAGAACGGTGTTTCCTACAGGTATGGACCATTGCTAGTTCAACGCTGCTTCTGAAACTGATACAAACCCCAAGTCATCTAACATCCAATGCTTTTCAGTTAAGAGCAAGAAATGTGTGAGCTTCATAAACGATTTATATTCATTTGAGCTGAAAAGTGACTGCGTTTACCTGAAATGATGTCTTGCTTGTAGGAAGACACAGAGCCTGGATTTAACTCCATTCCTGAAGGGAAACACACAGCACAGTTCTCATCCATGAAACACACTCTACTTTAGAACAAGAAGCACGCTCTTGCTTTCTAAGAGTCTCTAATACAGCAGGAAACGTGACTGTGGTCAGAACAAAATAACGGTGTTTCCTACATGTACGGAACATTGCTAGTTCAACTCTGCTTCTGAAACTGATACAAATCACAAGTCATCTAACATCCAATGCTTTTCAGTTAAGAGCAAGAAACGTGTGAGCTACTTGAATGATGTAGCTTTGTTTGAGGTGAAAAGTGACTGAGTTTACCTGAAACGAAGTTTTGCCTGTAGGAAGACACAGAGCCTGGGATTTATCTCCATTTCTGAAGGAAAACACACAGCACAGTTGTCATCCTTGAAACACACTCTGCTTTACAGCAAGAAGTACGCTCTTGCTCTCTAGAGTCTCTAATACAGCAGGAAACGTGAGTGTGCTCAGAACAAAAGAACGGTGTTTCCTCCACATATGGACCATTGCTAGTTCAACGCTGCTTCTGAAACTGATACTAAACACAAGTCATCTAACATCCAATGCTTTTCAGTTAAGAGAAAGAAACGTGTGAGCTTAATAAACGATTTATATTCATTGGAGCTGAACAGTGACTGCATTTACAGGCAATGATGACTTGCTTGTAGGAAGATACAGAGCCTGGGATTTAACACCTTTTCTGAAGGGAAACACACAGCACAGTTTTCATCGATGAAAGACAGTCTGCTTTAGAGCAAGAAGCACGCTCTTGCTTTCTAGAATCTCTAATACTGCAGGAAACGTGAGTGTGCTCAGAACAAAAGAACGGTGTTTCCTACACATACAGACCATATGTAGACCAGCTCTGCTTCTGAAACTGATACAAACCACAGTTTCTCTAATATCCAATGCTTTTCAGTTAGAGCAAGAAACGTGTGAGCTACTTGAATGATGTAGCTTTGTTTGAGCTGAAAGGTGACTGAGTTTACCTGAAACGAAGTTTTGCCTGTAGGAAGACACAGAGCCTGGGATTTATCTCCATTTCTTAAGGAAAACACACAGCACAATTGTCATCTGTGAAACACACTCTGCTTTACAGCAAGAAGCACGCTCTTGCTCTCTAGAGTCTCTAATACAGCAGTAAACGTGAGTGTGCTGAGAACAAAAGAACGGTGTTTCCTACACATACGGACCATTGCTGGTTCAACTCTGATTCTGAAACTGATACAAACCCGAAGTCATCTAACATCCAATGCTTTTCAGTTAAGAACAAGAAACGTGTTAGCTACTTGAACGATGTAGCTTTGTTTGAGCTGAAAAGTGACTGAGTTTACCTGAAACGAAGTTTTTCCTGTAGGAAGATACAGAGCCTGGGATTTATCTCCATTTCTGAAGGAAAACACACAGCACAGTTGTCATCCGTGAAACACACTCTGCTTTACAGCAGGAAGCACTTCTCTTGCTCTCTAGAGTCTCTAATACAGCAGGAAACATGAGTGTGCTCAGAAAAAAGAACGGTTTTTCCTACACATACAGACCATATGTAGACCAACTCTGCTTCTGAAACTGATACAAACCACAGTTCCTCTAATATCCAATGCTTTTCAGTTAGAGCGACAAACCTGTGAGCTACGTAAATGATGTAGCTTTGTTTGAGCTGAAAGGTGACTGAGTTTACCTGAAACGAAGTCTTGACTGTAGGAAGACACAGAGCCTGGGATTTAACACAATGTCTGAAGGGAAACACACAGCACCGTTGTCATCCGTGAAACACACTCTGCTTTAGAGCAAGAAGCACGCTCTTGATTTCTAGAGTCTCTAATACATCAGGAAACGTGAGTGTGCTCATAACAAAAGAACGGTGTTTCCTACACGTATGGACCATTGCTAGTTCAACTCTTCTTCTGAAACTGAAACAAACCACAGATCCTCTAACATGCAATGCTTTGTAGTTAAGAGCGAGAAACTTGTGAGCTTAGTAAACGATTTATATTCATTTGAGCCGAAAAGTGACTGTGTATACATGAAATGATGTCTTGCTACTAGGAGGACACAGAGCCTGGAATTTAACTCCATTCCTGAAGGGAAACACACAGCACAGTTCTCATCCATGAAACACGCTCTGCTTTAGAGCAAGAAGCACGCTCTTGCTTTCTAAGAGTCTCTAATACAGCAGGAAACGGACTGTGGTCTGAACAAAATAACGGTGTTTCTTACACATATGGACCATTGCTAGTTCAACTCTGCTTCTGTAACTGATACAAACCACAGATCCTCTAACATGCAATGCTTTGTAGTTAAGAGCGTGAAACGTGTGAGCTTTGTAAACGATTTATATTCATTTGACTTGAAAAGTGACTGCATATACATGAAATGATGTCTTGCTAGTAGGAGGACACAGAACCTGGAATTTAACTCCATTCCTGAAGGGAAACACACAGCACAGTTCTCATCCATGAAACACACTCTGCTTTAAAGCAAGAAGCACGCTCTTGATTTCTAAGAGTCTCTAATACAGCAGGAAACGTGACTGTGGTCAGAACAAAATAACGGTGTTTCCCACCTACGGACCATTGCTAGTTCAACTCTGCTTCTGAAACTGATACAAACCACAGTTTCTCTAATATCCAATGCTTTTCAGTTAGTGCAAGAAACGTGTGAGCTACGTAAATGATATAGCTTTGTTTGAGCTGAAAGGTGCCTGAGTTTACCTGAAAAGATGTCTTGCTGGTAGGAAGACACAGAGCCTGGGATTTAACTCCATTTCTGAAGGGAAACACACAGCACAGTTGTCATCCGTGAAACACACTCTGCTTTAGAGCAAGAAGCACGCTCTTGCTTTCTAGAATCTCTAATACAGCAGGAAACGTGAGTGTGCTCAGAACAAAAGAACGGTGTTTCCTACACATACAGACCATATGTAGACCAACTCTGCTTCTGAAACTGATACAAACCACAGTTCCTCTAATATCCAATGCTTTTCAGTTAGAGCGAGAAACGTTTGAGCTATGTAAATGATTTAGCTTTGTTTGAGCTGAAAGGTGACTGAGTTTACCTGAAACGAAGTCTTGACTGTAGGAAGACACAGAGCCTGGGATTTAACACCATGTCTGAAGGGAAACACACAGCACAGTTGTCATCCGTGAAACACACTATGCTATAGAGCAAGAAGCACGCTCTTGCTTTCTAGAGTCTCTAATACATCAAGAAACGTGAGTGTGCTCATAACAAAAGAACGGTGTTTCCTACACATATGGACCATTGCTAGTTCAACACTGCTTCTGAAACTGATACAAACCGCAAGTCATATAACATCCAATGCTTTTCAGTTAAGAGCGAGAAACGTGTGAGCTTCCTAAATGATTTATATTCATTTGAGCTGAAAAGTGACTGCGTTTACCTGAAATGATGTCTTGCTTGTAGGAAGACACAGAGCCTGGATTTAACTCCATTCCTGAAGGGAAACACACAGCACAGTTCTCATCCATGAAACACACTCTACTTTAGAACAAGAAGCACGCTCTTGCTTTCTAAGATTCTCTAATACAGCAGGAAACGTGACTGTGGTCAGAACAAAATAACGGTGTTTCCTACATGTACGGAACATTGCTAGTTCAACTCTGCTTCTGAAACTGATACAAATCACAAGTCATCTAACATCCAATGCTTTTCAGTTAAGAGCAAGAAACGTGTGAGCTACTTGAATGATGTAGCTTTGTTTGAGGTGAAAAGTGACTGAGTTTACCTGAAACGAAGTTTTGCCTGTAGGAAGACACAGAGCCTGGGATTTATCTCCATTTCTGAAGGAAAACACACAGCACAGTTGTCATCCTTGAAACACACTCTGCTTTACAGCAAGAAGTACGCTCTTGCTCTCTAGAGTCTCTAATACAGCATGAAACGTGAGTGTGCTCAGAACAAAAGAACGGTGTTTCTTCCACATATGGACCATTGCTAGTTCAACGCTGCTTCTGAAACTGATACTAAACACAAGTCATCTAACATCCAATGCTTTTCAGTTAAGAGAAAGAAACGTGTGAGCTTAATAAACGATTTATATTCATTGGAGCTGAACAGTGACTGCATTTACAGGCAATGATGACTTGCTTGTAGGAAGATACAGAGCCTGGGATTTAACACCTTTTCTGAAGGGAAACACACAGCACAGTTTTCATCGATGAAAGACAGTCTGCTTTAGAGCAAGAAGCACGCTCTTGCTTTCTAGAATCTCTAATACTGCAGGAAACGTGAGTGTGCTCAGAACAAAAGAACGGTGTTTCCTACACATACAGACCATATGTAGACCAGCTCTGCTTCTGAAACTGATACAAACCACAGTTTCTCTAATATCCAATGCTTTTCAGTTAGAGCAAGAAACGTGTGAGCTACTTGAATGATGTAGCTTTGTTTGAGCTGAAAGGTGACTGAGTTTACCTGAAACGAGGTTTTGCCTGTAGGAAGACACAGAGCCTGGGATTTATCTCCATTTCTTAAGGAAAACACACAGCACAATTGTCATCTGTGAAACACACTCTGCTTTACAGCAAGAAGCACGCTCTTGCTCTCTAGAGTCTCTAATACAGCAGTAAACGTGAGTGTGCTGAGAACAAAAGAACGGTGTTTCCTACACATACGGACCATTGCTGGTTCAACTCTGCTTCTGAAACTGATACAAACCCGAAGTCATCTAACATCCAATGCTTTTCAGTTAAGAACAAGAAACGTGTTAGCTACTTGAACGATGTAGCTTTGTTTGAGGTGAAAAGTGACTGAGTTTACCTGAAACGAAGTTTTGCCTGTAGGAAGACACAGAGCCTGGGATTTATCTCCATTTCTGAAGGAAAACACACAGCACAGTTGTCATCCGTGAAACACACTCTGCTTTACAGCAGGAAGCACGCTCTTGCTCTCTAGAGTCTCTAATACAGCAGGAAACATGAGTGTGCTCAGAACAAAAGAACGGTGTTTCTTACACATATGGACCATTGCTAGTTCAACACTGCTTCTGAAACTGATACAAACCGCAAGTCATATAACATCCAATGCTTTTCAGTTAAGAGCGAGAAACGTGTGAGCTTCCTAAACGATTTATATTCTTTTGAGCTGAAAATTGACTGCGTATACCTGAAATGATGTCCTGCTAGTAGGAGGACACATGGCCTGGAATTTAACTCCATTCCTGAAGGGAAACACACAGCACAGTTCTCATCCATGAAACACACTCTCCTTTAGAGCAAGAAGCACGCTCTTGCTTTCTAAGAGTCTCTAATACAGCAGAAACGTGACTGTGGTCAGAACAAAATAACGGTGTTTCCTACACGTACGGACCATTGCTAGTTCAAGTCTGCTTCTGAAACTCTTACAAATCACAAGTCATCTAACATCCAATGCTTTTCAGTTAAGAGCAAGAAACGTGTGAGCTTGGTAAACGATTTATATTCATTTGAGCTGAAAAGTGACTGCGTTTACCTGAAATGATGTCTTGCTTGTAGGAAGACACAGAGCCTGGATTTAACTCCATTCCTGAAGGGAAACACACAGCACAGTTCTCATCCATGAAACACACTCTACTTTAGAACAAGAAGCACGCTCTTGCTTTCTAAGAGTCTCTAATACAGCAGGAAACGTGACTGTGGTCAGAACAAAATAACGGTGTTTCCTACATGTACGGAACATTGCTAGTTCAACTCTGCTTCTGAAACTGATACAAATCACAAGTCATCTAACATCCAATGCTTTTCAGTTAAGAGCAAGAAACGTGTGAGCTACTTGAATGATGTAGCTTTGTTTGAGGTGAAAAGTGACTGAGTCTACCTGAAACGAAGTTTTGCCTGTAGGAAGACACAGAGCCTGGGATTTATCTCCATTTCTGAAGGAAAACACACAGCACAGTTGTCATCCGTGAAACACACTCTGCTTTACAGCAGGAAGCACGCTCTTGCTCTCTAGAGTCTCTAATACTGCAGGAAACGTGAGTGTGCTCAGAACAAAAGAACGGTGTTTCTTACACATATGGACCATTGCTAGTTCAACTCTTCTTCTGAAACTGAAACAAACCACAGATCCTCTAACATGCAATGTTTTGTAGTTAAGAGCGAGAAACATGTGAGCTTAGTAAACGATTTAAATTCATTTGAGCTGAAAAGTTCCTGTGTATACATGAAATGATGTCTTGCTACTAGGAGGACACAGAGCCTGGAATTTAACTCCATTCCTGAAGGGAAACACACAGCACAGTTCTCATCCATGAAACACGCTCTGCATTAGAGCAAGAAGCACCCTCTTGCTTTCTAAGAGTCTCTAATACAGCAGGAAACGGACTGTGGTCAGAACAAAATAACGGTGTTTCCTACACATACGGACCATTGCTAGTTCAACTCTGCTTCTGAAACTGATACAAACCACAGATCCTCTAACATGCAATGCTTTGTAGTTAAGAGCGAGAAACGTGTGAGCTTCGTAAACGATTTATATTCATTTGAGCTGAAAAGTGTCTGCGTTTACATGACATGATGCCTTGCTTTTAGGAAGATACAGAGCCTGGGATTTAACTCTATTTCTGAAGGGAAACACACAGCACAGTTTTCATCGAAGAAACACAGTCTGCTTTAGAGCAAGAAGCACGCTCTTGCTTTCTAGAATCCCTAATACAGCAGGAAACATGAGTGTGCTCAGAAAAAAGAACGGTTTTTCCTACACATACAGACCATATGTAGACCAACTCTGCTTCTGAAACTGATACAAACCACAGTTCCTCTAATATCCAATGCTTTTCAGTTAGAGCGACAAACCTGTGAGCTACGTAAACGATGTAGCTTTGTTTGAGCTGAAAGGTGACTGAGTTTACCTGAAACGAAGTCTTGACTGTAGGAAGACACAGAGCCTGGGATTTAACACAATGTCTGAAGGGAAACACACAGCACCGTTGTCATCCGTGAAACACAATCTGCTTTAGAGCAAGAAGCACGCTCTTGATTTCTAGAGTCTCTAATACATCAGGAAACATGAGTGTGCTCATAACAAAAGAACGGTGTTTCCTACACGTATGGACCATTGCTAGTTCAACGCTGCTTCTGAAACTGATACAAACACCAAGTCATCTAACATCCAATGCTTTTCAGTTAAGAGCAAGAAATGTGTGAGCTTCATAAACGATTTATATTCATTTGAGCTGAAAAGTGACTGAGTTTACCTGAAATGATGTCTTGCTTGTAGGAAGACACAGAGCCTAGATTTGACTCCATTCCTGAAGGGAAACACACAGCACAGTTCTCATCCATGAAACACACTCTACTTTAGAGCAAGAAGCACGCTCTTGCTTTCTAAGAGTCTCTAATACAGCAGGAAACGTGACTGTGGTCAGAACAAAATAAAGGAGTTTCCTCCACATACGGACCATTGCTGGTTCAACTCTGCTTCTGAAACAGATACAAACCACAAGTCATCTAACATCCAATGCTTTTCATTTAAGAGCAAGAAATGTGTGAGCTACTTGAATGATGTAGCTTTGTTTGAGGTGAAAAGTGACTGAGTTTACCTGAAACGAAGTTTTGCCTGTAGGAAGACACAGAGCCTGGGATTTATCTCCATTTCTGAAGGAAAACACACAGCACAGTTGTCATCCTGAAACACACTCTGCTTTACAGCAAGAAGCACGCTCTTGCTCTCTAGAGTCTCTAATTCAGCAGGAAACTTGCTTGTGCTCAGAACAAAAGAACGGTGTTTCCTACACATACGGACCATTTCTAGTTCAACGCTGCTTCTGAAACTGATACTAAACACAAGTCATCTAACATCCGATTCTTTTCAGTTACGAGCGAGAAAAGTGTGAGGTTCGTAAAAGATTTATATTCATTTGAGCTGAAAAGTGACTGAGTTTACCTGAAATGATGTCTTGCTTGTAGGAATACAGAGAGCATGGAGTTTAACTCCCTTTCTGAAGGGAAACAGACAGCACAGTTCTCATCCATGAAACACACTTTCCTTGTAGCAAGAATCACGCTCTTGCTTTCTAAGATTCTCTAAACAGCAGGAAATGTGACTGTGGTCAGAACAAAAGAATGGTGTTTCCTACATACGGACCATATCTAGGTCAACTCTTCTTCTGAAACTGATAAAAACCACAGTTCCTCTAACATGCAATGCTTTCCATTTAAGAGCGAGAAACGTGTGAGCTTCAAGAAGGATGTAGCTTCCTTTGAGCTGAAAAATGACTGAGTATACTTGAAAAGATGCCTTGCTTGTAGGAAGACACAGAGCCTGGGATTTAAATCCATTTTGGAAGGGAAACACACAGCACAGTTGTCATCCTTGAAACACACTCTGCTTTACAGCAAGAAGCACGCTCTTGCTCTCTAGAGTCTCTAATACAGCAGTAAACGTGAGTGTGCTCAGAACAAAAGAATGGTGTTTCCTACACATACGGACCATTGCTGGTTCAACTCTTCTTCTGAAACTGATACAAACCCAAAGTCATCTAACATCCAATGCTTTTCAGTTAAGAGCAAGAAACGTGTTAGCTACTTGAACGATGTAGCTTTTTTTGAGCTGAAAAGTGACTGAGTTTACCTGAAACGAAGTTTTGCCTGTAGGAAGACACAGAGCCTGGGATTTATCTCCATTTCTGAAGGAAAACACACAGCACAGTTGTCATCCGTGAAACACACTCTGCTTTACAGCAAGAAGCAGGCTCTTGCTCTCTAGAGTCTCTAATACAGCAGGAAACATGAGTGTGCTCAGAACAAAAGAACGGTGTTTCTTACACATATGGACCATTGCTAGTTCAACTCTTCTTCTGAAACTGAAACAAACCACAGATCCTCTAACATGCAATGCTTTGTAGTTAAGAGCGAGAAACGTGTGAGCTTAGTAAACGATTTATATTCATTTGAGCTGAAAAGTGACTGTGTATACATGAAATGATGTCTTGCTACTAGGAGGACACAGAGCCTGCAATTTAACTCCATTCTTGAAGGGAAAGACACAGCACAGTTCTCATCCATGAAACACACTCTGCTTTAGAGCAAGAAGCACGCTCTTGCTTTCTAAGAGTCTCTAATACAGCAGGAAACGGACTGTGGTCAGAACAAAATAACGGTGTTTCCTACACATACGGACCATTGCTAGTTCAACTCTGCTTCTGAAACTGATACAAACCACAGATCCTCTAACATGCAATGCTTTGTAGTTAAGAGCGAGAAACGTGTGAGCTTCGTAAACGATTTATATTCATTTGAGCTGAAAAGTGTCTGCGTTTACATGACATGATGACTTGCTTTTAGGAAGATACAGAGCCTGGGATTTAACTCTATTTCTGAAGGGAAACACACAGCACAGTTTTCATCGAAGAAACACAGTCTGCTTTAGAGCAAGAAGCACGCTCTTGCTTTCTAGAATCCCTAATACAGCAGGAAACATGAGTGTGCTCAGAAAAAAAGAACGGTGTTTCCTACACATACAGACCATATGTAGACCAACTCTGCTTCTGAAACTGATACAAACCACAGTTCCTCTAATATCCAATGCTTTTCAGTTAGAGCGACAAACCTGTGAGCTACGTAAACGATGTAGCTTTGTTTGAGCTGAAAGGTGACTGAGTTTACCTGAAACGAAGTCTTGACTGTAGGAAGACACAGAGCCTGGGATTTAACACAATGTCTAAAGGGAAACACACAGCACCGTTGTCATCCATGAAACACACTCTGCTTTAGAGCAAGAAGCACGCTCTTGCTTTCTAGAGTCTCTAATAGAGCAGGTAACCTGAGTGTGCTCAGAACAAAATAATGGTGTTTCCTGCACATACGGATCATTGCTAGTTCAACTCTGCTTCTGAAACTGATAAAAACCACAAGTCATCTAACATCCAATGCTTTTCAGTTAAGAGAAAGAAACGTGTGAGCTTAATAAACGAGTTATATTTATTTGAGCTGAACAGTGACTGCATTTACATGAAATGATGACTTGCTTGTAGGAAGATACAGAGCCTGGGATTTAACCCCATTTCTGAAGGGAAACACACAGCACAGTTTTCATCGATGAAAGACAGTCTGCTGTAGAACAAGAAGCACGCTCTTGCTTTCTAGAATCTCTAATACAGCAGGAAACGTGAGTGTGCTCAGAACAAAAGAACGGTGTTTCCTACACATACAGACCATATGTAGACCAGCTCTGCTTCTGAAACTGATACAAACCACAGTTTCTCTAATATCCAATGCTTTTCAGTTAGAGCAAGAAACGTGTGAGCTACTTGAATGATGTAGCTTTGTTTGAGCTGAAAGGTGACTGAGTTTACCTGAAATGAAGTTTTGCCTGTAGGAAGACACAGAGCCTGGGATTTATCTCCATTTCTTAAGGAAAACACACAGCACAATTGTCATCTGTGAAACACACTCTGCTTTACAGCAAGAAGCACGCTCTTGCTCTCTAGAGTCTCTAATACAGCAGTAAACGTGAGTGTGCTCAGAACAAAAGAATGGTGTTTCCTACACATACGGACCATTGCTGGTTCAACTCTGCTTCTGAAACTGATACAAACCCAAAGTCATCTAACATCCAATGCTTTTCAGTTAAGAGCAAGAAACGTGTTAGCTACTTGAACGATGTAGCTTTGGTTGAGCTGAAAACTGACTGAGTTTACCTGAAACGAAGTTTTGCCTGTAGGAAGACACAGAGCCTGGGATTTATCTCCATTTCTGAAGGAAAACACACAGCACAGTTGTCATCCGTGAAACACACTCTGCTTTACAGCAGGAAGCACGCTCTTGCTCTCTAGAGTCTCTAATACTGCAGGAAACGTGAGTGTGCTCAGAACAAAAGAACGGTGTTTCTTACACATATGGACCATTGCTAGTTCAACTCTTCTTCTGAAACTGAAACAAACCACAGATCCTCTAACATGCAATGTTTTGTAGTTAAGAGCGAGAAACATGTGAGCTTAGTAAACGATTTAAATTCATTTGAGCTGAAAAGTTACTGTGTATACATGAAATGATGTCTTGCTACTAGGAGGACACAGAGCCTGGAATTTAACTCCATTCCTGAAGGGAAACACACAGCACAGTTCTCATCCATGAAACACGCTCTGCATTAGAGCAAGAAGCACCCTCTTGCTTTCTAAGAGTCTCTAATACAGCAGGAAACGGACTGTGGTCAGAACAAAATAACGGTGTTTCCTACACATACGGACCATTGCTAGTTCAACTCTGCTTCTGAAACTGATACAAACCACAGATCCTCTAACATGCAATGCTTTGTAGTTAAGAGCGAGAAACGTGTGAGCTTCGTAAACGATTTATATTCATTTGAGCTGAAAAGTGTCTGCGTTTACATGACATGATGCCTTGCTTTTAGGAAGATACAGAGCCTGGGATTTAACTCTATTTCTGAAGGGAAACACACAGCACAGTTTTCATCGAAGAAACACAGTCTGCTTTAGAGCAAGAAGCACGCTCTTGCTTTCTAGAATCCCTAATACAGCAGGAAACATGAGTTTGCTCAGAAAAAAGAACGGTTTTTCCTACACATACAGACCATATGTAGACCAACTCTGCTTCTGAAACTGATACAAACCAAAGTTCCTCTAATATCCAATGCTTTTCAGTTAGAGCGACAAACCTGTGAGCTACGTAAACGATGTAGCTTTGTTTGAGCTGAAAGGTGACTGAGTTTACCTGAAACGAAGTCTTGACTGTAGGAAGACACAGAGCCTGGGATTTAACACAATGTCTGAAGGGAAACACACAGCACCGTTGTCATCCGTGAAACACAATCTGCTTTAGAGCAAGAAGCACGCTCTTGATTTCTAGAGTCTCTAATACATCAGGAAACATGAGTGTGCTCATAACAAAAGAACGGTGTTTCCTACACGTATGGACCATTGCTAGTTCAACGCTGCTTCTGAAACTGATACAAACACCAAGTCATCTAACATCCAATGCTTTTCAGTTAAGAGCAAGAAATGTGTGAGCTTCATAAACGATTTATATTCATTTGAGCTGAAAAGTGACTGAGTTTACCTGAAATGATGTCTTGCTTGTAGGAAGACACAGAGCCTAGATTTGACTCCATTCCTGAAGGGAAACACACAGCACAGTCCTCATCCATGAAACACACTCTACTTTAGAGCAAGAAGCACGCTCTTGCTTTCTAAGAGTCTCTAATACAGCAGGAAACGTGAGTGTGCTCAGAACAAAAGAACGGTGTTTCCTACACATACAGACCATATGTAGACCAGCTCTGCTTCTGAAACTGATACAAACCACAGTTTCTCTAATATCCAATGCTTTTCAGTTAGAGCAAGAAACGTGTGAGCTACTTGAATGATGTAGCTTTGTTTGAGCTGAAAGGTGACTGAGTTTACCTGAAATGAAGTTTTGCCTGTAGGAAGACACAGAGCCTGGGATTTATCTCCATTTCTTAAGGAAAACACACAGCACAATTGTCATCTGTGAAACACACTCTGCTTTACAGCAAGAAGCACGCTCTTGCTCTCTAGAGTCTCTAATACAGCAGTAAACTGGGATTTATCTCCATTTCTGAAGGAAAACACACAGCACAGTTTTCATCCGTGAAACACACTCTGCTTTACAGCAAGAAGCACGCTATTGCTCTCTAGAGTCTCTAATACAGCAGTAAACGTGAGTGTGCTCAGAACAAAAGAACGGTGTTTCTTACACATATGGACCATTGCTAGTTCAACTCTTCTTCTGAAACTGAAACATACCACAGATCCTCTAATATGCAATGCTATGTAGTTAAGAGCGAGAAACGTGTGAGCTTCGTAAACGATTTATATTCATTTGAGCTGAAAAGTGACTGTGTATACATGAAATGATGTCTTGCTACTAGGAGGACACAGAGCCTGGAATTTAACTCCATTCCTGAAGGGAAACACACAGCACAGTTCTCATCCATGAAACACGCTCTGCTTTAGAGCAAGAAGCACGCTCTTGCTTTCTAAGAGTCTCTAATACAGCATGAAACGGACTGTGGTCAGAACAAAATAACGGTGTTTCCTACACATACGGACCATTGCTAGTTCAACTCTGCTTCTGAAACTGATACAAACCACAGATCCTCTAACATGCAATGCTTTGTAGTTAAGAGCGAGAAACGTGTGAGCTTCGTAAACGATTTATATTCATTTGACTTGAAAAGTGACTGCTTATACATGAAATGATGTCTTGCTAGTAGGAGGACACAGAACCTGGAATTTAACTCCATTCCTGAAGGGAAACACACAGCACAGTTCTCATCCATGAAACACACTCTGCTTTAAAGCAAGAAGCACGCTCTTGCTTTCTAAGAGTCTCTAATACAGCAGGAAACCTGACTGTGGTCAGAACAAAATAACGGTGTTTCCCACCTACGGACCATTGCTAGTTCAACTCTGCTTCTGAAACTGATACAAACCACAGTTTCTCTAATATCCAATGCTTTTCAGTTAGAGCAAGAAACGTGTGAGCTACTTGAATGATGTAGCTTTGTTTGAGCTGAAAGGTGACTGAGTTTACCTGAAACGGAGTTTTGCCTGTAGGAAGACACAGAGCCTGGGATTATCTCCATTTCTTAAGGAAAACACACAGCACAATTGTCATCTGTGAAACACACTCTGCTTTACAGCAAGAAGCACGCTCTTGCTCTCTAGAGTCTCTAATACAGCAGTAAACGTGAGTGTGCTCAGAACAAAAGAACGGTGTTTCCTACACATACGGACCATTGCTGGTTCAACTCTGCTTCTGAAACTGATACAAACCCGAAGTCATCTAACATCCAATGCTTTTCAGTTAAGAGCAAGAAACGTGTTAGCTACTTGAACGTTGTAGCTTTGTTTGAGCTGAAAAGTGACTGAGTTTACCTGAAACGAAGTTTTGCCTGTAGGAAGACACAGAGCCTGGGATTTATCTCCATTTCTGAAGGAAAACACACAGCACAGTTGTCATCCCTGAAACACACTATGCTTTACAGCAAGAACCACACTCTTGCTCTCTAGAGTCTGTAATACAGCAGGAAACGTGAGTGTGCTCAGAACAATAGAACAGTGTTTCTTACACATATGGACCATTGCTAGTTCAACTCTGCTTCTGAAACTGATACAATCCAAAGATCCTCTAACATGCAATGCTTTGTAGTTAAGAGCGAGAAACGTGTGAGCTTCATAAACGATTTATATTCATTTGAGCTGAAAAGTGACTGCGTTTACCTGAAATGATGTCTTGCTTGTAGGAAGACACAGAGCCTGGATTTAACTCCATTCCTGAAGGGAAACACACAGCACAGTTCTCATCCGTGAAACACATTCTACTTTAGAGCAAGAAGCACGCTCTTGCTTTCTAAGAGTCTCTAATACAGCAGGAAAAGTGAGTGTGGTCAGAACAAAATAAAGGAGTTTCCTCCACATACGGACCATTGCTGGTTCAACTCTGCTTCTGAAACAGATACAAACCACAAGTCATCTAACAACCAATGCTTTTCAGTTAAGAGCAAGAAATGTGTGAGCTACTTGAATGATATAGCTTTGTTTGAGGTGAAAAGTTACTGAGTTTACCTGAAAAGAATTTTTGCCTGTAGGAAGACACAGAGTCTGGGATTTATCTCCATTTCTGGAGGAAAACACACAGCACAGTTGTCATCCTTGAAACACACTCTGCTTTACATCAAGAAGCACGCTCTTGCTCTCTAGAGTCTCTAAAACAGCAGGAAACATGAGTGTGCTCAGAACAAAAGAACGGTGTTTCCTACACATACGAACCATTGCTAGTTCAACGCTGCTTCTGAAACTGATACTAAACACAAGTCATCTAACATCCGATGCTTTTCAGTTACGAGCGAGAAAAGTGTGAGGTTCGTAAATGATTTATATTCATTTGAGCTGAAAAGTGACTGAGTTTACCTGAAATGATGTCTTGCTTGTAGGAATACACAGAGCATGGAGTTTAACTCCCTTTCTGAAGGGAAACAGACAGCACAGGTCTCATCCATGAAACACACTTTCCTTGTAGCCAGAATCACGCTCTTGCTTTCTAAGAGTCTCTATACAGCAGGAAATGTGACTGTGGTCAGAACAAAGAATGGTGTTTCCTACACATACGGACCATATCTAGGTCAACTCTTCTTCTGAAACTGATAAAAACCACAGTTCCTCTAACATGCAATGCTTTCCATTTAAGAGCGAGAAACGTGTGAGCTTCATGAAGGATGTAGCTTCCTTTGAGCTGAAAAATGACTGAGTATACCTGAAAAGATGCCTTGCTTGTAGGAAGACACAGAGCCTGGGATTTAACTCCATTTTGGAAGGGAAACACACAGCACAGTTGTCATCCTTGAAACACATTCTGCTTTAGAGCAAGAAGCACGCTCTTGCTTTCTAGAGTCTATAATAGAGCCAGAAACTTGAAAGTGTGCTCAGAACAAAAGAACAGTGTTTCCTACACATACGGACAATTGCTAGTTCAACTCTGCTTCTGAAACTGATAGAAACCACAGGTCCTCTAACATCCAATGCTTTTCAGTTAAGAGCGAGAAACATGTGAGCTTTGTGAATGATTTATATTCGTTTGAGCTAAATGTGACTGCGTTTACCTGAAATGATGTCTTCTTGTAGGAAGACACAGAGCCTGGGATTTAAGTCCATTTCTGAAGGGAAACACACAGCACAGTTGTCATCCAAGAAACACACTCTGCCTTAGAGCAAGAAGCATGCTCTTGCTTTCTAGAGCCTCTAATAAAGCAAAAAACATGAGTGTGCTCAGAACAAAAGAATGGTGTTGCCTACACATACAGACCATTTCTAGGTCAACTCTTCTTCTGAAACTTTAAGAAACCACTGATCCTCTAACATCCAATGCTTTGTAGTTAAGAGCGAGAAACGTGTGAGCTTCGTAAATGATTTATATTCATTTGAGCTGAAAAGTGACTGCGTATACCTGAAATAAAGTCTTGCAAGTAGGAGGACACAGAGCCTGGAATTTAACTCCATTCCTGAAGGGAAACACACAGCACAGTTCTCATCCTTGAAACACGCTCTGCTTTAGAGCAAGAAGCACGCTCTTGCTTTCTAAGAGTCTCTAATACAGCAGGAAACGGACTGTGGTCAGAACAAAATAACGGTGTTTCCTACACATACGGACCATTGCTAGTTCAACTCTGCTTCTGAAACTGATACAAACCACAGATCCTCTAACATGCAATGCTTTGTAGTTAAGAGCGAGAAACGTGTGAGCTTCGTAAACGATTTATATTCATTTGACTTGAAAAGTGACTGCTTATACATGAAATGATGTCTTGCTAGTAGGAGGACACAGAACCTGGAATTTAACTCCATTCCTGAAGGGAAACACACAGCACAGTTCTCATCCATGAAACACACTCTGCTTTAAAGCAAGAAGCACGCTCTTGCTTTCTAAGAGTCTCTAATACAGCAGGAAACGTGAGTGTGCTCAGAACAAAAGAACGGTGTTTCCTACACATACAGACCATATGTAGACCAGCTCTGCTTCTGAAACTGATACAAACCACAGTTTCTCTAATATCCAATGCTTTTCAGTTAGAGCAAGAAACGTGTGAGCTACTTGAATGATGTAGCTTTGTTTGAGCTGAAAGGTGACTGAGTTTACCTGAAATGAAGTTTTGCCTGTAGGAAGACACAGAGCCTGGGATTTATCTCCATTTCTTAAGGAAAACACACAGCACAATTGTCATCTGTGAAACACACTCTGCTTTACAGCAAGAAGCACGCTCTTGCTCTCTAGAGTCTCTAATACAGCAGTAAACTGGGATTTATCTCCATTTCTGAAGGAAAACACACAGCACAGTTTTCATCCGTGAAACACACTCTGCTTTACAGCAAGAAGCACGCTATTGCTCTCTAGAGTCTCTAATACAGCAGTAAACGTGAGTGTGCTCAGAACAAAAGAACGGTGTTTCTTACACATATGGACCATTGCTAGTTCAACTCTTCTTCTGAAACTGAAACATACCACATATCCTCTAATATGCAATGCTATGTAGTTAAGAGCGAGAAACGTGTGAGCTTCGTAAACGATTTATATTCATTTGAGCTGAAAAGTGACTGTGTATACATGAAATGATGTCTTGCTACTAGGAGGACACAGAGCCTGGAATTTAACTCCATTCCTGAAGGGAAACACACAGCACAGTTCTCATCCATGAAACACGCTCTGCTTTAGAGCAAGAAGCACGCTCTTGCTTTCTAAGAGTCTCTAATACAGCATGAAACGGACTGTGGTCAGAACAAAATAACGGTGTTTCCTACACATACGGACCATTGCTAGTTCAACTCTGCTTCTGAAACTGATACAAACCACAGATCCTCTAACATGCAATGCTTTGTAGTTAAGAGCGAGAAACGTGTGAGCTTCGTAAACGATTTATATTCATTTGACTTGAAAAGTGACTGCTTATACATGAAATGATGTCTTGCTAGTAGGAGGACACAGAACCTGGAATTTAACTCCATTCCTGAAGGGAAACACACAGCACAGTTCTCATCCATGAAACACACTCTGCTTTAAAGCAAGAAGCACGCTCTTGCTTTCTAAGAGTCTCTAATACAGCAGGAAACCTGACTGTGGTCAGAACAAAATAACGGTGTTTCCCACCTACGGACCATTGCTAGTTCAACTCTGCTTCTGAAACTGATACAAACCACAGTTTCTCTAATATCCAATGCTTTTCAGTTAGAGCAAGAAACGTGTGAGCTACTTGAATGATGTAGCTTTGTTTGAGCTGAAAGGTGACTGAGTTTACCTGAAACGGAGTTTTGCCTGTAGGAAGACACAGAGCCTGGGATTTATCTCCATTTCTTAAGGAAAACACACAGCACAATTGTCATCTGTGAAACACACTCTGCTTTACAGCAAGAAGCACGCTCTTGCTCTCTAGAGTCTCTAATACAGCAGTAAACGTGAGTGTGCTCAGAACAAAAGAACGGTGTTTCCTACACATACGGACCATTGCTGGTTCAACTCTGCTTCTGAAACTGATACAAACCCGAAGTCATCTAACATCCAATGCTTTTCAGTTAAGAGCAAGAAACGTGTTAGCTACTTGAACGTTGTAGCTTTGTTTGAGCTGAAAAGTGACTGAGTTTACCTGAAACGAAGTTTTGCCTGTAGGAAGACACAGAGCCTGGGATTTATCTCCATTTCTGAAGGAAAACACACAGCACAGTTGTCATCCCTGAAACACACTATGCTTTACAGCAAGAACCACACTCTTGCTCTCTAGAGTCTGTAATACAGCAGGAAACGTGAGTGTGCTCAGAACAATAGAACAGTGTTTCTTACACATATGGACCATTGCTAGTTCAACTCTGCTTCTGAAACTGATACAATCCAAAGATCCTCTAACATGCAATGCTTTGTAGTTAAGAGCGAGAAACGTGTGAGCTTCATAAACGATTTATATTCATTTGAGCTGAAAAGTGACTGCGTTTACCTGAAATGATGTCTTGCTTGTAGGAAGACACAGAGCCTGGATTTAACTCCATTCCTGAAGGGAAACACACAGCACAGTTCTCATCCGTGAAACACATTCTACTTTAGAGCAAGAAGCACGCTCTTGCTTTCTAAGAGTCTCTAATACAGCAGGAAAAGTGAGTGTGGTCAGAACAAAATAAAGGAGTTTCCTCCACATACGGACCATTGCTGGTTCAACTCTGCTTCTGAAACAGATACAAACCACAAGTCATCTAACAACCAATGCTATTCAGTTAAGAGCAAGAAATGTGTGAGCTACTTGAATGATATAGCTTTGTTTGAGGTGAAAAGTTACTGAGTTTACCTGAAAAGAATTTTTGCCTGTAGGAAGACACAGAGTCTGGGATTTATCTCCATTTCTGGAGGAAAACACACAGCACAGTTGTCATCCTTGAAACACACTCTGCTTTACATCAAGAAGCACGCTCTTGCTCTCTAGAGTCTCTAAAACAGCAGGAAACATGAGTGTGCTCAGAACAAAAGAACGGTGTTTCCTACACATACGAACCATTGCTAGTTCAACGCTGCTTCTGAAACTGATACTAAACACAAGTCATCTAACATCCGATGCTTTTCAGTTACG
This sequence comes from Onychomys leucogaster, assembly GCA_949786385.1. Classification (NCBI taxonomy): domain Eukaryota; kingdom Metazoa; phylum Chordata; class Mammalia; order Rodentia; family Cricetidae; genus Onychomys; species Onychomys leucogaster. Next base: position 185,575 of record CATKUP010000399.1, read on the forward strand.
AGCGAGAAAAGTGTGAGGTTCGTAAATGATTTATATTCATTTGAGCTGAAAAGTGACTGAGTTTACCTGAAATGATGTCTTGCTTGTAGGAATACACAGAGCATGGAGTTTAACTCCCTTTCTGAAGGGAAACAGACAGCACAGGTCTCATCCATGAAACACACTTTCCTTGTAGCCAGAATCACGCTCTTGCTTTCTAAGAGTCTCTATACAGCAGGAAATGTGACTGTGGTCAGAACAAAGAATGGTGTTTCCTACACATACGGACCATATCTAGGTCAACTCTTCTTCTGAAACTGATAAAAACCACAGTTCCTCTAACATGCAATGCTTTCCATTTAAGAGCGAGAAACGTGTGAGCTTCATGAAGGATGTAGCTTCCTTTGAGCTGAAAAATGACTGAGTATACCTGAAAAGATGCCTTGCTTGTAGGAAGACACAGAGCCTGGGATTTAACTCCATTTTGGAAGGGAAACACACAGCACAGTTGTCATCCTTGAAACACATTCTGCTTTAGAGCAAGAAGCACGCTCTTGCTTTCTAGAGTCTATAATAGAGCCAGAAACTTGAAAGTGTGCTCAGAACAAAAGAACAGTGTTTCCTACACATACGGACAATTGCTAGTTCAACTCTGCTTCTGAAACTGATAGAAACCACAGGTCCTCTAACATCCAATGCTTTTCAGTTAAGAGCGAGAAACATGTGAGCTTTGTGAATGATTTATATTCGTTTGAGCTAAATGTGACTGCGTTTACCTGAAATGATGTCTTCTTGTAGGAAGACACAGAGCCTGGGATTTAAGTCCATTTCTGAAGGGAAACACACAGCACAGTTGTCATCCATGAAACACACTCTGCCTTAGAGCAAGAAGCATGCTCTTGCTTTCTAGAGCCTCTAATAAAGCAAAAAACATGAGTGTGCTCAGAACAAAAGAATGGTGTTGCCTACACATACAGACCATTTCTAGGTCAACTCTTCTTCTGAAACTTTAAGAAACCACTGATCCTCTAACATCCAATGCTTTGTAGTTAAGAGCGAGAAACGTGTGAGCTTCGTAAATGATTTATATTCATTTGAGCTGAAAAGTGACTGCGTATACCTGAAATAAAGTCTTGCAAGTAGGAGGACACAGAGCCTGGAATTTAACTCCATTCCTGAAGGGAAACACACAGCACAGTTCTCATCCTTGAAACACGCTCTGCTTTAGAGCAAGAAGCACGCTCTTGCTTTCTAAGAGTCTCTAATACAGCAGGAAACGGACTGTGGTCAGAACAAAATAACTGTGTTTCATACACATACGGACCATTGCTAGTTCAACTCTGTTTCTGAAACTGATAAAAGCCACAGATCCTCTAACATACAATGCTTTGTATTTAAGAGCGAGAAACGTGTGAGCTTCGTAAACGATTTATATTCATTTGAGCTGAAAAGTGATTGCATATACCTGAAATGATGTCTTGAAAGTAGGAGGACACAGAACCTGGAATTTAACTCCATTCCTGAAGGGAAACACACAGCACAGTTTTCATCCCTGAAACACACTCTGCTTTAGAGCAAGAAGCACGCTCTTGCTTTCTACGAGTCTCTAATACAACAGGAAACCTGACTGTGTTCAGAAGAAAATAACGGTGTTTCCTACACATACGGACCATTGCTGGTTCAACTCTGCTTCTGAAACTGATACAAACCACAAGTCATCTAACATCCAATGCTTTTCATTTAAGAGCAAGTAACGTGTGAGCTACTTGAACAATGTAGCTTCGTTTGAGCTGAAAAGTGCCTGAGTTTAAAGGAAACGAAGTTTTGCCTGTAGGAAGACACAGAGCCTGGAATTCAACTCCATTTCTGAAGGAAAACAGTCAGCACAGTTGTCATCCATGAAACACACTCTGCTTTACAGCAAGAAGCGCACTCTTGCTCTCTAGAGTCTCTAAACAGCAGGAAACTTGAGTGTGCTCAGAACAAAAGAACGGTGTTTCTTACACATATGGACCATTGCTAGTTCAACTCTGCTTCTGAAACTGAAACAAACACAGATCCTCTAACATGCAATGCTTTGTAGTTAAGAGCAGGAAACGTGTGAGCTTTGTAAACGATTTATATTCATTTGACCTGAAAAGTGACTGCGTATACCTGGAATGATGACTTGCTTGTAGGAAGACACAGAGCCTGGATTTAATCCCATTCCTGAAGGGAAACACACAGCACAGTTCTCATCCATGAAACACACTCTGCTTTAGAGCAAGAAGCACGCTCTTGCTTTCTAAGAGTCTCTAATACAGCATGAAATGTGACTGTGGTCAGAACAAAATAAAGGAGATTCCTGCACATACGGACCATTGCTGGTTCAATTCTGCTTCTGAAACTGATACAAACCACAAGTCATCTAACATCCAATGCTTTTCAGTTATGAGCAAGAAACGTGTGAGCTACTTGAATGATGTAGCTTTGTTTGAGGTGAAAAGTGACTGAGTTTACCTGAAACGAAGTTTTGCCTGTAGGAAGAAACAGAGCCTGGGATTTATCTCCATTTCTGAAGGAAAACACACAGCACAGTTGTCATCCGTGAAACACACTATGCTATAGAGCAAGAAGCACGCTCTTGCTTTCTAGGGTCTCTAATACATCAGAAAACGTGAGTGTGCTCAGAACAAGAGAACGGTGTTTCCTACACATATGGACCATTGCTATTTCAACGCTGCTTCTGAAACTGATACAAACCGCAAGTCATCTAACATCCAATGCTTTTCCGTTTAGAGCGAGAAACATGTGAGCTTCGTAAACGATTTATATTCATTTGAGCTGAAAATTGACTGCGTATACCTGAAATGATATCTTGCTTCTAGGAGGACACAGAGCCTGGAATTAACTCCATTCCTGAAGGGAAACACACAGCACAGTTCTCATCCATGAAGCACACTCTGCTTTAGATCAAGAAGCACGCTCTTGCTTTCTAAGAGTCTCTAATACAGCAGGAAACGTGACTGTGGTCAGAACAAAATAACGGTTTTTCCCACACGTACGGACCATTGCTAGTTCAACTCTGCTTCTGAAACTGATACAAATCACAAGTCATCTAACATCCAATGCTTTTCAGTTAAGAGCAAGAAACGTGTGAGCTACTTGAATGATGTAGCTTTGTTTGAGGTGAAAAGTGTCTGAGTTTACCTGAAACGAAATTTTGCCTGTAGGAAGACACAGAGCCTGGGATTTATCTCCATTTCTGAAGGAAAACACAGAGCACAGTTGTCATCCTTGAAACACACTCTGCTTTACAGCAAGAAGCACGCTCTTGCTCTCTAGAGTCTATAAACAGCAGGAAACTTGAGTGTGCTCAGAACAAAAGAACGGTGTTTCTTACACATATGGACCATTGCTAGTTCAACTCTGCTTCTGAAACTGAAACAAACCACAGATCCTCTAACATGCAATGCTTTGTAGTTAAGAGCAGGAAACGTGTGAGCTTCGTAAACGATTTATATTCATTTGACCTGAAAAGTGACTGCGTATACCTGGAATGATGTCTTGAAAGTAGGAGGACACAGAGCCTGGAATTTAACTCCATTCCTAAAGGGAAACACACAGCACAGTTCTCATCAATGAAACACACTCTGCTTTAGAGCAAGAAGCACCCTCTTGTTTTCTAAGAGTCTCTAATACAGCAGGAAACGTGACTGTGGTTAGAAAAAAATAACGGTGTTTCCGACACATACGGACCATTGCTAGTTCAACTCTGCTTCTGAAACTGATACAAATCACAAGTCTTCTAACATCCAATGCTTTTCAATTAAGAGCAAGTAACGTGTGAGCTTCGTAAACGACTTATATTCATTTGAGCTGAAAAGTGTCTGCGTTTACATGACATGATGACTTGCATGTAGGAAGATACAGAGCCTGGGATTTAACTCCATTTCTGAAGGGAAACACACAGCACAGTTTTCATCGATGAAACACAGTCTGCTTTAGAGCAAGAAGCATGCTCTTGCTTTATAGAATCTCTAATACAGCAGGAAACGTGAGTGTGATCAGAAAAAAGAACGGTGTTTCCTACACATTCAGACCACATGTAGACCAACTCTTCTTCTGAAATTGATACAAACCACAGTTCCTCTAATTTCCAATGCATTTCAGTTAGAGCGAGAAACGTGTGAGCTACGTAAACGATGTAGCTTTGTTTGAGCTGTAAGGTGACTGAGTTTACCTGAAACGAAGTCTTGACTGTAGGAAGACACAGAGCCTGGGATTTAACACCATGTCTGAAGCTAAACACAGAGCACAGCTGTCATCCGTGAAACACACTCTGCTTTAGAGCGAGAAGCAAGCTCTTGCTTTCTAGAGTCTCTAATACATCAGGAAACTTGAGTGTGCTCATAACAAAAGAACGGTGTTTCCTACACGTACGGACCATTGCTAGTTCAACGCTGCTTCTGAAACTGATACAAACCCCAAGTCATCTAACATCCAATGTTTTTCAGTTAAGAGCAAGAAACGTGTGAGCTTCATAAATGATTTATATTCATTTGAGCTGAAAAGTGACTGCGTTTACCTGAAATGATGTCTTGCTTGTAGGAAGACACAGAGCCTGGATTTAACTCCATTCCTGAAGGGAAACACACAGCACAGTTCTCATCCATTAAACACACTCTGCTTTAGAGCAGGAAGCACGCTCTTGCTTTCTAAGAGTCTCTAATACAGCATGAAACGTGACTGTGGTCAGAACAAAATAAAGGACTTTCCTCCACATAGGGAACATTGCTGGTTCAACTCTGCTTCTGAAACTGATACAAACCACAAGTCATCTAACATCCAATGCCTTTCAGTTAAGAGCAAGAAACGTGTGAGCTACTTGAATGATGTAGCTTTGTTTGAGGTGAAAAGTGACTGAGTTTACCTGAAACGAAGTTTTGCCTGTAGGAAGACACAGAGCCTGGGATTTATCTCCATTTCTGAAGGAAACCACACAGCACAGTTGTCATCCTTGAAACACTCTCTGCTTTAGAGCAAGAAGCACGCTCTTGCTCACTAGAGTCTCTAATACAGCAGGAAACGTGAGTGTGCTCAGAACAAATGAACGGTGTTTCCTACACATACGGACCATTGCTAGTTCAACTCTGCTTCTGAAACTGATACTAAACACAAGTCATCTAACATCTGATGCTTTTCAGTTACAAGCGAGAAAAGTGTGAGGTTCGTAAACGATTTATATTCATTTGAGCTGAAAAGTGACTGAGTTTACCTGAAATGATGTCTTGCTTGTAGGAATACACAGAGCATGGAGTTTAACTCCCTTTCTGAAGGGAAACAGACAGCACAGTTCTCATCCATGAAACACACTTTCCTTTTAGCAAGAATCACGCTCTTGCTTTCTAAGAGTCTCTATACAGCAGGAAATGTGACTGTGGTCAGAACAAAATAACGGTGTTTCCTACATGTACGGAACATTGCTAGTTCAACTCTGCTTCTGAAACTGATACAAATCACAAGTCATCTAACATCCAATGCTTTTCAGTTAAGAGCAAGAAACGTGTGAGCTACTTGAATGATGTAGCTTTGTTTGAGGTGAAAAGTGACTGAGTCTACCTGAAACGAAGTTTTGCCTGTAGGAAGACACAGAGCCTGGGATTTATCTCCATTTCTGAAGGAAAACACACAGCACAGTTGTCATCCGTGAAACACACTCTGCTTTACAGCAGGAAGCACGCTCTTGCTCTCTAGAGTCTCTAATACTGCAGGAAACGTGAGTGTGCTCAGAACAAAAGAACGGTGTTTCTTACACATATGGACCATTGCTAGTTCAACTCTTCTTCTGAAACTGAAACAAACCACAGATCCTCTAACATGCAATGTTTTGTAGTTAAGAGCGAGAAACATGTGAGCTTAGTAAACGATTTAAATTCATTTGAGCTGAAAAGTTACTGTGTATACATGAAATGATGTCTTGCTACTAGGAGGACACAGAGCCTGGAATTTAACTCCATTCCTGAAGGGAAACACACAGCACAGTTCTCATCCATGAAACACGCTCTGCATTAGAGCAAGAAGCACCCTCTTGCTTTCTAAGAGTCTCTAATACAGCAGGAAACGGACTGTGGTCAGAACAAAATAACGGTGTTTCCTACACATACGGACCATTGCTAGTTCAACTCTGCTTCTGAAACTGATACAAACCACAGATCCTCTAACATGCAATGCTTTGTAGTTAAGAGCGAGAAACGTGTGAGCTTCGTAAACGATTTATATTCATTTGAGCTGAAAAGTGTCTGCGTTTACATGACATGATGCCTTGCTTTTAGGAAGATACAGAGCCTGGGATTTAACTCTATTTCTGAAGGGAAACACACAGCACAGTTTTCATCGAAGAAACACAGTCTGCTTTAGAGCAAGAAGCACGCTCTTGCTTTCTAGAATCCCTAATACAGCAGGAAACATGAGTGTGCTCAGAAAAAAGAACGGTTTTTCCTACACATACAGACCATATGTAGACCAACTCTGCTTCTGAAACTGATACAAACCACAGTTCCTCTAATATCCAATGCTTTTCAGTTAGAGCGACAAACCTGTGAGCTACGTAAACGATGTAGCTTTGTTTGAGCTGAAAGGTGACTGAGTTTACCTGAAACGAAGTCTTGACTGTAGGAAGACACAGAGCCTGGGATTTAACACAATGTCTGAAGGGAAACACACAGCACCGTTGTCATCCGTGAAACACAATCTGCTTTAGAGCAAGAAGCACGCTCTTGATTTCTAGAGTCTCTAATACATCAGGAAACATGAGTGTGCTCATAACAAAAGAACGGTGTTTCCTACACGTATGGACCATTGCTAGTTCAACGCTGCTTCTGAAACTGATACAAACACCAAGTCATCTAACATCCAATGCTTTTCAGTTAAGAGCAAGAAATGTGTGAGCTTCATAAACGATTTATATTCATTTGAGCTGAAAAGTGACTGAGTTTACCTGAAATGATGTCTTGCTTGTAGGAAGACACAGAGCCTAGATTTGACTCCATGCCTGAAGGGAAACACACAGCACAGTTCTCATCCATGAAACACACTCTACTTTAGAGCAAGAAGCACGCTCTTGCTTTCTAAGAGTCTCTAATACAGCAGGAAACGTGAGTGTGGTCAGAACAAAATAAAGGAGTTTCCTCCACATACGGACCATTGCTGGTTCAACTCTGCTTCTGAAACAGATACAAACCACAAGTCATCTAACATCCAATGCTTTTCATTTAAGAGCAAGAAATGTGTGAGCTACTTGAATGATGTAGCTTTGTTTGAGGTGAAAAGTGACTGAGTTTACCTGAAACGAAGTTTTGCCTGTAGGAAGACACAGAGCCTGGGATTTATCTCCATTTCTGAAGGAAAACACACAGCACAGTTGTCATCCTGAAACACACTCTGCTTTACAGCAAGAAGCACGCTCTTGCTCTCTAGAGTCTCTAATTCAGCAGGAAACTTGCTTGTGCTCAGAACAAAAGAACGGTGTTTCCTACACATACGGACCATTTCTAGTTCAACGCTGCTTCTGAAACTGATACTAAACACAAGTCATCTAACATCCGATTCTTTTCAGTTACGAGCGAGAAAAGTGTGAGGTTCGTAAAAGATTTATATTCATTTGAGCTGAAAAGTGACTGAGTTTACCTGAAATGATGTCTTGCTTGTAGGAATACAGAGAGCATGGAGTTTAACTCCCTTTCTGAAGGGAAACAGACAGCACAGTTCTCATCCATGAAACACACTTTCCTTGTAGCAAGAATCACGCTCTTGCTTTCTAAGATTCTCTAAACAGCAGGAAATGTGACTGTGGTCAGAACAAAAGAATGGTGTTTCCTACATACGGACCATATCTAGGTCAACTCTTCTTCTGAAACTGATAAAAACCACAGTTCCTCTAACATGCAATGCTTTCCATTTAAGAGCGAGAAACGTGTGAGCTTCAAGAAGGATGTAGCTTCCTTTGAGCTGAAAAATGACTGAGTATACTTGAAAAGATGCCTTGCTTGTAGGAAGACACAGAGCCTGGGATTTAAATCCATTTTGGAAGGGAAACACACAGCACAGTTGTCATCCTTGAAACACACTCTGCTTTACAGCAAGAAGCACGCTCTTGCTCTCTAGAGTCTCTAATACAGCAGTAAACGTGAGTGTGCTCAGAACAAAAGAACGGTGTTTCCTACACATACGGACCATTGCTGGTTCAACTCTTCTTCTGAAACTGATACAAACCCAAAGTCATCTAACATCCAATGCTTTTCAGTTAAGAGCAAGAAACGTGTTAGCTACTTGAACGATGTAGCTTTTTTTGAGCTGAAAAGTGACTGAGTTTACCTGAAACGAAGTTTTGCCTGTAGGAAGACACAGAGCCTGGGATTTATCTCCATTTCTGAAGGAAAACACACAGCACAGTTGTCATCCGTGAAACACACTCTGCTTTACAGCAAGAAGCAGGCTCTTGCTCTCTAGAGTCTCTAATACAGCAGGAAACATGAGTGTGCTCAGAACAAAAGAACGGTGTTTCTTACACATATGGACCATTGCTAGTTCAACTCTTCTTCTGAAACTGAAACAAACCACAGATCCTCTAACATGCAATGCTTTGTAGTTAAGAGCGAGAAACGTGTGAGCTTAGTAAACGATTTATATTCATTTGAGCTGAAAAGTGACTGTGTATACATGAAATGATGTCTTGCTACTAGGAGGACACAGAGCCTGCAATTTAACTCCATTCTTGAAGGGAAAGACACAGCACAGTTCTCATCCATGAAACACACTCTGCTTTAGAGCAAGAAGCACGCTCTTGCTTTCTAAGAGTCTCTAATACAGCAGGAAACGGACTGTGGTCAGAACAAAATAACGGTGTTTCCTACACATACGGACCATTGCTAGTTCAACTCTGCTTCTGAAACTGATACAAACCACAGATCCTCTAACATGCAATGCTTTGTAGTTAAGAGCGAGAAACGTGTGAGCTTCGTAAACGATTTATATTCATTTGAGCTGAAAAGTGTCTGCGTTTACATGACATGATGACTTGCTTTTAGGAAGATACAGAGCCTGGGATTTAACTCTATTTCTGAAGGGAAACACACAGCACAGTTTTCATCGAAGAAACACAGTCTGCTTTAGAGCAAGAAGCACGCTCTTGCTTTCTAGAATCCCTAATACAGCAGGAAACATGAGTGTGCTCAGAAAAAAAGAACGGTGTTTCCTACACATACAGACCATATGTAGACCAACTCTGCTTCTGAAACTGATACAAACCACAGTTCCTCTAATATCCAATGCTTTTCAGTTAGAGCGACAAACCTGTGAGCTACGTAAACGATGTAGCTTTGTTTGAGCTGAAAGGTGACTGAGTTTACCTGAAACGAAGTCTTGACTGTAGGAAGACACAGAGCCTGGGATTTAACACAATGTCTAAAGGGAAACACACAGCACCGTTGTCATCCGTGAAACACACTCTGCTTTAGAGCAAGAAGCACGCTCTTGCTTTCTAGAGTCTCTAATAGAGCAGGTAACCTGAGTGTGCTCAGAACAAAATAATGGTGTTTCCTGCACATACGGATCATTGCTAGTTCAACTCTGCTTCTGAAACTGATAAAAACCACAAGTCATCTAACATCCAATGCTTTTCAGTTAAGAGAAAGAAACGTGTGAGCTTAATAAACGAGTTATATTTATTTGAGCTGAACAGTGACTGCATTTACATGAAATGATGACTTGCTTGTAGGAAGATACAGAGCCTGGGATTTAACCCCATTTCTGAAGGGAAACACACAGCACAGTTTTCATCGATGAAAGACAGTCTGCTGTAGAACAAGAAGCACGCTCTTGCTTTCTAGAATCTCTAATACAGCAGGAAACGTGAGTGTGCTCAGAACAAAAGAACGGTGTTTCCTACACATACAGACCATATGTAGACCAGCTCTGCTTCTGAAACTGATACAAACCACAGTTTCTCTAATATCCAATGCTTTTCAGTTAGAGCAAGAAACGTGTGAGCTACTTGAATGATGTAGCTTTTTTTGAGCTGAAAGGTGACTGAGTTTACCTGAAATGAAGTTTTGCCTGTAGGAAGACACAGAGCCTGGGATTTATCTCCATTTCTTAAGGAAAACACACAGCACAATTGTCATCTGTGAAACACACTCTGCTTTACAGCAAGAAGCACGCTCTTGCTCTCTAGAGTCTCTAATACAGCAGTAAACGTGAGTGTGCTCAGAACAAAAGAACGGTGTTTCCTACACATACGGACCATTGCTGGTTCAACTCTGCTTCTGAAACTGATACAAACCCAAAGTCATCTAACATCCAATGCTTTTCAGTTAAGAGCAAGAAACGTGTTAGCTACTTGAACGATGTAGCTTTGGTTGAGCTGAAAACTGACTGAGTTTACCTGAAACGAAGTTTTGCCTGTAGGAAGACACAGAGCCTGGGATTTATCTCCATTTCTGAAGGAAAACACACAGCACAGTTGTCATCCGTGAAACACACTCTGCTTTACAGCAGGAAGCACGCTATTGCTCTCTAGAGTCTCTAATACTGCAGGAAACGTGAGTGTGCTCAGAACAAAAGAACGGTGTTTCTTACACATATGGACCATTGCTAGTTCAACTCTTCTTCTGAAACTGAAACAAACCACAGATCCTCTAACATGCAATGTTTTGTAGTTAAGAGCGAGAAACATGTGAGCTTAGTAAACGATTTAAATTCATTTGAGCTGAAAAGTTACTGTGTATACATGAAATGATGTCTTGCTACTAGGAGGACACAGAGCCTGGAATTTAACTCCATTCCTGAAGGGAAACACACAGCACAGTTCTCATCCATGAAACACGCTCTGCATTAGAGCAAGAAGCACCCTCTTGCTTTCTAAGAGTCTCTAATACAGCAGGAAACGGACTGTGGTCAGAACAAAATAACGGTGTTTCCTACACATACGGACCATTGCTAGTTCAACTCTGCTTCTGAAACTGATACAAACCACAGATCCTCTAACATGCAATGCTTTGTAGTTAAGAGCGAGAAACGTGTGAGCTTCGTAAACGATTTATATTCATTTGAGCTGAAAAGTGTCTGCGTTTACATGACATGATGCCTTGCTTTTAGGAAGATACAGAGCCTGGGATTTAACTCTATTTCTGAAGGGAAACACACAGCACAGTTTTCATCGAAGAAACACAGTCTGCTTTAGAGCAAGAAGCACACTCTTGCTTTCTAGAATCCCTAATACAGCAGGAAACATGAGTGTGCTCAGAAAAAAGAACGGTTTTTCCTACACATACAGACCATATGTAGACCAACTCTGCTTCTGAAACTGATACAAACCACAGTTCCTCTAATATCCAATGCTTTTCAGTTAGAGCGACAAACCTGTGAGCTACGTAAACGATGTAGCTTTGTTTGAGCTGAAAGGTGACTGAGTTTACCTGAAACGAAGTCTTGACTGTAGGAAGACACAGAGCCTGGGATTTAACACAATGTCTGAAGGGAAACACACAGCACCGTTGTCATCCGTGAAACACAATCTGCTTTAGAGCAAGAAGCACGCTCTTGATTTCTAGAGTCTCTAATACATCAGGAAACATGAGTGTGCTCATAACAAAAGAACGGTGTTTCCTACACGTATGGACCATTGCTAGTTCAACGCTGCTTCTGAAACTGATACAAACACCAAGTCATCTAACATCCAATGCTTTTCAGTTAAGAGCAAGAAATGTGTGAGCTTCATAAACGATTTATATTCATTTGAGCTGAAAAGTGACTGAGTTTACCTGAAATGATGTATTGCTTGTAGGAAGACACAGAGCCTAGATTTGACTCCATTCCTGAAGGGAAACACACAGCACAGTTCTCATCCATGAAACACACTCTACTTTAGAGCAAGAAGCATGCTCTTGCTTTCTAAGAGTCTCTAATACAGCAGGAAACGTGAGTGTGGTCAGAACAAAATAAAGGAGTTTCCTCCACATACGGACCATTGCTGGTTCAACTCTGCTTCTGAAACAGATACAAACCACAAGTCATCTAACATCCAATGCTTTTCATTTAAGAGCAAGAAATGTGTGAGCTACTTGAATGATGTAGCTTTGTTTGAGGTGAAAAGTGACTGAGTTTACCTGAAACGAAGTTTTGCCTGTAGGAAGACACAGAGCCTGGGATTTATCTCCATTTCTGAAGGAAAACACACAGCACAGTTGTCATCCTGAAACACACTCTGCTTTACAGCAAGAAGCACGCTCTTGCTCTCTAGAGTCTCTAATTCAGCAGGAAACTTGCTTGTGCTCAGAACAAAAGAACGGTGTTTCCTACACATACGGACCATTTCTAGTTCAACGCTGCTTCTGAAACTGATACTAAACACAAGTCATCTAACATCTGATTCTTTTCAGTTACGAGCGAGAAAAGTGTGAGGTTCGTAAAAGATTTATATTCATTTGAGCTGAAAAGTGACTGAGTTTACCTGAAATGATGTCTTGCTTGTAGGAATACAGAGAGCATGGAGTTTAACTCCCTTTCTGAAGGGAAACAGACAGCACAGTTCTCATCCATGAAACACACTTTCCTTGTAGCAAGAATCACGCTCTTGCTTTCTAAGATTCTCTAAACAGCAGGAAATGTGACTGTGGTCAGAACAAAAGAATGGTGTTTCCTACATACGGACCATATCTAGGTCAACTCTTCTTCTGAAACTGATAAAAACCACAGTTCCTCTAACATGCAATGCTTTCCATTTAAGAGCGAGAAACGTGTGAGCTTCAAGAAGGATGTAGCTTCCTTTGAGCTGAAAAATGACTGAGTATACTTGAAAAGATGCCTTGCTTGTAGGAAGACACAGAGCCTGGGATTTAAATCCATTTTGGAAGGGAAACACACAGCACAGTTGTCATCCTTGAAACACACTCTGCTTTACAGCAAGAAGCACGCTCTTGCTCTCTAGAGTCTCTAATACAGCAGTAAACGTGAGTGTGCTCAGAACAAAAGAACGGTGTTTCCTACACATACGGACCATTGCTGGTTCAACTCTTCTTCTGAAACTGATACAAACCCAAAGTCATCTAACATCCAATGCTTTTCAGTTAAGAGCAAGAAACGTGTTAGCTACTTGAACGATGTAGCTTTTTTTGAGCTGAAAAGTGACTGAGTTTACCTGAAACGAAGTTTTGCCTGTAGGAAGACACAGAGCCTGGGATTTATCTCCATTTCTGAAGGAAAACACACAGCACAGTTGTCATCCGTGAAACACACTCTGCTTTACAGCAAGAAGCAGGCTCTTGCTCTCTAGAGTCTCTAATACAGCAGGAAACATGAGTGTGCTCAGAACAAAAGAACGGTGTTTCTTACACATATGGACCATTGCTAGTTCAACTCTTCTTCTGAAACTGAAACAAACCACAGATCCTCTAACATGCAATGCTTTGTAGTTAAGAGCGAGAAACGTGTGAGCTTAGTAAACGATTTATATTCATTTGAGCTGAAAAGTGACTGTGTATACATGAAATGATGTCTTGCTACTAGGAGGACACAGAGCCTGCAATTTAACTCCATTCTTGAAGGGAAAGACACAGCACAGTTCTCATCCATGAAACACACTCTGCTTTAGAGCAAGAAGCACGCTCTTGCTTTCTAAGAGTCTCTAATACAGCAGGAAACGGACTGTGGTCAGAACAAAATAACGGTGTTTCCTACACATACGGACCATTGCTAGTTCAACTCTGCTTCTGAAACTGATACAAACCACAGATCCTCTAACATGCAATGCTTTGTAGTTAAGAGCGAGAAACGTGTGAGCTTCGTAAACGATTTATATTCATTTGAGCTGAAAAGTGTCTGCGTTTACATGACATGATGACTTGCTTTTAGGAAGATACAGAGCCTGGGATTTAACTCTATTTCTGAAGGGAAACACACAGCACAGTTTTCATCGAAGAAACACAGTCTGCTTTAGAGCAAGAAGCACGCTCTTGCTTTCTAGAATCCCTAATACAGCAGGAAACATGAGTGTGCTCAGAAAAAAAGAACGGTGTTTCCTACACATACAGACCATATGTAGACCAACTCTGCTTCTGAAACTGATACAAACCACAGTTCCTCTAATATCCAATGCTTTTCAGTTAGAGCGACAAACCTGTGAGCTACGTAAATGATGTAGCTTTGTTTGAGCTGAAAGGTGACTGAGTTTACCTGAAACGAAGTCTTGACTGTAGGAAGACACAGAGCCTGGGATTTAACACAATGTCTAAAGGGAAACACACAGCACCGTTGTCATCCGTGAAACACACTCTGCTTTAGAGCAAGAAGCACGCTCTTGCTTTCTAGAGTCTCTAATAGAGCAGGTAACCTGAGTGTGCTCAGAACAAAATAATGGTGTTTCCTGCACATACGGATCATTGCTAGTTCAACTCTGCTTCTGAAACTGATAAAAACCACAAGTCATCTAACATCCAATGCTTTTCAGTTAAGAGAAAGAAACGTGTGAGCTTAATAAACGAGTTATATTTATTTGAGCTGAACAGTGACTGCATTTACATGAAATGATGACTTGCTTGTAGGAAGATACAGAGCCTGGGATTTAACCCCATTTCTGAAGGGAAACACACAGCACAGTTTTCATCGATGAAAGACAGTCTGCTGTAGAACAAGAAGCACGCTCTTGCTTTCTAGAATCTCTAATACAGCAGGAAACGTGAGTGTGCTCAGAACAAAAGAACGGTGTTTCCTACACATACAGACCATATGTAGACCAGCTCTGCTTCTGAAACTGATACAAACCACAGTTTCTCTAATATCCAATGCTTTTCAGTTAGAGCAAGAAACGTGTGAGCTACTTGAATGATGTAGCTTTGTTTGAGCTGAAAGGTGACTGAGTTTACCTGAAATGAAGTTTTGCCTGTAGGAAGACACAGAGCCTGGGATTTATCTCCATTTCTTAAGGAAAACACACAGCACAATTGTCATCTGTGAAACACACTCTGCTTTACAGCAAGAAGCACGCTCTTGCTCTCTAGAGTCTCTAATACAGCAGTAAACGTGAGTGTGCTCAGAACAAAAGAACGGTGTTTCCTACACATACGGACCATTGCTGGTTCAACTCTGCTTCTGAAACTGATACAAACCCAAAGTCATCTAACATCCAATGCTTTTCAGTTAAGAGCAAGAAACGTGTTAGCTACTTGAACGATGTAGCTTTGGTTGAGCTGAAAACTGACTGAGTTTACCTGAAACGAAGTTTTGCCTGTAGGAAGACACAGAGCCTGGGATTTATCTCCATTTCTGAAGGAAAACACACAGCACAGTTTTCATCCGTGAAACACACTCTGCTTTACAGCAAGAAGCACGCTATTGCTCTCTAGAGTCTCTAATACAGCAGGAAACGTGAGTGTGCTCAGAACAAAAGAACGGTGTTTCTTACACATATGGACCATTGCTAGTTCAACTCTTCTTCTGAAACTGAAACATACCACAGATCCTCTAATATGCAATGCTATGTAGTTAAGAGCGAGAAACGTGTGAGCTTCGTAAACGATTTATATTCATTTGAGCTGAAAAGTGACTGTGTATACATGAAATGATGTCTTGCTACTAGGAGGACACAGAGCCTGGAATTTAACTCCATTCCTGAAGGGAAACACACAGCACAGTTCTCATCCATGAAACACGCTCTGCTTTAGAGCAAGAAGCACGCTCTTGCTTTCTAAGAGTCTCTAATACAGCAGGAAACGGACTGTGGTCAGAACAAAATAACGGTGTTTCCTACACATACGGACCATTGCTAGTTCAACTCTGCTTCTGAAACTGATACAAACCACAGATCCTCTAACATGCAATGCTTTGTAGTTAAGAGCGAGAAACGTGTGAGCTTCGTAAACGATTTATATTCATTTGACTTGAAAAGTGACTGCTTATACATGAAATGATGTCTTGCTAGTAGGAGGACACAGAACCTGGAATTTAACTCCATTCCTGAAGGGAAACACACAGCACAGTTCTCATCCATGAAACACACTCTGCTTTAAAGCAAGAAGCACGCTCTTGCTTTCTAAGTGTCTCTAATACAGCAGGAAACCTGACTGTGGTCAGAACAAAATAACGGTGTTTCCCACCTACAGACCATTGCTAGTTCAACTCTGCTTCTGAAACTGATACAAACCACAGTTTCTCTAATATCCAATGCTTTTCAGTTAGAGCAAGAAACGTGTGAGCTACTTGAATGATGTAGCTTTTTTTGAGCTGAAAGGTGACTGAGTTTACCTGAAACGGAGTTTTGCCTGTAGGAAGACACAGAGCCTGGGATTTATCTCCATTTCTTAAGGAAAACACACAGCACAATTGTCATCTGTGAAACACACTCTGCTTTACAGCAAGAAGCACGCTCTTGCTCTCTAGAGTCTCTAATACAGCAGTAAACGTGAGTGTGCTCAGAACAAAAGAACGGTGTTTCCTACACATACGGACCATTGCTGGTTCAACTCTGCTTCTGAAACTGATACAAACCCGAAGTCATCTAACATCCAATGCTTTTCAGTTAAGAGCAAGAAACGTGTTAGCTACTTGAACGTTGTAGCTTTGTTTGAGCTGAAAAGTGACTGAGTTTACCTGAAACGAAGTTTTGCCTGTAGGAAGACACAGAGCCTGGGATTTATCTCCATTTCTGAAGGAAAACACACAGCACAGTTGTCATCCCTGAAACACACTATGCTTTACAGCAAGAACCACACTCTTGCTCTCTAGAGTCTGTAATACAGCAGGAAACGTGAGTGTGCTCAGAACAATAGAACAGTGTTTCTTACACATATGGACCATTGCTAGTTCAACTCTGCTTCTGAAACTGATACAATCCAAAGATCCTCTAACATGCAATTCTTTGTAGTTAAGAGCGAGAAACGTGTGAGCTTCATAAACGATTTATATTCATTTGAGCTGAAAAGTGTCTGCGTTTACCTGAAATGATGTCTTGCTTGTAGGAAGACACAGAGCCTGGATTTAACTCCATTCCTGAAGGGAAACACACAGCACAGTTCTCATCCGTGAAACACATTCTACTTTAGAGCAAGAAGCACGCTCTTGCTTTCTAAGAGTCTCTAATACAGCAGGAAAAGTGAGTGTGGTCAGAACAAAATAAAAGAGTTTCCTCCACATACGGACCATTGCTGGTTCAACTCTGCTTCTGAAACAGATACAAACCACAAGTCATCTAACAACCAATGCTTTTCAGTTAAGAGCAAGAAATGTGTGAGCTACTTGAATGATATAGCTTTGTTTGAGGTGAAAAGTTACTGAGTTTACCTGAAACGAATTTTTGCCTGTAGGAAGACACAGAGTCTGGGATTTATCTCCATTTCTGGAGGAAAACACACAGCACAGTTGTCATCCTTGAAACACACTCTGCTTTACATCAAGAAGCACGCTCTTGCTCTCTAGAGTCTCTAAAACAGCAGGAAACATGAGTGTGCTCAGAACAAAAGAACGGTGTTTCCTACACATACGAACCATTGCTAGTTCAACGCTGCTTCTGAAACTGATACTAAACACAAGTCATCTAACATCCGATGCTTTTCAGTTACGAGCGAGAAAAGTGTGAGGTTCGTAAATGATTTATATTCATTTGAGCTGAAAAGTGACTGAGTTTACCTGAAATGATGTCTTGCTTGTAGGAATACAGAGAGCATGGAGTTTAACTCCCTTTCTGAAGGGAAACAGACAGCACAGGTCTCATCCATGAAACACACTTTCCTTGTAGCCAGAATCACGCTCTTGCTTTCTAAGAGTCTCTATACAGCAGGAAATGTGACTGTGGTCAGAACAAAGAATGGTGTTTCCTACACATACGGACCATATCTAGGTCAACTCTTCTTCTGAAACTGGTAAAAACCACAGTTCCTCTAACATGCAATGCTTTCCATTTAAGAGCGAGAAACGTGTGAGCTTCAAGAAGGATGTAGCTTCCTTTGAGCTGAAAAATGACTGAGTATACTTGAAAAGATGCCTTGCTTGTAGGAAGACACAGAGCCTGGGATTTAAATCCATTTTGGAAGGGAAACACACAGCACAGTTGTCATCCTTGAAACACACTCTGCTTTACAGCAAGAAGCACGCTCTTGCTCTCTAGAGTCTCTAATACAGCAGGAAACGTGAGTGTGCTCAGAACAAAAGAACGGTGTTTCTTACACATATGGACCATTGCTAGTTCAACTCTTCTTCTGAAACTGAAACAAACCACAGATCCTCTAACATGCAATGCTTTGTAGTTAAGAGCGAGAAACGTGTGAGCTTAGTAAACGATTTATATTCATTTGAGCTGAAAAGTGACTGTGTATACATGAAATGATGTCTTGCTACTAGGAGGACACAGAGCCTGCAATTTAACTCCATTCTTGAAGGGAAAGACACAGCACAGTTCTCATCCATGAAACACACTCTGCTTTAGAGCAAGAAGCACGCTCTTGCTTTCTAAGAGTCTCTAATACAGCAGGAAACGGACTGTGGTCAGAACAAAATAACGGTGTTTCCTACACATACGGACCATTGCTAGTTCAACTCTGCTTCTGAAACTGATACAAACCACAGATCCTCTAACATGCAATGCTTTGTAGTTAAGAGCGAGAAACGTGTGAGCTTCGTAAACGATTTATATTCATTTGAGCTGAAAAGTGTCTGCGTTTACATGACATGATGACTTGCTTTTAGGAAGATACAGAGCCTGGGATTTAACTCTATTTCTGAAGGGAAACACACAGCACAGTTTTCATCGAAGAAACACAGTCTGCTTTAGAGCAAGAAGCACGCTCTTGCTTTCTAGAATCCCTAATACAGCAGGAAACATGAGTGTGCTCAGAAAAAAAGAACGGTGTTTCCTACACATACAGACCATATGTAGACCAACTCTGCTTCTGAAACTGATACAAACCACAGTTCCTCTAATATCCAATGCTTTTCAGTTAGAGCGACAAACCTGTGAGCTACGTAAACGATGTAGCTTTGTTTGAGCTGAAAGGTGACTGAGTTTACCTGAAACGAAGTCTTGACTGTAGGAAGACACAGAGCCTGGGATTTAACACAATGTCTAAAGGGAAACACACAGCACCGTTGTCATCCGTGAAACACACTCTGCTTTAGAGCAAGAAGCACGCTCTTGCTTTCTAGAGTCTCTAATAGAGCAGGTAACCTGAGTGTGCTCAGAACAAAATAATGGTGTTTCCTGCACATACGGATCATTGCTAGTTCAACTCTGCTTCTGAAACTGATAAAAACCACAAGTCATCTAACATCCAATGCTTTTCAGTTAAGAGAAAGAAACGTGTGAGCTTAATAAACGAGTTATATTTATTTGAGCTGAACAGTGACTGCATTTACATGAAATGATGACTTGCTTGTAGGAAGATACAGAGCCTGGGATTTAACCCCATTTCTGAAGGGAAACACACAGCACAGTTTTCATCGATGAAAGACAGTCTGCTGTAGAACAAGAAGCACGCTCTTGCTTTCTAGAATCTCTAATACAGCAGGAAACGTGAGTGTGCTCAGAACAAAAGAACGGTGTTTCCTACACATACAGACCATATGTAGACCAGCTCTGCTTCTGAAACTGATACAAACCACAGTTTCTCTAATATCCAATGCTTTTCAGTTAGAGCAAGAAACGTGTGAGCTACTTGAATGATGTAGCTTTGTTTGAGCTGAAAGGTGACTGAGTTTACCTGAAATGAAGTTTTGCCTGTAGGAAGACACAGAGCCTGGGATTTATCTCCATTTCTTAAGGAAAACACACAGCACAATTGTCATCTGTGAAACACACTCTGCTTTACAGCAAGAAGCACGCTCTTGCTCTCTAGAGTCTCTAATACAGCAGTAAACGTGAGTGTGCTCAGAACAAAAGAACGGTGTTTCCTACACATACGGACCATTGCTGGTTCAACTCTGCTTCTGAAACTGATACAAACCCAAAGTCATCTAACATCCAATGCTTTTCAGTTAAGAGCAAGAAACGTGTTAGCTACTTGAACGATGTAGCTTTGGTTGAGCTGAAAACTGACTGAGTTTACCTGAAACGAAGTTTTGCCTGTAGGAAGACACAGAGCCTGGGATTTATCTCCATTTCTGAAGGAAAACACACAGCACAGTTTTCATCCGTGAAACACACTCTGCTTTACAGCAAGAAGCACGCTATTGCTCTCTAGAGTCTCTAATACAGCAGGAAACGTGAGTGTGCTCAGAACAAAAGAACGGTGTTTCCTACACATACAGACCATATGTAGACCAGCTCTGCTTCTGAAACTGATACAAACCACAGTTTCTCTAATATCCAATGCTTTTCAGTTAGAGCAAGAAACGTGTGAGCTACTTGAATGATGTAGCTTTGTTTGAGCTGAAAGGTGACTGAGTTTACCTGAAATGAAGTTTTGCCTGTAGGAAGACACAGAGCCTGGGATTTATCTCCATTTCTTAAGGAAAACACACAGCACAATTGTCATCTGTGAAACACACTCTGCTTTACAGCAAGAAGCACGCTCTTGCTCTCTAGAGTCTCTAATACAGCAGTAAACGTGAGTGTGCTCAGAACAAAAGAACGGTGTTTCCTACACATACGGACCATTGCTGGTTCAACTCTGCTTCTGAAACTGATACAAACCCAAAGTCATCTAACATCCAATGCTTTTCAGTTAAGAGCAAGAAACGTGTTAGCTACTTGAACGATGTAGCTTTGGTTGAGCTGAAAACTGACTGAGTTTACCTGAAACGAAGTTTTGCCTATAGGAAGACACAGAGCCTGGGATTTATCTCCATTTCTGAAGGAAAACACACAGCACAGTTTTCATCCGTGAAACACACTCTGCTTTACAGCAAGAAGCACGCTATTGCTCTCTAGAGTCTCTAATACAGCAGGAAACGTGAGTGTGCTCAGAACAAAAGAACGGTGTTTCTTACACATATGGACCATTGCTAGTTCAACTCTTCTTCTGAAACTGAAACATACCACAGATCCTCTAATATGCAATGCTATGTAGTTAAGAGCGAGAAACGTGTGAGCTTCGTAAACGATTTATATTCATTTGAGCTGAAAAGTGACTGTGTATACATGAAATGATGTCTTGCTACTAGGAGGACACAGAGCCTGGAATTTAACTCCATTCCTGAAGGGAAACACACAGCACAGTTCTCATCCATGAAACACGCTCTGCTTTAGAGCAAGAAGCACGCTCTTGCTTTCTAAGAGTCTCTAATACAGCAGGAAACGGACTGTGGTCAGAACAAAATAACGGTGTTTCCTACACATACGGACCATTGCTAGTTCAACTCTGCTTCTGAAACTGATACAAACCACAGATCCTCTAACATGCAATGCTTTGTAGTTAAGAGCGAGAAACGTGTGAGCTTCGTAAACGATTTATATTCATTTGACTTGAAAAGTGACTGCTTATACATGAAATGATGTCTTGCTAGTAGGAGGACACAGAACCTGGAATTTAACTCCATTCCTGAAGGGAAACACACAGCACAGTTCTCATCCATGAAACACACTCTGCTTTAAAGCAAGAAGCACGCTCTTGCTTTCTAAGAGTCTCTAATACAGCAGGAAACCTGACTGTGGTCAGAACAAAATAACGGTGTTTCCCACCTACGGACCATTGCTAGTTCAACTCTGCTTCTGAAACTGATACAAACCACAGTTTCTCTAATATCCAATGCTTTTCAGTTAGAGCAAGAAACGTGTGAGCTACTTGAATGATGTAGCTTTGTTTGAGCTGAAAGGTGACTGAGTTTACCTGAAACGGAGTTTTGCCTGTAGGAAGACACAGAGCCTGGGATTTATCTCCATTTCTTAAGGAAAACACACAGCACAATTGTCATCTGTGAAACACACTCTGCTTTACAGCAAGAAGCACGCTCTTGCTCTCTAGAGTCTCTAATACAGCAGTAAACGTGAGTGTGCTCAGAACAAAAGAACGGTGTTTCCTACACATACGGACCATTGCTGGTTCAACTCTGCTTCTGAAACTGATACAAACCCGAAGTCATCTAACATCCAATGCTTTTCAGTTAAGAGCAAGAAACGTGTTAGCTACTTGAACGTTGTAGCTTTGTTTGAGCTGAAAAGTGACTGAGTTTACCTGAAACGAAGTTTTGCCTGTAGGAAGACACAGAGCCTGGGATTTATCTCCATTTCTGAAGGAAAACACACAGCACAGTTGTCATCCCTGAAACACACTATGCTTTACAGCAAGAACCACACTCTTGCTCTCTAGAGTCTGTAATACAGCAGGAAACGTGAGTGTGCTCAGAACAATAGAACAGTGTTTCTTACACATATGGACCATTGCTAGTTCAACTCTGCTTCTGAAACTGATACAATCCAAAGATCCTCTAACATGCAATTCTTTGTAGTTAAGAGCGAGAAACGTGTGAGCTTCATAAACGATTTATATTCATTTGAGCTGAAAAGTGTCTGCGTTTACCTGAAATGATGTCTTGCTTGTAGGAAGACACAGAGCCTGGATTTAACTCCATTCCTGAAGGGAAACACACAGCACAGTTCTCATCCGTGAAACACATTCTACTTTAGAGCAAGAAGCACGCTCTTGCTTTCTAAGAGTCTCTAATACAGCAGGAAAAGTGAGTGTGGTCAGAACAAAATAAAGGAGTTTCCTCCACATACGGACCATTGCTGGTTCAACTCTGCTTCTGAAACAGATACAAACCACAAGTCATCTAACAACCAATGCTTTTCAGTTAAGAGCAAGAAATGTGTGAGCTACTTGAATGATATAGCTTTGTTTGAGGTGAAAAGTTACTGAGTTTACCTGAAACGAATTTTTGCCTGTAGGAAGACACAGAGTCTGGGATTTATCTCCATTTCTGGAGGAAAACACACAGCACAGTTGTCATCCTTGAAACACACTCTTCTTTACATCAAGAAGCACGCGCTTGCTCTCTAGAGTCTCTAAAACAGCAGGAAACATGAGTGTGCTCAGAACAAAAGAACGGTGTTTCCTACACATACGAACCATTGCTAGTTCAACGCTGCTTCTGAAACTGATACTAAACACAAGTCATCTAACATCCGATGCTTTTCAGTTACGAGCGAGAAAAGTGTGAGGTTCGTAAATGATTTATATTCATTTGAGCTGAAAAGTGACTGAGTTTACCTGAAATGATGTCTTGCTTGTAGGAATACAGAGAGCATGGAGTTTAACTCCCTTTCTGAAGGGAAACAGACAGCACAGGTCTCATCCATGAAACACACTTTCCTTGTAGCCAGAATCACGCTCTTGCTTTCTAAGAGTCTCTATACAGCAGGAAATGTGACTGTGGTCAGAACAAAGAATGGTGTTTCCTACACATACGGACCATATCTAGGTCAACTCTTCTTCTGAAACTGATAAAAACCACAGTTCCTCTAACATGCAATGCTTTCCATTTAAGAGCGAGAAACGTGTGAGCTTCAAGAAGGATGTTGCTTCCTTTGAGCTGAAAAATGACTGAGTATACTTGAAAAGATGCCTTGCTTGTAGGAAGCCACAGAGCCTGGGATTTAAATCCATTTTGGAAGGGAAACACACAGCACAGTTGTCATCCTTGAAACACACTCTGCTTTACAGCAAGAAGCACGCTCTTGCTCTCTAGAGTCTCTAATACAGCAGTAAACGTGAGTGTGCTCAGAACAAAAGAACGGTGTTTCCTACACATACGGACCATTGCTGGTTCAACTCTTCTTCTGAAACTGATACAAACCCAAAGTCATCTAACATCCAATGCTTTTCAGTTAAGAGCAAGAAACGTGTTAGCTACTTGAACGATGTAGCTTTTTTTGAGCTGAAAAGTGACTGAGTTTACCTGAAACGAAGTTTTGCCTGTAGGAAGACACAGAGCCTGGGATTTATCTCCATTTCTGAAGGAAAACACACAGCACAGTTGTCATCCGTGAAACACACTCTGCTTTACAGCAAGAAGCAGGCTCTTGCTCTCTAGAGTCTCTAATACAGCAGGAAACATGAGTGTGCTCAGAACAAAAGAACGGTGTTTCTTACACATATGGACCATTGCTAATTCAACTCTTCTTCTGAAACTGAAACAAACCACAGATCCTCTAACATGCAATGCTTTGTAGTTAAGAGCGAGAAACGTGTGAGCTTAGTAAACGATTTATATTCATTTGAGCTGAAAAGTGACTGTGTATACATGAAATGATGTCTTGCTACTAGGAGGACACAGAGCCTGCAATTTAACTCCATTCTTGAAGGGAAAGACACAGCACAGTTCTCATCCATGAAACACACTCTGCTTTAGAGCAAGAAGCACGCTCTTGCTTTCTAAGAGTCTCTAATACAGCAGGAAACGGACTGTGGTCAGAACAAAATAACGGTGTTTCCTACACATACGGACCATTGCTAGTTCAACTCTGCTTCTGAAACTGATACAAACCACAGATCCTCTAACATGCAATGCTTTGTAGTTAAGAGCGAGAAACGTGTGAGCTTCGTAAACGATTTATATTCATTTGAGCTGAAAAGTGTCTGCGTTTACATGACATGGTGACTTGCATTTAGGAAGATACAGAGCCTGGGATTTAACTCTATTTCTGAAGGGAAACACACAGCACAGTTTTCATCGAAGAAACACAGTCTGCTTTAGAGCAAGAAGCACGCTCTTGCTTTCTAGAATCCCTAATACAGCAGGAAACATGAGTGTGCTCAGAAAAAAAGAACGGTGTTTCCTACACATACAGACCATATGTAGACCAACTCTGCTTCTGAAACTGATACAAACCACAGTTCCTCTAATATCCAATGCTTTTCAGTAGAGCGACAAACCTGTGAGCTACATAAACGATGTAGCTTTGTTTGAGCTGAAAGGTGACTGAGTTTACCTGAAACGAAGTCTTGACTGTAGGAAGACACAGAGCCTGGGATTTAACACAATGTCTAAAGGGAAACACACAGCACCGTTGTCATCCGTGAAACACACTCTGCTTTAGAGCAAGAAGCACGCTCTTGCTTTCTAGAGTCTCTAATAGAGCAGGTAACCTGAGTGTGCTCAGAACAAAATAATGGTGTTTCCTGCACATACGGATCATTGCTAGTTCAACTCTACTTCTGAAACTGATAAAAACCACAAGTCATCTAACATCCAATGCTTTTCAGTTAAGAGAAAGAAACGTGTGAGCTTAATAAACGAGTTATATTTATTTGAGCTGAACAGTGACTGCATTTACATGAAATGATGACTTGCTTGTAGGAAGATACAGAGCCTGGGATTTAACCCCATTTCTGAAGGGAAACACACAGCACAGTTTTCATCGATGAAAGACAGTCTGCTGTAGAACAAGAAGCACGCTCTTGCTTTCTAGAATCTCTAATACAGCAGGAAACGTGAGTGTGCTCAGAACAAAAGAACGGTGTTTCCTACACATACAGACCATATGTAGACCAGCTCTGCTTCTGAAACTGATACAAACCACAGTTTCTCTAATATCCAATGCTTTTCAGTTAGAGCAAGAAACGTGTGAGCTACTTGAATGATGTAGCTTTGTTTGAGCTGAAAGGTGACTGAGTTTACCTGAAATGAAGTTTTGCCTGTAGGAAGACACAGAGCCTGGGATTTATCTCCATTTCTTAAGGAAAACACACAGCACAATTGTCATCTGTGAAACACACTCTGCTTTACAGCAAGAAGCACGCTCTTGCTCTCTAGAGTCTCTAATACAGCAGTAAACGTGAGTGTGCTCAGAACAAAAGAACGGTGTTTCCTACACATACGGACCATTGCTGGTTCAACTCTGCTTCTGAAACTGATACAAACCCAAAGTCATCTAACATCCAATGCTTTTCAGTTAAGAGCAAGAAACGTGTTAGCTACTTGAACGATGTAGCTTTGGTTGAGCTGAAAACTGACTGAGTTTACCTGAAACGAAGTTTTGCCTGTAGGAAGACACAGAGCCTGGGATTTATCTCCATTTCTGAAGGAAAACACACAGCACAGTTTTCATCCGTGAAACACACTCTGCTTTACAGCAAGAAGCACGCTATTGCTCTCTAGAGTCTCTAATACAGCAGGAAACGTGAGTGTGCTCAGAACAAAAGAACGGTGTTTCTTACACATATGGACCATTGCTAGTTCAACTCTTCTTCTGAAACTGAAACATACCACAGATCCTCTAATATGCAATGCTATGTAGTTAAGAGCGAGAAACGTGTGAGCTTCGTAAACGATTTATATTCATTTGAGCTGAAAAGTGACTGTGTATACATGAAATGATGTCTTGCTACTAGGAGGACACAGAGCCTGGAATTTAACTCCATTCCTGAAGGGAAACACACAGCACAGTTCTCATCCATGAAACACGCTCTGCTTTAGAGCAAGAAGCACGCTCTTGCTTTCTAAGAGTCTCTAATACAGCAGGAAACGGACTGTGGTCAGAACAAAATAACGGTGTTTCCTACACATACGGACCATTGCTAGTTCAACTCTGCTTCTGAAACTGATACAAACCACAGATCCTCTAACATGCAATGCTTTGTAGTTAAGAGCGAGAAACGTGTGAGCTTTGTAAACGATTTATATTCATTTGACTTGAAAAGTGACTGCTTATACATGAAATGATGTCTTGCTAGTAGGAGGACACAGAACCTGGAATTTAACTCCATTCCTGAAGGGAAACACACAGCACAGTTCTCATCCATGAAACACACTCTGCTTTAAAGCAAGAAGCACGCTCTTGCTTTCTAAGAGTCTCTAATACAGCAGGAAACCTGACTGTGGTCAGAACAAAATAACGGTGTTTCCCACCTACGGACCATTGCTAGTTCAACTCTGCTTCTGAAACTGATACAAACCACAGTTTCTCTAATATCCAATGCTTTTCAGTTAGAGCAAGAAACGTGTGAGCTACTTGAATGATGTAGCTTTGTTTGAGCTGAAAGGTGACTGAGTTTACCTGAAACGGAGTTTTGCCTGTAGGAAGACACAGAGCCTGGGATTTATCTCCATTTCTTAAGGAAAACACACAGCACAATTGTCATCTGTGAAACACACTCTGCTTTACAGCAAGAAGCACGCTCTTGCTCTCTAGAGTCTCTAATACAGCAGTAAACGTGAGTGTGCTCAGAACAAAAGAACGGTGTTTCCTACACATACGGACCATTGCTGGTTCAACTCTGCTTCTGAAACTGATACAAACCCGAAGTCATCTAACACCCAATGCTTTTCAGTTAAGAGCAAGAAACGTGTTAGCTACTTGAACGTTGTAGCTTTGTTTGAGCTGAAAAGTGACTGAGTTTACCTGAAACGAAGTTTTGCCTGTAGGAAGACACAGAGCCTGGGATTTATCTCCATTTCTGAAGGAAAACACACAGCACAGTTGTCATCCCTGAAACACACTATGCTTTACAGCAAGAACCACACTCTTGCTCTCTAGAGTCTGTAATACAGCAGGAAACGTGAGTGTGCTCAGAACAATAGAACAGTGTTTCTTACACATATGGACCATTGCTAGTTCAATTCTGCTTCTGAAACTGATACAATCCAAAGATCCTCTAACATGCAATGCTTTGTAGTTAAGAGCGAGAAACGTGTGAGCTTCATAAACGATTTATATTCATTTGAGCTGAAAAGTGACTGCGTTTACCTGAAATGATGTCTTGCTTGTAGGAAGACACAGAGCCTGGATTTAACTCCATTCCTGAAGGGAAACACACAGCACAGTTCTCATCCGTGAAACACATTCTACTTTAGAGCAAGAAGCACGCTCTTGCTTTCTAAGAGTCTCTAATACAGCAGGAAAAGTGAGTGTGGTCAGAACAAAATAAAGGAGTTTCCTCCACATACGGACCATTGCTGGTTCAACTCTGCTTCTGAAACAGATACAAACCACAAGTCATCTAACAACCAATGCTTTTCAGTTAAGAGCAAGAAATGTGTGAGCTACTTGAATGATATAGCTTTGTTTGAGGTGAAAAGTTACTGAGTTTACCTGAAACGAATTTTTGCCTGTAGGAAGACACAGAGTCTGGGATTTATCTCCATTTCTGGAGGAAAACACACAGCACAGTTGTCATCCTTGAAACACACTCTGCTTTACATCAAGAAGCACGCTCTTGCTCTCTAGAGTCTCTAAAACAGCAGGAAACATGAGTGTGCTCAGAACAAAAGAACGGTGTTTCCTACACATACGAACCATTGCTAGTTCAACGCTGCTTCTGAAACTGATACTAAACACAAGTCATCTAACATCCGATGCTTTTCAGTTACGAGCGAGAAAAGTGTGAGGTTCGTAAATGATTTATATTCATTTGAGCTGAAAAGTGACTGAGTTTACCTGAAATGATGTCTTGCTTGTAGGAATACACAGAGCATGGAGTTTAACTCCCTTTCTGAAGGGAAACAGACAGCACAGGTCTCATCCATGAAACACACTTTCCTTGTAGCCAGAATCACGCTCTTGCTTTCTAAGAGTCTCTATACAGCAGGAAATGTGACTGTGGTCAGAACAAAGAATGGTGTTTCCTACACATACGGACCATATCTAGGTCAACTCTTCTTCTGAAACTGATAAAAACCACAGTTCCTCTAACATGCAATGCTTTCCATTTAAGAGCGAGAAACGTGTGAGCTTCATGAAGGATGTAGCTTCCTTTGAGCTGAAAAATGACTGATTATACCTGAAAAGATGCCTTGCTTGTAGGAAGACACAGAGCCTGGGATTTAACTCCATTTTGGAAGGGAAACACACAGCACAGTTGTCATCCTTGAAACACATTCTGCTTTAGAGCAAGAAGCACGCTCTTGCTTTCTAGAGTCTATAATAGAGCCAGAAACTTGAAAGTGTGCTCAGAACAAAAGAACAGTGTTTCCTACACATACGGACAATTGCTAGTTCAACTCTGCTTCTGAAACTGATAGAAACCACAGGTCCTCTAACATCCAATGCTTTTCAGTTAAGAGCGAGAAACATGTGAGCTTTGTGAATGATTTATATTCGTTTGAGCTAAATGTGATTGCGTTTACCTGAAATGATGTCTTCTTGTAGGAAGACACAGAGCCTGGGATTTAAGTCCATTTCTGAAGGGAAACACACAGCACAGTTGTCATCCATGAAACACACTCTGCCTTAGAGCAAGAAGCATGCTCTTGCTTTCTAGAGCCTCTAATAAAGCAAAAAACATGAGTGTGCTCAGAACAAAAGAATGGTGTTGCCTACACATACAGACCATTTCTAGGTCAACTCTTCTTCTGAAACTTTAAGAAACCACTGATCCTCTAACATCCAATGCTTTGTAGTTAAGAGCGAGAAACGTGTGAGCTTCGTAAATGATTTATATTCATTTGAGCTGAAAAGTGACTGCGTATACCTGAAATAAAGTCTTGCAAGTAGGAGGACACAGAGCCTGGAATTTAACTCCATTCCTGAAGGGAAACACACAGCACAGTTCTCATCCTTGAAACACACTCTGCTTTAGAGCAAGAAGCACGCTCTTGCTTTCTAAGAGTCTCTAATACAGCAGGAAACGGACTGTGGTCAGAACAAAATAACTGTGTTTCATACACATACGGACCATTGCTAGTTCAACTCTGTTTCTGAAACTGATAAAAGCCACAGATCCTCTAACATGCAATGCTTTGTATTTAAGAGCGAGAAACGTGTGAGCTTCGTAAACGATTTATATTCATTTGAGCTGAAAAGTGATTGCATATACCTGAAATGATGTCTTGAAAGTAGGAGGACACAGAACCTGGAATTTAACTCCATTCCTGAAGGGAAACACACAGCACAGTTTTCATCCCTGAAACACACTCTGCTTTAGAGCAAGAAGCACGCTCTTGCTTTCTACGAGTCTCTAATACAACAGGAAACGTGACTGTGTTCAGAAGAAAATAACGGTGTTTCCTACACATACGGACCATTGCTGGTTCAACTCTGCTTCTGAAACTGATACAAACCACAAGTCATCTAACATCCAATGCTTTTCATTTAAGAGCAAGTAACGTGTGAGCTACTTGAACAATGTAGCTTCGTTTGAGCTGAAAAGTGCCTGAGTTTAAAGGAAACGAAGTTTTGCCTGTAGGAAGACACAGAGCATGGGATTCAACTCCATTTCTGAAGGAAAACAGTCAGCACAGTTGTCATCCATGAAACACACTCTGCTTTACAGCAAGAAGCGCACTCTTGCTCTCTAGAGTCTCTAAACAGCAGGAAACTTGAGTGTGCTCAGAACAAAAGAACGGTGTTTCTTACACATATGGACCATTGCTAGTTCAACTCTGCTTCTGAAACTGAAACAAACACAGATCCTCTAACATGCAATGCTTTGTAGTTAAGAGCAGGAAACGTGTGAGCTTCGTAAACGATTTATATTCATTTGACCTGAAAAGTGACTGCGTATACCTGGAATGATGTCTTGAAAGTAGGAGGACACAGAGCCTGGAATTTAACTCCATTCCTAAAGGGAAACACACAGCACAGTTCTCATCAATGAAACACACTCTGCTTTAGAGCAAGAAGCACCCTCTTGTTTTCTAAGAGTCTCTAATACAGCAGGAAACGTGACTGTGGTTAGAAAAAAATAACGGTGTTTCCTACACATACGGACCATTGCTAGTTCAACTCTGCTTCTGAAACTGATACAAATCACAAGTCTTCTAACATCCAATGCTTTTCAATTAAGAGCAAGTAACGTGTGAGCTTCGTAAACGACTTATATTCATTTGAGCTGAAAAGTGTCTGCGTTTACATGACATGATGACTTGCATGTAGGAAGATACAGAGCCTGGGATTTAACTCCATTTCTGAAGGGAAACACACAGCACAGTTTTCATCGATGAAACACAGTCTGCTTTAGAGCAAGAAGCATGCTCTTGCTTTATAGAATCTCTAATACAGCAGGAAACGTGAGTGTGATCAGAAAAAAGAACGGTGTTTCCTACACATTCAGACCACATGTAGACCAACTCTGCTTCTGAAATTGATACAAACCACAGTTCCTCTAATTTCCAATGCATTTCAGTTAGAGCGAGAAACGTGTGAGCTACGTAAACGATGTAGCTTTGTTTGAGCTGTAAGGTGACTGAGTTTACCTGAAACGAAGTCTTGACTGTAGGAAGACACAGAGCCTGGGATTTAACACCATGTCTGAAGCTAAACACAGAGCACAGCTGTCATCCGTGAAACACACTCTGCTTTAGAGCGAGAAGCAAGCTCTTGCTTTCTAGAGTCTCTAATACATCAGGAAACTTGAGTGTGCTCATAACAAAAGAACGGTGTTTCCTACACGTACGGACCATTGCTAGTTCAACGCTGCTTCTGAAACTGATACAAACCCCAAGTCATCTAACATCCAATGTTTTTCAGTTAAGAGCAAGAAACGTGTGAGCTTCATAAATGATTTATATTCATTTGAGCTGAAAAGTGACTGCGTTTACCTGAAATGATGTCTTGCTTGTAGGAAGACACAGAGCCTGGATTTAACTCCATTCCTGAAGGGAAACACACAGCACAGTTCTCATCCATTAAACACACTCTGCTTTAGAGCAAGAAGCACGCTCTTGCTTTCTAAGAGTCTCTAATACAGCATGAAACGTGACTGTGGTCAGAACAAAATAAAGGACTTTCCTCCACATAGGGAACATTGCTGGTTCAACTCTGCTTCTGAAACTGATACAAACCACAAGTCATCTAACATCCAATGCCTTTCAGTTAAGAGCAAGAAACGTGTGAGCTACTTGAATGATGTAGCTTTGTTTGAGGTGAAAAGTGACTGAGTTTACCTGAAACGAAGTTTTGCCTGTAGGAAGACACAGAGCCTGGGATTTATCTCCATTTCTGAAGGAAACCACACAGCACAGTTGTCATCCTTGAAACACTCTCTGCTTTAGAGCAAGAAGCACGCTCTTGCTCACTAGAGTCTCTAATACAGCAGGAAACGTGAGTGTGCTCAGAACAAATGAACGGTGTTTCCTACACATACGGACCATTGCTAGTTCAACTCTGCTTCTGAAACTGATACTAAACACAAGTCATCTAACATCTGATGCTTTTCAGTTACAAGCGAGAAAAGTGTGAGGTTCGTAAACGATTTATATTCATTTGAGCTGAAAAGTGACTGAGTTTACCTGAAATGATGTCTTGCTTGTAGGAATACACAGAGCATGGAGTTTAACTCCCTTTCTGAAGGGAAACAGACAGCACAGTTCTCATCCATGAAACACACTTTCCTTTTAGCAAGAATCACGCTCTTGCTTTCTAAGAGTCTCTATACAGCAGGAAATGTGACTGTGGTCAGAACAAAGAATGGTGTTTCCTACACATACGGACCATATCTAGGTCAACTCTTCTTCTGAAACTGATACAAACTACAGGTCCTCTAACATGCAATGCTTTCCATTTAAGAGCGAGAAACGTGTGAGCTTCATGAAGGATGTAGCTTCCTTTGAGCTGAAAAATGACTGAGTATACCTGAAAAGATGCCTTGCTTGTAGGAAGACACAGAGCCTGGGATTTAACTCCATTTCGGAAGGGAAACACACAGCACAGTTGTCATCCTTGAAACACATTCTGCTTTAGAGCAAGAAGCACGCTCTTGCTTTCTAGAGTCTATAATAGAGCCAGAAACTTGAAAGTGTGCTCAGAACAAAAGAACAGTGTTTCCTACACATACGGACAATTGCTAGTTCAACTCTGCTTCTGAAACTGATAGAAACCACAGGTCCTCTAACATCCAATGCTTTTCAGTTAAGAGCGAGAAACATGTGAGCTTTGTGAATGATTTATATTCGTTTGAGCTAAATGTGATTGCGTTTACCTGAAATGATGTCTTCTTGTAGGAAGACACAGAGCCTGGGATTTAAGTCCATTTCTGAAGGGAAACACACAGCACAGTTGTCATCCATGAAACACACTCTGCCTTAGAGCAAGAAGCATGCTCTTGCTTTCTAGAGCCTCTAATAAAGCAAAAAACATGAGTGTGCTCAGAACAAAAGAATGGTGTTGCCTACACATACAGACCATTTCTAGGTCAACTCTTCTTCTGAAACTTTA
This sequence comes from Onychomys leucogaster, assembly GCA_949786385.1. Taxonomy (NCBI): domain Eukaryota; kingdom Metazoa; phylum Chordata; class Mammalia; order Rodentia; family Cricetidae; genus Onychomys; species Onychomys leucogaster. The sequence goes on from CATKUP010000399.1 coordinate 218,609, forward strand.
AGAAACCACTGATCCTCTAACATCCAATGCTTTGTAGTTAAGAGCGAGAAACGTGTGAGCTTCGTAAATGATTTATATTCATTTGAGCTGAAAAGTGACTGCGTATACCTGAAATAAAGTCTTGCAAGTAGGAGGACACAGAGCCTGGAATTTAACTCCATTCCTGAAGGGAAACACACAGCACAGTTCTCATCCTTGAAACACACTCTGCTTTAGAGCAAGAAGCACGCTCTTGCTTTCTAAGAGTCTCTAATACAGCAGGAAACGGACTGTGGTCAGAACAAAATAACTGTGTTTCATACACATACGGACCATTGCTAGTTCAACTCTGTTTCTGAAACTGATAAAAGCCACAGATCCTCTAACATGCAATGCTTTGTATTTAAGAGCGAGAAACGTGTGAGCTTCGTAAACGATTTATATTCATTTGAGCTGAAAAGTGATTGCATATACCTGAAATGATGTCTTGAAAGTAGGAGGACACAGAACCTGGAATTTAACTCCATTCCTGAAGGGAAACACACAGCACAGTTTTCATCCCTGAAACACACTCTGCTTTAGAGCAAGAAGCACGCTCTTGCTTTCTACGAGTCTCTAATACAACAGGAAACGTGACTGTGTTCAGAAGAAAATAACGGTGTTTCCTACACATACGGACCATTGCTGGTTCAACTCTGCTTCTGAAACTGATACAAACCACAAGTCATCTAACATCCAATGCTTTTCATTTAAGAGCAAGTAACGTGTGAGCTACTTGAACAATGTAGCTTCGTTTGAGCTGAAAAGTGCCTGAGTTTAAAGGAAACGAAGTTTTGCCTGTAGGAAGACACAGAGCATGGGATTCAACTCCATTTCTGAAGGAAAACAGTCAGCACAGTTGTCATCCATGAAACACACTCTGCTTTACAGCAAGAAGCGCACTCTTGCTCTCTAGAGTCTCTAAACAGCAGGAAACTTGAGTGTGCTCAGAACAAAAGAACGGTGTTTCTTACACATATGGACCATTGCTAGTTCAACTCTGCTTCTGAAACTGAAACAAACACAGATCCTCTAACATGCAATGCTTTGTAGTTAAGAGCAGGAAACGTGTGAGCTTCGTAAACGATTTATATTCATTTGACCTGAAAAGTGACTGCGTATACCTGGAATGATGTCTTGAAAGTAGGAGGACACAGAGCCTGGAATTTAACTCCATTCCTAAAGGGAAACACACAGCACAGTTCTCATCAATGAAACACACTCTGCTTTAGAGCAAGAAGCACCCTCTTGTTTTCTAAGAGTCTCTAATACAGCAGGAAACGTGACTGTGGTTAGAAAAAAATAACGGTGTTTCCTACACATACGGACCATTGCTAGTTCAACTCTGCTTCTGAAACTGATACAAATCACAAGTCTTCTAACATCCAATGCTTTTCAATTAAGAGCAAGTAACGTGTGAGCTTCGTAAACGACTTATATTCATTTGAGCTGAAAAGTGTCTGCGTTTACATGACATGATGACTTGCATGTAGGAAGATACAGAGCCTGGGATTTAACTCCATTTCTGAAGGGAAACACACAGCACAGTTTTCATCGATGAAACACAGTCTGCTTTAGAGCAAGAAGCATGCTCTTGCTTTATAGAATCTCTAATACAGCAGGAAACGTGAGTGTGATCAGAAAAAAGAACGGTGTTTCCTACACATTCAGACCACATGTAGACCAACTCTGCTTCTGAAATTGATACAAACCACAGTTCCTCTAATTTCCAATGCATTTCAGTTAGAGCGAGAAACGTGTGAGCTACGTAAACGATGTAGCTTTGTTTGAGCTGTAAGGTGACTGAGTTTACCTGAAACGAAGTCTTGACTGTAGGAAGACACAGAGCCTGGGATTTAACACCATGTCTGAAGCTAAACACAGAGCACAGCTGTCATCCGTGAAACACACTCTGCTTTAGAGCGAGAAGCAAGCTCTTGCTTTCTAGAGTCTCTAATACATCAGGAAACTTGAGTGTGCTCATAACAAAAGAACGGTGTTTCCTACACGTACGGACCATTGCTAGTTCAACGCTGCTTCTGAAACTGATACAAACCCCAAGTCATCTAACATCCAATGTTTTTCAGTTAAGAGCAAGAAACGTGTGAGCTTCATAAATGATTTATATTCATTTGAGCTGAAAAGTGACTGCGTTTACCTGAAATGATGTCTTGCTTGTAGGAAGACACAGAGCCTGGATTTAACTCCATTCCTGAAGGGAAACACACAGCACAGTTCTCATCCATTAAACACACTCTGCTTTAGAGCAAGAAGCACGCTCTTGCTTTCTAAGAGTCTCTAATACAGCATGAAACGTGACTGTGGTCAGAACAAAATAAAGGACTTTCCTCCACATAGGGAACATTGCTGGTTCAACTCTGCTTCTGAAACTGATACAAACCACAAGTCATCTAACATCCAATGCCTTTCAGTTAAGAGCAAGAAACGTGTGAGCTACTTGAATGATGTAGCTTTGTTTGAGGTGAAAAGTGACTGAGTTTACCTGAAACGAAGTTTTGCCTGTAGGAAGACACAGAGCCTGGGATTTATCTCCATTTCTGAAGGAAACCACACAGCACAGTTGTCATCCTTGAAACACTCTCTGCTTTAGAGCAAGAAGCACGCTCTTGCTCACTAGAGTCTCTAATACAGCAGGAAACGTGAGTGTGCTCAGAACAAATGAACGGTGTTTCCTACACATACGGACCATTGCTAGTTCAACTCTGCTTCTGAAACTGATACTAAACACAAGTCATCTAACATCTGATGCTTTTCAGTTACAAGCGAGAAAAGTGTGAGGTTCGTAAACGATTTATATTCATTTGAGCTGAAAAGTGACTGAGTTTACCTGAAATGATGTCTTGCTTGTAGGAATACACAGAGCATGGAGTTTAACTCCCTTTCTGAAGGGAAACAGACAGCACAGTTCTCATCCATGAAACACACTTTCCTTTTAGCAAGAATCACGCTCTTGCTTTCTAAGAGTCTCTATACAGCAGGAAATGTGACTGTGGTCAGAACAAAGAATGGTGTTTCCTACACATACGGACCATATCTAGGTCAACTCTTCTTCTGAAACTGATACAAACTACAGGTCCTCTAACATGCAATGCTTTCCATTTAAGAGCGAGAAACGTGTGAGCTTCATGAAGGATGTAGCTTCCTTTGAGCTGAAAAATGACTGAGTATACCTGAAAAGATGCCTTGCTTGTAGGAAGACACAGAGCCTGGGATTTAACTCCATTTCGGAAGGGAAACACACAGCACAGTTGTCATCCTTGAAACACTCTCGGCTTTAGAGCAAGAAGCACGCTCTTGCTTTCTAGAGTCTATAATAGAGCCAGAAACTTGAAAGTGTGCTCAGAACAAAAGAACGGTGTTTCCTACACATATGGACAATTGCTAGTTCAACTCTGCTTCTGAAACTGATAGAAACCACAGGTCCTCTAACATCCAATGCTTTTCAGTTAAGAGCGAGAAACATGTGAGCTTTGTGAATGATTTATATTCGTTTGAGCTAAATGTGACTGCGTTTACCTGAAACGATGTCTTCTTGTAGGAAGACACAGAGCCTGGGATTTAAGTCCATTTCTGAAGGGAAACACACAGCACAGTTGTCATCCATGAAACACACTCTGCCTTAGAGCAAGAAGCATGCTCTTGCTTTCTAGAGCCTCTAATAAAGCAAAAAACATGAGTGTGCTCAGAACAAAAGAATGGTGTTGCCTACAAAAACAGACCATTTCTAGGTCAACTCTTCTTCTGAAACTTTAAGAAACCACAGCTCCTCTAACATCCAATGCTTTGTAGTTAAGAGCAAGAAACGTGTGAGCTTCGTAAATGATTTATATTCATTTGAGCTGAAAAGTGACTGCGTATACCTGAAATAAATTCTTGATAGTAGGAGGACACAGAGCTTGGAATTTAACTCCATTCCTGAAGGGAAACAGACAGCACAGTTGTCATCCGTGAAACACACTCTGCTTTAGAGCAAGAAGCACGCTCTTGCTTTGTAAGAGGCTCTAATACAGCAGGAAACGTGAGTGTGCTCAGAACAAAATAACGGTGTTTCCTGCACATACGGACCATTGCTAGTTCAACTCTGCTTCTGAACTGATAAAAACCACAAGTCCTCTAACATCCAATGCTTTTCAGTTAAGATATAGAAACGTGTGAGCTTAATAAACGATTTATATTCATTTGAGCTGAACAGTGACTGCGTTTACATGAAATGATGACTTGCTTGTAGGAAGATACAGAGCCTGGGATTTAACTCCATTTCTGAAGGGAAACACACAGCACAGTTTTCATCGATGAAAGACAGTCTGCTTTAGAGCAAGAAGCACGCTCTTGCTTTCTAGAATCTCTAATACAGCAGGAAACGTGAGTGTGCTCAGAACAAAAGAACGGTGTTTCCTACACATACAGACCATATGTAGACCAGCTCTGCTTCTGAAACTGATACAAACCAGAGTTTCTCTAATATCCAATGCTTTTCAGTTAGAGCAAGAAACGTGTGAGCTACTTGAATGATGTAGCTTTGTTTGAGCTGAAAGGTGACTGAGTTTACCTGAAACGAAGTTTTGCCTGTAGGAAGACACAGAGCCTGGGATTTATCTCCATTTCTTAAGGAAAACACACAGCACAATTGTCATCTGTGAAACACACTCTGCTTTACAGCAAGAAGCACGCTCTTGCTCTCTAGAGTCTCTAATACAGCAGTAAACGTGAGTGTGCTCAGAACAAAAGAACGGTGTTTCCTACACATACGGACCATTGCTGGTTCAACTCTGCTTCTGAAACTGATACAAACCCGAAGTCATCTAACATCCAATGCTTTTCAGTTAAGAGCAAGAAACGTGTTAGCTACTTGAACGATGTAGCTTTGTTTGAGCTGAAAAGTGACTGAGTTTACCTGAAACGAAGTTTTGCCTGTAGGAAGACACAGAGCCTTGGATTTATCTCCATTTCTGAAGGAAAACACACAGCACAGTTGTCATCCGTGAAACACACTCTGCTTTACAGCAAGAAGCACGCTCTTGCTCTCTAGAGTCTCTAATACAGCGTGAAACGTGAGTGTGCTCAGAACAAAAGAACGGTGTTTCTTATACATATGGACCATTGCTAGTTCAACTCTTCTTCTGAAACTGAAACAAACCACAGATCCTCTAACATGCAATGCTTTGTAGTTAAGAGCGAGAAACGTGTGAGCTTAGTAAACGATTTATATTCATTTGAGCTGAAAAGTGACTGTGTATACATGAAATGATGTCTTGCTACTAGGAGGACACAGAGCCTGGAATTTAACTCCATTCCTGAAGGGAAACACACAGCACAGTTCTCATCCATGAAACACGCTCTGCTTTAGAGCAAGAAGCACGCTCTTGCTTTCTAAGAGTCTCTAATACAGCAGGAAACGGACTGTGGTCAGAACAAAATAACGGTGTTTCCTACACATACGGACCATTGCTAGTTCAACTCTGCTTCTGAAACTGATACAAACCACAGATCCTCTAACATGCAATGCTTTGTAGTTAAGAGCGTGAAACGTGTGAGCTTCGTAAACGATTTATATTCATTTGACTTGAAAAGTGACTGCTTATACATGAAATAATGTCTTGCTAGTAGGAGGACACAGAACCTGGAATTTAACTCCATTCCTGAAGGGTAACACACAGCACAGTTCTCATCCATGAAACACACTCTGCTTTAAAGCAAGAAGCACGCTCTTGCTTTCTAAGAGTCTCTAATACAGCAGGAAACGTGACTGTGGTCAGAACAAAATAACGGTGTTTCCCACCTACGGACCATTGCTAGTTCAACTCTGCTTCTGAAACTGATACAAACCACAGTTTAGCTAATATCCAATGCTTTTCAGTTAGTGCAAGAAACGTGTGAGCTACGTAAATGATATTGCTTTGTTTGAGCTGAAAGGTGCCTGAGTTTACCTGAAAAGATGTCTTGCTGGTAGGAAGACACAGAGCCTGGGATTTAACTCCATTTCTGAAGGGAAACACACAGCACAGTTGTCATCCGTGAAACACACTCTGCTTTAGAGCAAGAAGCACGCTGTTGCTGTCTAGAGTCTCTAATACAGAAGGGAACGTGAGTGTGCTCAGAACAAAAAGACGGTGTTTCCTACACATATGGACCATTGCTAGTTCAACTCTGATTCTGAAACTGATACAAACCACAGTTCTTCTAACATGCAACGCTTTTCAGTTAAGAGTGAGAAACGTGTGAGCTTCATGAAAGATTTATATTCATTTGAGCTGAAAAGTGACTGCGTTTACCTGAAATGATGTCTTGCTTGTAGGAAGACACAGAGCCTGGAATTTAACTCCATTCCTGCAGGGAAACAGACAGCACAGTTGTCATCCATGAAACACACTCTGCTTTAGAGCAAGAAGCACGCTCTTGCTTTCTAGAATCTCTAATACAGCAGGAAACGTGAGTGTGCTCAGAACAAAAGAACGGTGTTTCCTACACATACAGACCATATGTAGACCAACTCTGCTTCTGAAACTGATACAAACCACAGTTCCTCTAATATCCAATGCTTTTCAGTTAGAGCGAGAAACGTTTGAGCTATGTAAACGATGTAGCTTTGTTTGAGCTGAAAGGTGACTGAGTTTACCTGAAACGAAGTCTTGACTGTAGGAAGACACAGAGCCTGGGATTTAACACCATGTCTGAAGGGAAACACACAGCACAGTTGTCATCCTTGAAACACACTCTGCTTTACAGCAAGAAGCACGCTCTTGCTCTCTAGAGTCTCTAATACAGCAGTAAACGTGAGTGTGCTCAGAACAAAAGAACGGTGTTTCCTACACATACGGACCATTGCTGCTTCAACTCTGCTTCTGAAACTGATACAAACCCGAAGTCATCTAACATCCAATGCTTTTCAGTTAAGAGCAAGAAACGTGTTAGCTACTTGAACGATGTAGCTTTGTTTGAGCTGAAAAGTGACTGAGTTTACCTGAAACGAAGTTTTGCCTGTAGGAAGACACAGAGCCTGGGATTTATCTCCATTTCTGAAGGAAAACACACAGCACAGTTGTCATCCATGAAACACACTCTGCTTTACAGCAAGAAGCAGGCTCTTGCTCTCTAGAGTCTCTAATACAGCAGGAAACATGAGTGTGCTCAGAACCAAAGAACGGTGTTTCTTACACATATGGACCATTGCTAGTTCAACTCTTCTTCTGAAACTGAAACAAACCACAGATCCTCTAACATGCAATGCTTTGTAGTTAAGAGCGAGAAACGTGTGAGCTTTAGTAAACGATTTATATTCATTTGAGCTGAAAAGTGACTGTGTATACATGAAATGATGTCTTGCTACTAGGAGGACACAGAGCCTGCAATTTAACTCCATTCCTGAAGGGAAAGACACAGCACAGTTCCCATCCATGAAACACACTCTGCTTTAGAGCACGAAGCACCCTCTTGCTTTCTAGAATCTCTAATACAGCAGGAAACGGACTGTGGTCAGAACAAAATAACGGTGTTTCCTACACATACGGACCATTGCTAGTTCAACTCTGCTTCTGAAACTGATACAAACCACAGATCCTCTAACATGCAATGCTTTGTAGTTAAGAGCGAGAAACGTGTGAGCTTCGTAAACGATTTATATTCATTTGAGCTGAAAAGTGTCTGCGTTTACATGACATGATGACTTGCTTTTAGGAAGATACAGAGCCTGGGATTTAACTCTATTTCTGAAGGGAAACACACAGCACAGTTTTCATCGAAGAAACACAGTGTGCTTTAGAGCAAGAAGCACGCTCTTGCTTTCTAGAATCCCTAATACAGCAGGAAACATGAGTGTGCTCAGAAAAAAGAACGGTGTTTCCTACACATACAGACCATATGTAGACCAACTCTGCTTCTGAAACTGATACAAACCACAGTTCCTCTAATATCCAATGCTTTTCAGTTAGAGCGACAAACCTGTGAGCTACGTAAACGATGTAGCTTTGTTTGAGCTGAAAGGTGACTGAGTTTACCTGAAACGAAGTCTTGACTGTAGGAAGACACAGAGCCTGGGATTTAACACAATGTCTGAAGGGAAACACACAGCACGGTTGTCATCCGTGAAACACACTCTGCTTTAGAGCAAGAAGCACACTCTTGCTTTCTAGAGTCTCTAATAGAGTAGGAAACCTGAGTGTGCTCAGAACAAAATAATGGTGTTTCCTGCACATACGGATCATTACTAGTTCAACTCTGCTTCAGAAACTGATAAAAACCACAAGTCATCTAACATCCAATGCGTTTCATTTAAGAGAAAGAAACGTGTGAGCTTAATAAACGATTTATATTCATTTGAGCTGAACAGTGACTGCATTTACATGCAATGATGACTTGCTTGTAGGAAGATACAGAGCCTGGGATTTAACTCCATTTCTGAAGGGAAACACACAGCACAGTTTTCATCGATGAAAGACAGTCTGCTTTAGAGCAAGAAGCACGCTCTTGCTTTCTAGAATCTTTAATACAGCAGGAAACGTGAGTGTGCTCAGAACAAAAGAACGGTGTTTCCTACACATACAGACCATATATAGACCAGCTCTGCTTCTGAAACTGATACAAACCACAGTTTCTCTAATATCCAATGCTTTTCAGTTAGAGCAAGAAACGTGTGAGCTTCTTGAATGATGTAGCTTTGTTTGAGCTGAAAGGTGACTGAGTTTACCTGAAATGAAATTTTGCCTGTAGGAAGACACAGAGCCTGGGATTTATCTCCATTTCTTAAGGAAAACAAACAGCACAATTGTCATCTGTGAAACACACTCTGCTTTACAGCAAGAAGCACGCTCTTGCTCTCTAGAGTCTCAAATACAGCAGGAAACGTGAGTGTACTCAGAACAAAAGAACGGTGTTTCTTACACATATGGACCATTGCTAGTTCAACTCTGCTTCTGAAACTGATAAAAACCACAGATCCTCTAACATGCAATGCTTTGTAGTTAAGAGCGAGAAACGTGTGAGCTTCGTAAACGATTTATATTCATTTGAGCTGAAAAGTGACTGCGTATACCTGAAATGATGTCTTGAAAGTAGGAGGACACAGAGCCTGGAATTTAACTCCATTCCTGAAGGGAAACACACAGCACAGTTTTCATCCCTGAAACACACTCTGCTTTAGAGCAAGAAGCACCTTCAGCTTTCTACGAGTCTCTAATACAACAGGAAACGTGACTGTGTTCAGAACAAAATAACGGTGTTTCCTACACATACGGACCATTGCTGCTTCAACTCTGCTTCTGAAACTGATACAAACCACAAGTCATCTAACATCCAATGCTTTTCAGTTAAGAGCAAGAAACGTGTGAGCTACTTGAACGATGTAGCTTTGTTTGAGCTGAAAAGTGACTGAGTTTACCTGAAACGAAGTTTTGCCTGTAGGAAGACACAGAGCCTGAGATTTATCTCCATTTCTGAAGGAAAACAGACAGCACATTTGTCATCCATGAAACACACTCTGCTTTACAACAAAAGCACACTCTTGCTCCCTAGAGTCTCTAAACAGCAGGAAACTTGAGTGTGCTCAGAACAAAAGAACGGTGTTTCTTACACATATGGACCATTGCTAGTTCAACTCTGCTTCTAAAACTGAAACAAACCACAGATCCTCTAACATGCAAAGCTTTGTAGTTAAGAGCGAGAAACGTGTGAGCTTCGTAAACTATTTATATTCATTTGACCTGAAAAGTGACTGCGTATACCTGGAATGATGTCTTGAAAGTAGGAGGACCCAGATCCTGGAATTTAACTCCATTCCTGAAGGGAAACACACAGCACAGTTCTCATCCGTGAAACACACTCTGCTTTAGAGCAAGAAGCACGCTCTTGCTTTCTAAGTCTCTAATACATCAGGAAAAGTGACTGTGGTCAGAACAAAATAACGGTGTTTCCTACACATACGGACAATTGCTAGTTCAACTCTGCTTCTGAAACTGATACAAATCACAAGTCATCTAACATCCAATGCTTTTCAATTAAGAGCAAGTAACGTGTGAGCTTCGTAAACGATTTATATTCATTTGAGCTGAAAAGTGTCTCGTTTACATGACATGATGACTTGCATGTAGGAAGATACAGAGCCTGGGATTAAACTCCATTTCTGAAGGGAAACACACAGCACAGTTTTCATCGATGAAACACAGTCTGCTTTAGGTCAAGAAGCACGCTCTTGCTTTCTAGAATCCCTAATACAGCAGGAAACATGAGTGTGCTCAGAAAAAAGAACGGTGTTTTCTACACATACAGACCATATGTAGACCAACTCTGCTTCTGAAATTGATACAAACCACAGTTCCTCTAATATCCAATGCTTTTCAGTTAGAGCGAGAAACGTGTGAGCTACATAAACGATGGACCTTTGTTTGAGCTGAAAGGTGACTGAGTTTACCTGAAACGAATTCTTGACTGTAGGAAGACACAGAGCCTGGGATTTAACACCATGTCTGAAGGGAAACACAGAGCACAGTTGTCATCCGTGAAACACACTCTGCTTTAGAGCAAGAAGCACGCTCCTGCTTTCTAGAGTCTCTAATACATCAGGAAACATGAGTGTGCTCATAACAAAAGAACGGTGTTTCCTACACACACGGCCCATTACTAGTTCAACGGTGCTTCTGAAACTGATACAAACCCCAAGTCATCTAACATCCAATGCTTTTCAGTTAAGAGCAAGTAACGTGTGAGCTACTTGAATGATGTAGCTATGTTTGAGGTAAAAAGCGACTGAGTTTACCTGAAACGAAGTTTTGCCTGTAGGAAGACACAGAGCCTGGGATTTAACACCATGTCTGAAGGGGAACACACAGCACAGTTGTCATCTGTGAAACACACTATGCTATAGAGCAAGAAGCACGCTCTTGCTTTCTAGAGTCTCTAATACATCAGGAAATGTGAGTGTGCTCATAACAAAAGAACGGTGTTTCCTACACATATGGACCATTGCTAGTTCAACGCTGCTTCTGAAACTGATACAAACCGCAAGTCATCTAACATCCAATGCTTTTCAGTTAAGAGCGAGAAACGTGTGAGCTTCATGAAAGATTTATATTCATTTGAGCTGAAAAGTGACTGCGTTTACCTGAAATGATGTCTTGCTTGTAGGAAGACACAGAGCCTGCAATTTAACTCCATTCCTGCAGGGAAACAGACAGCACAGTTGTCATCCGTGAAACACACTCTTCTTTAGAGCAAGAAGCACGCTCTTGCTTTCTAGAATCTCTAATACAGCAGGAAACGTGAGTGTGCTCAGAACAAAAGAACGGTGTTTCCTACACATACAGACCATATGTAGACCAACTCTGCTTCTGAAACTGATACAAACCACAGTTCCTCTAATATC